>LDEE01000030.1:7300-108489 GCA_001021365.1 Stachybotrys chartarum
TTCTTTATAACAGGTCAAGTAGAAGGGAGGTTAGGCGGGATGGGTATAGATAGACGGAGAATGTGATTGTGCTAAGTGAATATAAATAGGGCAATTAAGCATGCGTTTTGTCCAGTATTAGTAAGACCAACCTTTTAACTGGGGTTTATATAACAGAAAAGCATCCCAAAACCAGGACCTTGCTCTTAATTGGTAAGGTAAAAAGGTGGGGGTAGAAGCTAACATCCATCACTGTGTGGCGAGCCACACTGCGTAGAGAGCTAAAATGCAGGTACTTGGTCTTCAACTTCATTTTGATTTCGCCCACAGCGCTACAGTTACTTGGAACCGCCTAAATTCTATTAATCAACCACCCCTATATGTCCGTGACATTTTTAGTGCTACAAAGCCTTTCTTTTGCATCGATTCGATGACATTGGGTTTCAAAGGCAAGCCTTCGTTCCAACAGCCAGCCCACATATTTGTGCCACTACACCTTGTTTTAGATACGCGCTGGTATCACCGGGCATTGGCAATCATTAATGAAACTCGCCTCTCCATTCAAGTTTACGATTCGCTGCCATCGCTAGACCTCCAAGGTCAGATCGAGTCCAAACTACAAGACATATACGGGAAATACTCTTGGCCTATATACGAGCAGCTCCTGTACAATTCCCCAATCGTACAGCAGAGCGGATATGACTGTGGTATTATGGTATTGATAGCGGTATCATACTGCGCCGATGGATTTGACATGCCATCAGGAGCAGAGCATGCCCCATGGCGCATCATTCTGTTTGAGCTCCTCTGTTCTCGAAAGACTTGATCCATTAACATCCCAGAGTCCTACAAGGACCTTATATAGCTTCTTGAAAATCTCTCTTCCTCGGCTCATACCTTTCTAACACGGAATCGCAGGGTAAATGAGCAGTGTCTAACGTCCGAGCGACACAGCATTCCTGCGCTCAGGGTGTTCCAAGTGCTGCATCAAGCGGCTGGCATGCAGAAATCAGAAGCCATCTTCAGAGTCTCTCGAGTCATTAGTTACCTGGAGATTTTGGAGAGGCAAGGGGAACATGGATTTGAAAAAGATATAGCGGGTATCAGGGCGCTAAGGCAGATGATTACTAGAGCTGAGACGGAAGAGTTATGAGGCATTGAAGCTAGGATGTGCAGTTGCGCAGGGCCTAGGTTTGAACGCCGAAATTCTGCCGTCTGGTACATTCATCGAAGCCAAGGAATCCTGGACTACAGCTAATAGGTATTTCCCCACGTATGTCCTTAGACAAAGGCCGAGCTAACTTCCAGTTAAAAGAACTTGTCACTTCCTTGCTTACTTGTATCACCTGATGTGATTCCCCTGTGTCGTATCGAATCACATGCATTGCTGTATCATCGTGAACAGAAGATCCACCGTTCTGGTGACTAAAGCAAGGATCAAACCCTGGAACATGGGTTTGTCATAAGGGTCTGCCCAAAATCTAGCCACTCGGAGAGATAGAAGAGCCAACACACGCTAACGCAACTTGACGAAGTTGCATTAGCGTGAACGCAATAAACACAAGGTGCCTCCAACCAACAGAGTTATACCAAACATATAAGTAGGTACGATCCCATCAATTAGAGCTAGAAACTCCTCGGTAATCACTGTTGGGCAGCACAGCCACGGAAACCTGAGCATCTCCACCTACACACCAAGCCGTCTGGTTCATCTTACTCGCACTCCCCCCACCTCCGACGAAAGCCAGAACGCACCCAAAGAAGATAGAGTCGCACACTCGCCATTATAAGGTTTTCGTTGCCCAGGCCGATCAACAATGTGTTTCTATGATCACATTGTTTGGGCTTGTGGCGGCTGGAAGTGGGGGAAATTCCGACAACAGTGCAATAAAGAGCGTCGCATTGGGGAAACATGCGGACTGAAGTTGGTCTTCGACATGGAAAGCAGAAGAGAAGATTGCAGCATCGGTCATTTACTGGCCGCAAAGCAACTACGCATTACGATGCTCAGCTAGGAAGCCAGCCGCCTGCGCCGCGGCACCATCGTCAAGCCTAAGGGGGCCGATTTTATCACAAGTTCGTCACTACAAGACATCAAGGCCGCTGAAGACCGCCAAAGCTTCAAGATACAGCTACAGGGGAAGAGAGATCAGCTTCGCTCTGTCCGCAGGGTGATTTTGCAGCAAAAAAGAGCCCCTCAAGTTGCATGGCGCAAGAACACGGACACTGAGATCATCGTCAGGGGAAAACTCAAAAAAACCAACACTTTCACAATGGCTCGAACACGTTGAAAAGCTCGCCGAATACAATAGCCTCGAGGCCCAACGGAAGGAATGCTCTAAGGAACTCACCGACAGCTTCATCGTCAACCCAGAGCCCAGTCTCGGTGCCCAGGCTACTTCAGCAGCCTCCCCGGCTCCAAGTGACTACTATGACCTTGACAACGCTGAAGACGCCGATGAAGATGAAGACTGTGTTTTTGGGGCTTTTGTAACATCCGTTCGGCGCCGCTGTCAGGGGCCTCAACCCCCGGGCCGGCCCACCAGTCAACCTACCAACAACTTCAGCCTCTTCTTGATGTCCACAGACGCCGGAGAGCCCTACAAGCAACAGTGACAGAATCAAGAAGTCAAGACGATTCGAATGATATACAATTTGGCTTCAGATGGGGCAGATTAAGGGGCAAAGGGGGCTGCAACACCACAAAAGCACCGTTTTCCCGGCTTTCTTTTGCTACAACGAATTCTTTGAACATGTCAAGTGTATTATTAAAAAAATGACCTTTGCATGTTGAAAAGTAGGGGTAATCGAGTTCCCTAGTATTGCAAGAGATCACTTCATCCAAGGTCCACTGCAATGTATATTCGCACATGCAATCAACCAGATAGCTCGAGTCAGTTGCTAGAATTAGTCGGAAACCTGGAGCGTCCCGCAGGACGTCGGAACTGCTCCTCAACGAGGAAGCCTCTAACAGAGTACGGCGCTCTGGCAAAATCACAGTGCGGACCTAGCGCATGGTCTCCAATGCGGCTTTGATTTCTGCAAGCTGATTTATTGGGCATCTTATCTTTAAGAGATGAGAAATGTTCTTTGGCGATTCAGGCTCGACAATACATCGACCGAAGCCTGGAGGGCAGCTGGTCCATTTTTTGGGCAAGCATCATCGATGAAACAACAAGAAAGTGGCGAGTTCCTGCATAGGTGTGAGATGAGGTAAGGTGGGTTTCGGTGACTGGATGCAGCCTCTGGACCCTTGTCGCCTACCGACGTTGTATAATTCCTTTAAGCCGACTTTGTTGCAGACCAATGACCGTCACCACCGCTCTGCCCGGCCGGCTCGCTGCTCTACGTCACAGAATTGACCAGGGGGACAGCATCGTGGCCTCGCACCTCGCGTCGCCGCCGCCGCTCCTCTTTATCCACATTTGCTTCCCTCCGGGCCTTTACGAAATACCAGTAGGCAGCATATGCATAGATGGGGGTCCTATCAAGCAAAATCGACTCAGCTGTTGGCTAAACGAAGACCTGCGAGGCAGTGGGAGCGGACTCACGTCAACAAGATTTTATAGCATCCAGCAGCCAGGCCTTTCCGAAGGCCAACCTCGCATCGATCCGGCGACTGAACATCGTTATCGCACACAGAATTGGCCATACTGATGCCCATGGCGACTAAAGCGAATACGCCGGTGCCGAAAGATGATACAGCAATGATGGCGATACTGAGAAAGAATATGAAGTGTAGACCGCAGGCTGTGAGAACACAAGCGGTGATGGCGATCCAAACCACTTCTGCGAAGCCGGCCACCGTAACCACAATAATCATCATAGGGTGCTGGTCGTTGGGCACTCTCCCGTTGAGGTTGAAATCCGTGGTGGCGTTGGCAGTAAGCCCTGTTGGGGGTAACTCGATGGCCAGCATGATCATAAGAATCTTCCACATCATCCACCTCCTATCAACCCAATCAGTGCCTATCTTGGCATTAAGCCATTCTAGTCTTGTGACTCCGACCATCTTATCGTGAGGCGGCGGGACGGGTGTCGAAAAAGAGTTTCGTCTTTGAGCATGTGCATTCTCTCTTGTAGAAGAACAGCACGGGCCCCAATTTCAGAGCAAGGCGCTCCAGCGGGGCGCAGCCAAGAACTGGGTAATCAATGCACCTTCCAGCCGCAGCTGAAAGTCGTGAGCCAGCTGGTGATTGGGTGGCATTTGATGCTGTATAGGGTGCTCCGAAGATGTGTGTTGAATGAAACGTCTAATCTAATGGACCTTGTCCGCAGCGCTGATGAGATGCGATGGTCGGCCTAATTCTCTCCGTGCTGACGCACAGCCTAAACGGGGAGCCTATGCGATTGGGGGCTTATTAGGGCGGGCAGAGATATGTGGAGGCATTCCTGCATACTTATCCCCATTCAACAGTCAGGCAGTAACGAGGGCAAGTTTGCTTTGGATACCATATTGGGCAATCGCCGAGATCACAAATTAGCCTTACCTAACCCATTCTGGCAATGGGTGTGATCGCCAAGAGTCACTGCTTATGCGGTCATTAGCCAATGCACACGATACAATGCTCAGCTGGACATCCAAAGCCATTAATATGAAATTCGGAGTGCATCCAGTCCCCAACCGAGACTCCAACCTTTTTCAGTCTGATCCCCGTATTCTTATCTCTTACGACCTGCCAGATAAATAGACACTCGACTCATTTATCCACTGGCGGTTCTCGTCACATCTTGGGATATCGCAATGACGACAACAAGCCGTACAAGACCCCGTAGCTCTCGCATCTCCTTGAATGCGCGAAGGCTCCAATGACTTAGCCGCCGCACAATGATGTCGATACATTGAGGGACCTTAAGAAGCCGCCACAGCTAATTTTCTATGTATCTGATTCAGCCACTTCTTACATAATAGACATGGCACCCCAATTGACTGTCAAAGGGCCAGAACAACGCCGCCATGGCGGCCACAGCAGCAACAGCGGCAGCAGCCGGGCCAACAAGGAAGCTAGATATCCAATGCAGCTACAGATATCTAGGAGCCGTCGTGAGCAAGATGCCGATAGCACCTATCGACCAGATATCAAGCCTACAGACGCTGTAGGCAGCCAATTTGAACCGGTCAATGTCCCAGACCGCGATTTCCTCGTACGACAGCCACTGCCACCAACGCCCCTACAGCTATTTCAGCAATTTCTTCCTGAAGAGCTGGTTGAACGATGGGTTCACTACACAAACGAGGCTCCGGCCCCAGAGCCGGGCGCGGGCGCGGGCCCGGCTGCCCAATCCGGTAGATATCATCGTCAGGACCATTGGAAGCCAACATCTATTGCAGAGGTCTATATCTTGCTAGGCATCTTGATATATATGACCCTGCATAAGGAATATCGATACCAGGATCATTAGAAGGCTTCAGCAGCAGATAACTCGATCCCTAATCATCCTATTATATAGCTTATGACTTTCAATTGATTTTTCCTACTAAAAAGATGGCTTCGAATCTATGATCCGGATTATATTAAGATAGGTGTGCCGGCCCCGTTTAATAAGGTCAACGAATGGTCCTATCATATAATGGAAATAGGTGTCCGGCTTGTTGAAATTGGCAGCATTATTGGCATAGATAAGGGCATCATCGGCTTCAAAGGACGGTCCTGCCACAAGGTGATGATCAAGACTAAACCAACGCCTACAGGGCTCCAGGTCTGGGCCTTAGCTACTCGAGGATATCTTTTGCAGTGGTATTGGCATCAACCCGGCCTAGAATACGGCCCTATTGGTATTGAAACTATAGCTAGGGCCCGAGCTGTAGCTATGGCTCCGGATAATAGCCTTAATGAGGGCTCTGACGACGGCTCTGACGACGGCTCTGATGAGGGCTCTGATGAGGGCTCTGACAGTATTATCTTTAGCTCTTCATCAGAGGACTCAGCTGATGAGGAAGCCCTAGATATCAAGGCCTCAGAGGAGCCGTTGGAAGAGATACCTACCCAGATGATGGAAGTTATTTCAACAGCAAAGCTACCACCGTTGAACCCGACTCAAGCTGTTGTTATTGCCCTAGTAAATAAGCTTCCTGAAGGTACCTATCATGTCTTCCTTAATAACCTCTTCTCATCGCCAGATCTCTTCAAAGCCCTTAGAATCCTAGGCATCAGGGCCGCAGGGACCTGCTGTACAAACTGTGGGCTATACCGCGATATTGTTATTGCAAAGGAAAACGATAGGAAGGGAAAGGAGCTGTGGCTTTGGCGCCGGATCTGTAGCTGGCCTACCCCTGATAATAAGGGAGGAAACCCCTAGGAAACTAGGCTCTAGGAAATGCCCTACCAATAGTCTCCAAGGTCAATCAAATTGCATGGAAAGATAATGCCTTAGTGATGTTTTTATCAATAGTCTATCAAGATCCTGGGACTGTCATACGGAAAAGAAAGAGACCCAATTCAACGCAGCCGTACAGTCGTTCAATTAAGCAGAAATTCGGCAGCCACAGCGTCTTGCAGCTATTTCTTCCATCTATAGCTGCCCATTATAGGGGGCCAGAAATAGGAAAAAAGGTAATCCTGTACTGAAGCCTAGCTAGATTGCGAATATACGTATGCGTAGGCCATCAGCATGCGATAAATATCCACTGCATCTGGCCTCAGCCGACGCGACCATGAACGCGTTGCACTGGAGCGAGTGATGTCTGATGCTAGCTAATCACTGAGAGCATCACCGTGATATAGCAAAAAGCTTTGGTTGGCTGAAACCAAGCTCCATTGTTCCTACGTCGCATCCACACACGTGTTCCAAAAAGCCGTCATCTGCTGATTCCCGAACACCAACTTCTAGACCTTTCCACCAGGTCACCTATTGTCGGCCTAACTGCGCTGCTATCTTGGAAAAATGCTCTCAGCTTCAGGTGTTGAATGAGGCTAAATCTGAAGCATGCCGGCCAAACCCTTTATGCACCGCCAAGATTCCCTATTTTAAGCAAAGGACGGCTTCGTCAAAACTCGGTATTCGACGAAGTCCTCATCGTCAATATTAATGACGATGCCTTGAGATGCGAGCTTGCCGGTGAAAAGTCCGGTGGTTTTACGTTCGTATTTGATCCCGCCGTATATCTTGATGTCTCCTGGCCCAGCTCCCCTTCGTAGGCTCCTCTGGAGCGCACAAACTTGACTGAAGCGTTGTAGATCGTCCGACATGGGTAGATGAGCCCTGCTTTGGAGTTCATTTAACAGTGCTGTTATGAGACTTGAGGGGGCGACTACAGCGGCACGTTCGTGATGACTCGCTTGCCGATTCGCTCGACCCTGAGCAGCCTCAATTCTAGATATCTCATGCTGGACCAGAGCCGCAATACGTTCCAAGGCATCTTCCTGGGTTGCCGTTCCGTTAGGCTTGTTGGTTCACTATTACAAGCTCTTTATCAGCAAGACGTCGGCCGCCCTGAAGATGCCTCAGAAAACCTCAAATCTTATCGATTTGACACTGAGCTCCCCCGAGCTCAAGCCGCTAGCTTTGGGATCAGCTTGCCAGAGCCATGATAACCCATCTGACCGGAAAAGAGGAAGAATATCCAATGCACCAGAAGTCAGGAAAAGAAGTTGAAAGGGGCTTGCTAGTTTACAGCAAAGAGAGAGCAATCAACCCAAGAAAAACCATCGTCCTTTACCGACCAGGTAAGTGATTCGCCCATTGCTGGTGAATGAGCTTGAATTGAAAGGTCCGAGTACTCTTTGATAAGAGCATCATATATAAAATAGTAGTTCCCTTAACCCTTCCGCTCTCTATGATTTATGTCTGACTGCATGACTTGAATAATAATGCGCTTATGAGACCTACTCGAACCCTATGCTCTTCTCTACCTCAATTATTCCATACCATGGGCACGATACTCCTGAATATTCGAATAGGTCTCCGTCTCGTTGTAGAACCATGGTTCGTCCGGCATCTCGTTCTCCTCTTTGGAAATCAGGAGCGGATGGCCCTTATAGTCCAGCCGAAGACCCGGATAAATGAAGCTTCGCCACATGTAAAATAATATGTTCGAAATCTCCAGGCTCGGTGCGATGTGAGGTGCGATGAGCTCCTGATGCTTCTGCGGCAGGATGGACCAGTGTAGCCCCGGGTGCAGATGATGAACGGTATGATATCCATTGTTGAAGCATAAGTAATTGAGCGTTTGGCCAGTAAAGTTGCGCGCAAAGTTATATTTGGAGCTCATATCGCACCCGTCGTGTTGGAGAAAGTTCAACGAGAGGATGCAGTATTTGGCGTAAAATTGTGGCAGCAGTGCAAACCAGATCCATCGACGCCAATCTAGTAGAACAAGCACTGCGGTGGCACTCCAAACAGCAACCTCTTCAAGCCGGCGCTGCTTCACAATAGGTCGGTTGAGACGGCCCTGAGCCTCAAAATACAACTTGTCATCCTTATTTCCCGACAGAACAACGTGCCAAAAGAACAGCAGACCGTTCAAGAGGTTCCAGCTATATCGGACTTTGGTAGTACGCACTGTTTAATAGGATAGAGAATTAGCGCTGTGGAAGGCGTGGAGATTGAGTTTTCAATGCCGTTATTTACAATACATGGCTGCTGACTCGGCAAGGTAAGGGAGATCGAAAAGAACAGAAGCGAAGCACTTACTAACGTCTCTTGCTTGTTGAGGATACTTGTGGTGAGACAAGTTGTGGCCTGGTATAAAGATGGACACAGCGCCACCATACTGTAGAGACAAGCAAATCTGGTAGAACTTGTTCCAGTTCTTATCCCAAAAGATGGGCAAGTGAATAGCATTATGCGTTGTTACAGCGCCCATGAAGGATAGCTGGAACAGCGAGAGCCATGCTATAAATGAAAGTAAGCCACCTGTAAATGGCGATGTGAAGGTTTGCCAAGTGATGACGAAGACGGCGAAAAATAGTACCGTGGATATGATACACCGAATGTCCTCATTATGTCTCATCAGCGACTTGCTGTGGGAACATACTGGAGATGACAGTTGTGGGAGCGCCTGGATCGATTGTATGCCTGCCATTGTTTCCGCCATTGTGCTGGGAAGAACTGGGATAGCCGCTGCATATGAGAATAACGGTTGAATTTGTGAGTAAGGTCTAAGAGCCAGAGGATCTTGCGCGCTGGGACTAAATAATCAGCGCTTTGCTATAGCGTGACCAATGAATTTCTTCACTTGTTGAAGCGTGCTGACGGTTCCACATCAATTTATCTTAATGTTGTTAGACATGCTGGGATATCACGTGCAAGCAGGGCTAACTGTCGCGCACCCTGGAAGGCTGAGTAGCGGATGGAAAAGCCTTAAATTAATATAATAAAGGAAAGCTCAGACCACCCTATTGGTCCTTTTGTAATAAACGTGGACCTTGCCGAGGTAAGCTATCCCTTTGAGTGTGATAAAGCAGCCCGTATGTATCCGCCCCACATACCCCTCAATTTAGTGTCGGTACAAGCGATGACCTTTCTATTATTCCCCACCAACAACAACGCATAATTAATGGATTCATGATCATAATATAGGATACTATTTTCATCAGCAGTATCAGCGATATTAATAGTAAGCTTTATATATGCTTAGATTACTATTAGCAAGAGCAAGATAATAATATTATAGGGCAGCTGGATTTTAAGCCTATGATTATAGTAGGCATTAAATTTTACCCTTTATAACTATAATAATACCCTGCTATACTTATTATAATACTAGTAGCCCCTATTAATCTATTCTATTAATTTATATCTGTTTCCCTTATTAAAAAATGGGTTATTTATATAAATAAGGCTCCTAAGCCAGAGTAAGGCCCTAGGCCTAGTTCTATAACTAATTAAAGCTATAAAAAGCAGCCCTTAATATATAAGTAGGCTTAGAAGCTAATTATTATACCTAAGATCTATTTACAGCTTATTATATAGATTTATATAGGTTTATATTATAAAAGCTACCTAGAAGACTATTAAAAGGCCTTAGGCCCTAAGAGCTACCTTCTAATATACCTAATTATTAAATTAATAACTTTTAACTACTTCTGGCTATTATTATACTATATATAAATATCTCCTTATATAATTAACCTAAGGAGGCCCTTCTTACTCTATATTAACTAGTTTAATTATATATAAGCTATTTCTTTATAGCTTTAATCCCTAGGTATTAATATTATTATAAATAAATATATTATTAGCTTTAAAAGTAGAGCTTATAAAAAAACTATAATCCCTAATAAGCTAATACCTACTAGCTTTAAAGTATAGGTTATAGCCTAATAAGGCTATTTTTTATAGTAGCCTTTTTATATACTAAGGGCTACCCTTAATCCTATTAGGCTTCTAAGGCTAAAGAAGCAGAAGATAATAGATAATAAGATTATACTTAACCTAATATAGATTATAATAGTTTCCCTAATATTAAGATTACTAGGAGCTATCTATTATATTTTCCTTAATAACCTCTTCTTATTACTAGACCTTTTTAGGGCTCTTATAACGTTCTAACCAGGTCTTACCGGATTAGGGTAATAGGTTAGGTTAAGAGTAGGATATTCCTTTAAAGATAAAGTTTAACCTTAAAAGTTTATATTTAGGTTTAAGTATAGGGTATTATCTTAAATAATTAGGGTATATTAGATATTATATTACTAATTAATTATAATTAAGGAGCTAGAATAAGAAAGTATAATTAAATTATATTAAAAGCTAAAGAATTCTATAGGGGAATTCTTCTTATTTAATATACTAGGAGATTATCTATAGGATTATAGTTTTATTAGGCTAGCTTATTATAATCCTATTATAATCTATATACTTTAGATTATACCTAATTATAATCCTAGATTATATCTAATTATAATCCTTTTTATTATTAATTAATCTTCCTTTCTTTAGGGTAATAATAATTAGTATAATAATATACTTATTTTGGCCTATAGTTTATCTATGTAGCTAAGTAGGTTAGCTTATTATAGCTATAATATAATCTCCCCTTTTATAAGGCTATATCCTAAGGCCTAGTATAAAAGGTTAGTTATTCTCCTAATTATATTCTATATAACTTCTTCTTTTTCTATTATTATTATATTCTAATATTATATTAGATTATATAGAAAAATCTAGATTATATAAGATTCTTAAGTATATTATCCTTTCTCTTTATATTTTAGATATTAATTATATTTCTAAAATACCTTATTTATATTATTATAAATATAAAAAGTATTATATTATTCTAAAGGATTTATTATCTTCTTATTATACTAAGTATATATATTAGGGTTATTAATATAATAATTCCTTTATTATATTTTATTATTAATAGTTCTTTATCTTCTTAGTTTTTTTTAATAATTAATTTCTTTAATAATATATAATTATAAATAGTACTTTAAGTTAGATACTTCTATTAAGTAAGTAGAGGGGGCCCTTTAGGAGGCTATTAATTATCTAATCTATTTATATTATTAGTATACCTTAGTAGATACTTATAGCTCTAAGCTGTTTTCTTATAGGATAGCTGAGTTAGATTCTAAAGATAAGATTATTATAGAGTAATAAGAAGTAGGTAATATTTAGCTCCTAGGGGGTTTTAGTATTATAGATTAATTAATACTTAATTTCTTTAGGGATATATTTATTATTACTTCTAGTACTATTATAGCTTCTAGTAAGTATTCTATAGATACTTAATAGGTTCTTAAGTATTTTCTAAATCTAAGTAGTTTTTCTATTTAATCTTATATTAGGTTTTTCCTTTATATTTATATTCTTCTAAAATAGCTTCTATTATATATTCTCCTTTAGTAGATAATATAATAATAGTATTTTATATTTTTTTTATATTTTTTAATGCTTTTTTAAATAATAAAATATAGAATATTAGGTAGATTCTTATTATTAATATAAATAATAATCTATAATTAATATCTAAGATTTTTTTTAGGATTTTAAATAATCTTAATTTTTTAAAGTCTAATTTATTATTTAATTATTATATTATAATATTTTTTATAATAAATAAATTATCTCTTCCTCTTAGAAAATTAATCCTTTTAATCTTTTCTAATTATAGTATTTTATTTATTTTTATTAGATAAATTATAATTCTTATTATATTTCTTTATATAATTTTCTAATTTTATTTGATTTTAATATAGCTTTATTATTAAATAATTCTAATAGTACTTCTTATCTAAGATTAACTTTATAGCCTATATTAATATAATAGGATATAATCTTAGTAGATTTAATTAATAAGCTATTATAGCTTAATTATATTATTAATAATCATTCTACTTAATTATCTTATTAATAATTAATATAATAATATAAATATTATTCTAAGATTTAGTTTAGTTATTCTATTTATCTATTTATTTATAAGTAATAAGCTATTATAAGTTTATAATTAATACCTAATTATACTATTAATCCTTATTAAAACTTTAAGGTAAAGATTATTCCTCTATTAATAATGATTTCTTTAGGTAATCCTTAGTTTATTATAATATATTATAAGAATATAATTATTAGGATTTCTATATTTATAGCTTCTTAGTATTTAATAAAGTATATAAACTTTATAAATCTATTAATAATAATTAGGATATTATTATTCTTATAGCCTATTATAGGATCTTTAAATAATAAAAGCTTTATAATAAAATCTATTATTATTAATTCTTAAGGTTTAATTAATATTAGTATAGGTTTTAATTCTCTATATAGCTTATATTAATTTATTTTGCTTTTCTTATAGAGGTTATAATTATTAATGAATTTAATAATATCTTACTTAAGCCTAAGATAATTATAAGATTAATAGATTTATTTAAGTATTTATTATATATCTTAATATCCTCTTATTTTTCCTTTATAAACTTCTTTAATTAGTACTTCTTATAATTCCCTTAGTACCTAGGTTCTTCTATAGTATATGATTATATTATTAGATCTTAGGATAAGGATCTTACCTTTATCCTATAAGTTTATATTAAATAATATTATAGCTCTATTTATTATTATAATTTTTATATAGATTAATTCTAGATTATCTGCTTTTAATATAATAATATATAAAATTAGATTAAATTATATAAGGATAAGTTCTTTATCTTCTTCTTTAAAGAGTTATTCTTTAGCCTTTAAAGGGCTATTATTATAATCTGATTATTAACTAAGTATATCTACTCTATTATTCTTTATCCCTTTATAATATAAGATTTTATAATTAAACTCTATTAGGTATTCTATATATCTTATTTATTATCTAATAAGCTTCTAGGTTATTATAAAGTATATAATATTCTTATAATTAGTATAGATTATGATTTTATATTTATTATCTATTAAGTATAGCCTAAATTCTTTAAAAGTGTTAATAATTATTAGGAATTCTTTATTATAGATTAAGTAATTAAATTCTATTTTATAGAGTTTCTTAGAGTAGAATATAATTAATCTCCTTTTTCCTTAATTATCTTTATAATTAATAATAGCTCCTAATATAAAATCTAAGGAATTAGTTTCTAATATAATTAGTTTCTCTAGGTTAAATATAATTAGTATTAGTTCTTTAAATAATAGCTCTTAGATCTAATTAAATACTTTTTATATTTTATTATTTTATTTAAATTCTTTATTCTTCTTAATAAGCTTATTAAATAATATTATAATCTTATTAAAATCCTTAATAAAGTATTAATAATAATTAATAAACCCTAAGAACTTCTATATATCCTTAATATTTTTAAGTATTAGTTAATCCTTAATTAGTTTAAGCTTCTCCTTTTATATTATGATTTCTTTAGGTTAGATTATATATCTAAAGAAGTCTACTTCTTATATATAGAACTTGCTTTTCTTTGGTTCTATTAGTAGGTTTATATCCTATAGTACTTATAATATCTTATAAATATATTATATATATTCTTCTTAAGTTTTTAAGAAAATAAGGATATTATTAAGATATATTATATATATCCTATTAATAAACTTTTATAGGATTTTATTAATTATTTATTAGAATATTATTAGTATATTAATAAATCTAAAAGATATTATTATATACTTAAATAATCTAAATTTAATTTAGAAAGTAGTCTTCTATTTATTACCTTCTTTTATATGGATTAGATTATAGGCTCCTTTAAAATCTAAGGCTATAAACCAGTTTATACTATATAGCCTATTTCTTATTTCTATTATTAATAGAAGTAATATATAATCTTTTATTATAATTTTATTAAGCTTATAATAGTTAATAATTGGTTATAGTTTTCTATTCTTCTTAAGTATAAATATTAGGGGATAGCCTATTAGTAATTTTAATTCTCTAATATACCCTTTTCTAAGGTTTTCTTAGAGATATTCTCTAAATATTTCTATCTCCTTTAAGTTAAATCTATAAATAAGTAAGAATATAGGTATTATTCTATCCACTAATTAGATAATATAATCTATTTTATTATATTCTAATAATCTGGTTTCTAATTCCTTTTAGAATAGTTTTTTATATTTCTAAAACTCTATTAGGATATATTTAGTTCATTCTTTAATTAGACTATTATTTTTCTTTTAATTAATCTTTATAACTTTATTATATATTATAATAAGGATTTTCCTTTATTTAAAGTTTATTTACTTATATTAGATTCTAGGTTATATTATCTTCTTAGTTAATATATTAGCTTTTATCTTATATAGCCTATATAGTTTTATTTACTCCTTATCTTTTAGTAAGGTAATTACTAGGTTATTATAGAATTCTACTTCTTAGATAATTCTCTATTTATTAGGATTATTAGGAATAGATAGCTTTTATTCTAATTAGCCTATAGCTTAGTTGATTAGTAGATTATATTCCTTAAATTATAAATATCCTAGGATAATATTATATATAATATCTATTATATTATATATGATTTTTATTTCCCTTTCTTAGATTTTTAATATAAGGTAATTAATCTTTAGGTTAATTATTCTATTATTATAATAAAACTTTCTTTCTTTTTCTATATATAAGGAATATAATAACTCTTTCTTTTTTTATAATAATTATTTATTATTTATAATACTTATTAAAATAAAATTAGCTATAGATCTATTATTAATTAATATAATATAGCTCTCTTTTATAATCTTTACTTCTAATATTATTTTCTTATATTATTTCTTTTTAAAAGTATATAAGGTTATTAGGTTTTCTTTTATTATATTTATAGCCCTTCTTATAAGTAGTATTAATCTTTTCCTTAGTTCTTATTCTTCTTTCTTTAATAGCCCTCTTCTATATAATCCTAGAGTTTTATTCCTAGGTTCTATTAGAGATATTATTATATACTAAGCTTTTATTTATAGTATAATTTATAAAATATATTCTTATAATTATATAATCCTATATCTTATTATCTATCTAATAATTTATAGTACTCTATTAGATAATATTCTTTACTTTATTTTAGCTTTATTATTTTCTTATATAGATAATATATAATAATTTTATATTCTATTATTTTAATATACTTATAGGGTTCTTTTATAGATCCTCTTCTAGATTTAATAAGGAAGGTATTATTCTTAATCTTCTCCCCTAAGTACTTTAGGCATCTTATCTAGTAATAGAAAACCTAGGATAAGCCTTTATATTATTTATAATTAATATTAAGCTATATATTATCTTTTTTATATCTTTATGGTTTATAGTTAATATATTTTATTATTTCTTTAATTTATAGTATAAGGATAAATAGGTTATAATATATATCTCTAGGATTATATCTTTATTTAGATTTTTCTATAATTTCCTAATCTCCCTTAATATAGATTTACTTATTATTATTAGTAGAGAATTATATTTAGTTTAAACTATAGTTATAGGCTATAGTTTTATTATTAATACTCTTAATATTATTATTATATTTTCTAAGAATCTCTAAGAAGGGTTCTCTCTATATATTAATTCTAAAGTAGATATTTATTAATCTATATTTATTATCTATTATAATTTCTTCTTATATAGTACTTAACTTATTATTATTTATATTATCTTTATTATCCTCTAGGGTTAGGGGGATAATTTCTTTTTATAGGCTAGCTCCTTATTACCTTTACTAATAGTATTCTTCTTCTAAGTTAATAATATGATTATTATTATTATAAGTATTATTTACTAATATAAATATTATCCTATTTAGTTATTAGGGGTTCCTTTGGCCTTTAGGTACTAGTTCCTAGTCTATTAATTATAGGTAGATTATAGCTAGTCTTCCTGATTCTATAAAGTATTTTATAACCTATTTATTCTTAGGGAAGCCCTCTATCTAGGCTTCCTGATATTTATCCTATTTTTCAGGGGTGGCTAGGCTAATGCAGAGGTTCTAGGTCCTCCTATGCTATCTTAATCCATAGCTTATGATCTGATCTTACTATTACTAGTCCTTCTATAGTTCCTTCTAGGCAGCTTTTTCCTTTTAGGTAGCTTATATATATACTAATTTAATTATTATTATATATATCTTATTATATAACTTAATATTATCTATTAATTTAAGTATTTATTATTAATACTCTTCCTAGGGGATCTAATATCCCTTAAATTATAGTTCTTTTTTATTAATTTATTCTTCTTATACTTTTTAAATAGCTATAATATAGGTTCTTTTATACTTTTCTAGGTTTTCTTTAATAAGCTTCCTCTAATCTTATTTATTATTAAGGATATTATATCCTTTATATATAATTATAAATATTATCTATCCTTATTCTATAATAAATAGGCTCTTAGATAATTCTTTAAGTATTAATTAGAACTTTCTATTATTCTTCTATAGGGCCTTATAGATTCTTAAAAAATGCCTAGGCTTCTTATAGTTAAAGTATAGCTTATTAATCTTTCCTTATACCTTAGTATCTAGTTCTATAGGTCCAGGTTAGGTCCTATATACTATAATTATAGACTTATATCTTCTACTATTAGGCTAATAATAATTCCTTAGTTAGAACCAGTATTATTAGGGCCTAGGGATATTATTATTCCTTCCCCTGCCTTTTTTTAGCTATTATTAGTAAATATAATTATTAATCTTAATTATTATTATTATATATTAGTTAAATATACTAGGGTAATCCTTCTTATATAATTTATTTTTAATTTCTTCTTTAAGTCCTTAATAGAAGTATATTATTTATTCCTTATTAGAGATATCCCCTAGGTAAGAGAATAGCTATTAAAGTTTAATAATATATTTTAAAGCTAAGCTAATTTATTTTAAGCTTTAGAGCTTTATCTTTATTTCTTATTCTTTATTAATTCTTCTAAAGGTTTCTTTTAGGGTAATTTTAAATATATAGTAGCTATAGAATAATTATATAATAATTATATTAGAATTATTATACCTTTTATTAAACTTATATAGGTATAGCTTTATCTACTAAAGTACTATACTCTTTATATATCTAATAATATATATAATTATTACCTTTATATTACCTTTAAATTATAAGGGGTAGTAATTAAAGAAGATATATAATTAGATAAGGAATCCTTATAGTATAATAGTATTATTATCTTATAATTTAGGTGCTACTTATCACAGCTTGGACCGCGGAGAGGTCAGGAGACCCACTTATCTTTCTACAGATCAATAGGAGATTATAAGGACCTACTTATCTTTCTATAGACCAATAGGAGATTACAAGGACCCACTTATCTTTCTATAGACTAATAGGAGGTTATAAGGATCCGCTTACCTTTCTATAGACTAATAGGAGATTATAAGGACCTACTTATCTTTATATAGACTAATCCTACTAATTAATATAAGATATAATAAAACACAGAAACTAATAGAACCCCTAAATATAGCTCCTTAAGCTACATCTTATTAATAGAGCCTGCCTACTGGTTGCTAGTGCCTACTATAGTAATAGAACCTACCTACTAATACATTCCCTATCCACCTATTATCCAGCTGAATTATAATAGAGCTTCTTAGATGAAGTTAATTAGAATAATAATATTATATATATTAATAGCTAGCCTAGATAAGGGGCCCTTATTATAATACCCCTATTAAAAAACACCCTTATTATAATACCCCTATTAATAAATAATACCCCTATTAATCTATATAATACCCTTATTAATATTCTTAGATTATTATATTTTTAAAGGGATAAGGTCTTTACCTTCTATTTAAATATTAGTTCTTAGAGGAGCTAGTCCTTTAATTTATTATATTAGATTATATACTTTTTATTTAATATTATAATAGTTTATAGATATTTTATATATAAGTATAAAGATATTAATTATTATTAATAAGACTCTTAATTATTATATAAAAGTATATATTATGTTCTATCTATTGTTTTCTTATCTCTCCCCTTTTTAGTGTTTTTCCTATGCGGATCCCCGTATTCCTATTGGTGGGCTAAATCGTTCGGGCGATTATAGGCGGTCACCTGACCACCCTATTATCTAATAATTATATAGCTTATAACTTTTAATTAATTTTTCTTATTAAAAAGATAGCTTTAAATCTATAATTTAGATTATATTAAGATAGGTATATTAGCCCTATTTAATAAGGTTAATAAATAGTCCTATTTTATAATAGAAATAGCTATCTAGCTTATTAAAATTAGTAGTATTATTAGTATAGATAAGGGTATCATCGGCTTTAAAGGACAATCCCGCCACAAGGTGATGATCAAGACTAAACTAATGCCTATAGGGCTTAAGGTCTAGGCCCTAGCTGCTCGAGGATATCTTTTACAGTGGTATTAGCATTAACCCGGCCTAAAATATGGCCCTGTTGGTGTTGAAGCTGTAGCTAGGGCCCGGGCTGTAGCTGTGGCCCCAGACAATAGCCTCAATGAGAGCTTTAACAAGGGCTCTGATGAGGGCTCTGACGAGGGCTCTGACGAGGGCTCTGACGAAGGCTCTGAGGGCTCTGACAGTATTATCTATAGCTCTTCATCAGAGGACTCAGCTGATGAGGAAGCCCTAGATATTAAGGCCTCAGATGAGTCATTGGAAGATATTCCAACAGCAACGCTGCCGCCGTTGAACCCGACTCAAGCTGTTGTTATTGCCCTAGTAAATAAGCTACCTGAAGGGATATATCATGTCTTTCTTGATAATCTCTTCTCATCGCCAGAACTCTTCAAAGCCCTTAGAATCCTAGGCATCGGGGCTACAGGGACCTGCCGTACGAACTGTGGGCTATTTCGTGATATTGTTGTTGCAAAGGAAAATGATAGGAAAGGAAAGGGGCTGTGGCCTTGGGGCCGGATCCAAACCTGGCCTACTCCTGATAATAAGGTAAGAAAACCATCTTGCCCTATAGCCCCAGGAAACTAGGCTCTAGAAAATGCCCTACTAATAGCTTCTAAGGTTAATCAAATTATATGGAAAGATAATGCCTTAGTGTTGTTTTTATCAACAGTCTATCAAGGCCCTGAGACTGTTATACGGAAAAGAAAGAGACCTAATTCAACGCAGCCGTATAGCCGTTCAATCAAGCAGAAATTCGGCAGCCACAGCGTCTTATAGCTATCTCTTCCATCTATAGCTGCCCATTATAATGACAACATGAACGCCGTTGATATAGCTGATCATCTGTGGTTAAACATGCACTTAGACTATCGTTAACGCCGGGGCCCGGCTCAGGTCCTAACCTGGTCCTTCCTCCTTGCAATAGCTCTTGCAAATAGCTTCCTTTTGCAGCTCAAAGGCCGGCCGGCTTGGACGCCCTATAGATCACAGAGCCGTTGGCAACAGGGCCTTGTGGATGATATCTTCAAGACCTACGGAAGTCAGGGCTCTTCAAGACAAAGATATCGTGCTGGCAACACAGTTATACCATTAGAACAGCATCAGCCAGGAAACAGAGGGAAAAAATCCCGCTGTTTGGCCTGTTAGGGCGTTCAAATTGGAGTCAGAAGTCAGAGCTCTCAACGCCCTAGAAGACAGGGCCCGTTGCAACAGCTAGATGCGAATAGCATTAATAGCCGGGCCCGGCCATTGATGCTATTCGCATCTNTAATCGTTCGGTGGGGTTGTCTGATATGCGATGTAGCTCTTTGTAAAAAGCCTAAATGCTGGGACTTCTATCACCAGCCAATTTGCTAGCTAGTCAATGTTACTAGTTTTTTCTGGCTTCTAATTGGATCAGATCCCTGTCCGTTAGGTAGATGCCGCCCTCGCGCATTCAAGGAGATCCCGGGGATAGGACAGAAGAGTACGGCTAGGTTGGTGCGTCGAGTCTCCAAAGCCAGGTCTTGTGACGCCGATTACAGTAATGTTGTGCTTGGATGCCGCCTCACGTACTGGCACGCCCTCATGATGAGTGCCGGGAAAGCCGTGAAAATAGAACAGAACCGGCACCTGAGCGCCCAAGGCGGCTCCCAAGGTGGTGTAGCTAAGCGATCACCCGTCTGGGAGCTTGATGGATAGGTCCTCTGCCATATTTCGCGGCTGAAAGAGGTCAGGAATAAGAAGTTGTTTTCTGCAGCCTGGATGCCAATAGTAGAGAGGAAGTCGGCGCTGGAACGAAACAGATGTGTTTGTGACTTTTGCCAGTGAAGATTTGGAGCGACTGCGCCACTGCTGTGCCATCTTGCGACCTTAGCAAGCCCACCGCTGCCGTTTACTAAAATCTGACAGCAAGGGAGGAGAGCAGAGCGAATGATGTGTTGGCTTGGCAGGGTCCAGCAGTGGCTGAGAGCCCGAGGCGCCCACAGATCATAAGCAAACAGAGCAAACCTACACATCATGGAAAAGGGGGATGATTCGAGGTTAATAAGTCGAACTGATGCAATCTGTTACCGAACAACCACCTACATTGGGTAGCAGCACCAGCATCTGCAGAGATGCATATATTCTCACACACAAGACACATCCTTCCTGAATCTACTGCTGGACTTAAGAAAGCGCCCAACCACATCGACGCTTCGGTGGGCACGGAGGGCACACAAAGGGTGGGGTTGCTGTGCGCGCCTTGTCCGCGCTTTCCGACCAGATTAGTCCGTTGCTGCTGGCCGTTTCATTCAACGACATCCAAGACCCCTGCTTGAGAGGCTGGCTTATGAATCGGGAACTTGCGTTCTATGGATATGCGTTCATTCAAGTCTGGGCTGGTCCATCGCATCAGGACGTGATATCGCTCCATGAGACGAATTGTTTCCGGAGCCCAGCCCCGAGAGATATCGGCCGGTAGACAGGAGCGCAAAAGAAGATGCGCCGGTCCAGGATGCTGAGATTGGAGAAGAGTTGCTGAAGCAGCCAGAACTTTTGGGCAACGTAGGCAATCCTGACAAAGTATAGGTTCTTGATACGGGTTTACCAGGACATGGTCGCTGAAACATTACATACCAACACGACGTGGAAAAGACGCTCCAGGTCTAGCATGGCCAACGTGGCTCTTGGTTGTAGAGCGGTACCGAAGCCGTTTTTTTTCCTCCGCAGACCTCAGCAGTCCCACGACAGACCGAAAATAGCTTGTGAACGATTGGCCAAATTTCATCAAGACACTGCGCCACCGACATCGAAGCTCAGATGTATTGTCTCTTCTTCGCCACGCCAAGATGAAAGTCATCCATACAATGGCCTAGTAGAGTTGCCCGAGTACAGCACCTACCAGGCGAGAACAGTCATTTCCAGACGAACCGTCAAAATCATCCCAGAGGATATTCGATAATCCGCAAGCGCCCGGGGAGATTCTTGGGAGAAATGTCGATAGCAAACACGCTCAAGGACTCCTCGCTCTTCTTCAGGCGCGTTTAGTAGGGCGGTTTGCTGCAGTTACCAGCTCGCCTGTTTTCATTTAGGCCTCCTGCCTGAAAATGTTCGAGGTGGAAATGCAAACGGTTTGACTCAAACAGCACCCACCTTTTCTATCAAGTTCATTCTCCCGCTTCCGGCGGCGGCAACATACCAGTCATTCCATACGATAATTCAGCAGGAAAATTGGATCGAGAGAGGGTTAACCTCGTAAGAGGGCGCGCCCTACCAACTTGAGTCGAGGGAGGCTAATGGGTATTCAACACTAGGAGCGTAATACAGGACGCCAGACCTTCCGGTTAGTGTTTTGATGTCAGCTGCTTTCAACCCAACCAAGCAAAGGCCCGACTAGTGATAGCATTGTCTTTGTTGGAAAATTCTTAACTACCATATCTCTCCCCCGTGCACTCAGCCCCAAAATCCTGGTCCCAAATTCCTCTTTTCACACCAAGACTCGTGCCCGTGACCGTCCACCATCACCTTCGGCCTCTACTTTCGTCGTGAGAACATCTCATTTCCTCACTTTCTTTATTTTTATGCCTCATACTACTGTTCAATCGCATGCAGCAAACTAATCACAGGGGCTTTCTTCCCTATTCAAAGCATCAGCGTGCAACAAGAATCTTGAATTTCCCACACGTCTTGGGCTCCGAACCCATCGTCATATTTCCATCTCGACTTTCTAAAGTGCCGCTTTAACTGCCGCTTCTCGTATCTGCCGTCTCCTATGCACTCCACCGTCGCACGATAGCGCATCATGTTTTTTTCCCAGGCTCTGCTCCTGAAGAGTGGACCGCTCGCTAGGATCTGGCGTTCGGCCCATCTCGACCGCAAGCTCTCCAAGAAGAAAGTTCTGCAATCCAACATCGCCGACAGTATAGCGGTCATTCTAACACCCGACCAGGCGCCTCTGGCCCTACGACTAAGCAGTCAGCTCCTCCTTGGTGCGGTTCGAATTTACCACCGCAAGACGCGCTATTTGCTAGATGACTGTGACAATACTTGGGTAATGATGATGATGGTACATGGCAATTTCCTTCCCTTCCAGAATTATATACTAAGATACCTAGGTCTTCCGACCAAGCGTAGACCATGATATCCCCATCAGCCAACAATTTCCCGAACGCGAAGCACTTGTGCTGCCCAATGAGTTCATGCCTTATGATGGTTTCGAACTACCCCCTCCTCCAGATGTGAACTGGCTTCTGTCCGAGATAGAGGAGGTGGAAATAAGTCCAATCGACCGCAAGCGTCGCGCTAGCTTACGTGACATTTACTTGCCAGAAGACTTGAGTCCCAGTCGTTACCCTCTCCTATATGAGGAAGAGTTGGAGCCCATGGAGGGTCTTGAGCTTGAGCTTGATTTTGGTATTGAGCTTGGACGAGAAGCGCCAGCTCCAGGCCCGATTGAGCAGGAAATGACTAGTGAGCTGGAGGCCATGCCACCAGAGAAAGAGGGCGCCGAGGGCGGGCCATCCGTCGAACTAGGCTTGGGCGAGATTTCAATGGGTGGCGAGGAATTCGAGTTCCACCCAGCCGACATCAGTCGCGCCCGAGTTACCGAGTCCCCGCTGTCCGAGCTCAGCGAAACACTTGCTCAGAAGCTTGAAGCCGAGTATACCGCGCTGCGCCAAGCCGAAGTCCACGAGCCTGAAGAAGAACGCCCTCTTGTGCGACGGCCCGAGCAACGCGCCAAGAAACCGAAGATTCTGATCCCCGATCAGGAGGTTACTCTATCCAGAGACCAAATTCGAGAGCAGCAAGCTAACCGTGATAATATTACCAAAGCTACCGCCTTTCTCCCCCGGGATCCCCTCTTAGCTGCTTTAATAACTATGCAAAAAGGCGACGGTTTCGTTTCCTTTGCTATGAAGGAAGGACGAAGCACCGCGTGGGCACCCGAAATACGAGGAATGCTCTCTTTGGATGCCGTTCAAGCATCAAGAGATCTAAAACGAAGGCGCTCTATTGAAGCCCCTGATGTTGAGCCTGGTTACCGCGTTTCCAAGTCGCCACGCCTGGAGCTTGGTGAAGAACCGGATTTCAGCCTTGGAGCTGAAGCCCTTGGCGAGGAGACTGTTGCCGGTGAAGAGACGATGCTTGAAATTCCCGCTTTCGAGGAGATCACTGCCCCTCTCGCGCTCCCCACCAGGCGGCCCCCTATCTCGATAGCCACTGAGCATGCTGTTTACATCCTGCGAGACCAATTCGGTCCCGAGGCTGCGACCACGCCTGTTGTCTTCCAAGACCTGCTTCCCGAGCATCAGGCCACCAAGGCCGAAGCTTCCAAGATGTTCTTCGAGTGCCTGGTGCTCGCTAATAAGGACATGATCCGGGTTGAGCAGGGTCCAGGGCTGGGAGATGACATCCGTATGTGGGCAAAGGAAGGGCTTTGGGAAACCTCGGCTGAGAGAGACACGGGTGGCCAGATGTCGCACGGGTTCGAGACCGAGCCTAGTGCAATTGCACCATAATTCTTCGATGGCGCAACAATTCTACAGCTTGTGTAAGCCCCTTGGTCGCACACTTCACCCTCATCCGCCTAGCCAACGGGTGCTATTATAAGTCGTATATGTAGTTTTGATTGGTAGTCTCTAGAGAATGCGGTTCGGTTCGGCCCGTGCTTGAACTGAATTGATACGGTTTAAATCGGGCGCTGTGCTCATTGACGCGCGACAGCGAGACGAACCGACGCGTGCTATGGAACACGAAGAGAAATGACGTAGAACTCCAGCCAGAACCAGGCAATGGTTGATCATGGCGCGGGTCACTTTCTCGGGCAGGCTGGATCATCGGGCGAACCGCCCAATCAACTTGATAGCCTTTGCCGTCCTCCAGGGTTCACCCAGGAAGTCACTCTTGGAGCATAGGCAATAGGCTGGCAACCCGGTTGTTTGGGCAGCGAAAGTCGGCGTGCACGGTGCCACGACAAGGTGACCCTTGGATGGTAAGATTAAAACCACGACGCTAAATGCATGACTCGCCATTTTGAGAATGATATTGGGCAGCGTCGGGCCTCATGCCCCCATCTTTTTGTGAACCAAAGTTTTTCGTCTTCAATCTCGAGTGTTTATGTTTGGTTATTAGTTGTAGCTTGAACCCAAAGTCGCGGCCATGACTCTCTCTTCCTCTAACCCCCTCATCTCTTTCATTGACCTTTGTCAAACCCGAAATAATTCACTTTCCTGCTGTACTCTATTTCTCTTACGTCTGTGCTACATTGATGGCGCCACAATCAACCGGCACCGTGCGGCGCCAGAGCGCGCAGTTTCGGGCAGCACCCAGTCCTACCGTCGGCCAGCTGGAGCAGGCTGCTCTGCACATCCTTCGTCTCATCTGTGACGTTGCCCACTTAGAAAATACCACAGTCGCCATAATTGGAGACCTGGCGGTTTGCAAGTATCTGCCAAATCATAGTTTCATCAGTGTAAGCTCCAATCTGTCCTGCTAGCAGTACAAGCTAACTGGATCTAATAATAGAGCATCGACTTCATCATAAGCAAATCATCATCGCCTGCGCGGGTTACAAAGGACTTGTTGGGTCATTCAATGAGCCCTCTAGTCGACAAATCGGGAGATGTGTACTACCAACATCCAAGTGGCTGGGAAGTCGAAGTTAAGCTCATACCAGATTGGGTGTGCCCGTATCTCCCTACCGCTGCCCGTCCTGCAGGACAAGATCCGTCTGCACTCCCTTACATATCATTGGAAGATTTAATTGTCTTCAAAGTAGATGCATGTGGGCTTCGGGAGTCGTTGTCAAGCAAGAGGCAGGAGGCATGCGAGGCCGCAGCGCTGTTGCACCTTGCATCGGAGCACGCACCACTCATTCTTGAAGCCAGCAAGCTAGAGAGGATAGAGCAGGACCTCTCAGAAGTGGTTCAGTTCTGCTCGCCTGAGAATACCAAGGCATGGTGGCAGCTGAGCCTTGGGATCCAACCAGATCATCAGAGATCTACACAAGAGATTTTCTCGGAACTTTCAGACCACGTTTTCTCCCGACCATCAACTTCTTCTCCGGTGTCCAATAATTCGTTGATATCACGATCTTCATCCTACATGAGTTCAACCTCTTCCGCTTCTACATCCTCCTCCGTCTCCTCTCTCTCATCAGAATCGACCGGCCGACCTCACAAAATGAGCTCGACAGGCAATGCAGCGCTTCGACATAAACGGGGAATCTCCACTGGCGGAACCGCTGCCAAAATGACATTGGATGCGGCTATGCAGCAGCTGCATATCGAGCGTTCGAAATCTCCTGGAGTTGCTCTTACGGTCCGGATATGAAGCTTCTGGCGATCAAAAAGTTTCAGGTTCATTAGGCAAAAGCCGTGCGATATACTCCTCGGATGTTAATCACCAAATGGCTCGGTTCCAATATAGACATGTTAGGCCGGCAATGCAGCGCTCTATCAGAAGGGCAGTGCCCTCAGCCCAACGGCGACAGGAGGCTGTTGTACAAGGAAAGGTTGTTCACTTGCAGACAACCAGCAATTATGAACAATAATTTTAAGCGAGCGAATTTGAAGAATTTAGACGAGCTCCATAGGAATAATAAAAAATCGGAAAAGAGCGATTCTCTGTATAATCCCGAAGTCCCTTTTAGGCTTCCCACGATAAAATATGTCGACAAAGCTGGAGCAGAATATTCCATCATAGTCGGAGCTCCTAAATATTGAACGCCAAAGGGACGATTCATTGCAGACTGCAGTTCTCATTACGGATCACCCGTTTGCTAGGTGCAACAGCTTCTGTCATGCGCATATTTCAAGCTCGTCAAACCACTTTTTAGGGCACAAAAACTGCTGGTTGCACAGCATTCATTCAGAACAGGACCTAGACCTCTTCATATTAAGCCACTTTGCAAATACTTCAAATGCCAGAACTTCACTCTCTTTCATTGAGTTTGAGCTGATTTCTCTTTGGCGTTCTGCGTCTTCGAGGACAGGGCGATCGGGCCGCTGCTCAATAGGCTTCGGCTTTTGCGTAGATCTGAATTGGCTTTTAGGGCGAAAGACCGGTGCCACTGCTGCCGCTATCAAATGTTGTCTTAAGAACCAGTATACATGTCCTCCATCAGACACCCTACTTATGATGGATGTCAATTTCGTTTACATTGAAATGAACACCTTCAATCAACTTTGTCAAAACATGTGAATCCAACTCGTCCTTCTTTACCACGCTCACTGGCCAGCTGCTTCGCACCGTCTGCGCCAAATCCTTCCTTGCGTCAATCTCATCAATGGGATGGACCATGTCCCTTGATAAGCGGAGTTCCTGCGGCCGCATTTTACTCCTGATAACCTGAAATAGAGCCCGGGCCAAGTAGTGGTCCTGGCGCTGCTTATACAGCCCCTTTGCGATCAGGATCAGGGGGGACCTTAAGAGTTCGATCTCCGAGTTGGGTGTTTGGTCATTGATGGCATCCACGCAGTTATATCTAGCAACCGTAAGCGGTATGACGATGAATAGATCCATGGCGTCGGATCCATGGCGGAGATAGTACAATCTAATATGGGTGTAGAGGTATCTTCTAGATTGGCTCATGATTTGCCGCACGGCCGCCTGTTGGCCATGCTGTGTTTCGGAAAGGGGCTCGTAGATGGTGAGTATGAGGTGGTTATAGTACATGCTACATCATGTCAACAATGCGAGTCGAAATGGTAAGTCAGGAACCCTACTGATGTTGCAAATGTCCAGGAAGCACGAGTGCCGCTGGCTGAAGCAATTGTGGCAAGCCATTACACCAGCGTTTCATTATAAATTAGTTGCTAGCGCATTGACTTGCGCAATCAGAGCCGGGTTTTCGCTGCCAGCATTCTTGACCACCTTTTCAAGCTGGTGCTCTACTGTTGCCCCCGGCACGTCCGACGGATTGCCCTGCGCCTCTCTGATCCGAGCCATCTGGAACTGTAGGAAGAACTTGGGCACCTTGATGGCTAGCGATCCCCCAACGGACCGGAGGCCAGCTTCTGTTGCGAGGTAGGTGTTGAGCCGATCTTGGAAAAGGTCGAGGTTGTTGTTGGCCAGAGGCTCGCTCGTGGCAAACTCGCTCAGGGCGAACTCCAAGGGCGTCTGTCCAGACGTGGCAAAGTTGATGGAAGAGAAGGAAATGCCGTTGGAGACAACATCCGGAACGCCGCTGATGGTGGTTTCGCCGGTGCAGGTGACGACGTTGGCAAGCGCTGTTGCAGCGTCGGCGACCTCTCCGGGAAGCTCGTTGTTGCCGACAAGGAAGCAGGCGTTTTGGCGCTTTGCATGGTGAGGTGCTGCAACATGTGAGACGATTGCCTCGTCATGGAATGTACGGGACGCTAGGACAACCAACCTGTAGACGCAACTCCAAGGAGTGCGAGGGTAATAATGCAAGACTTCATGTTGAATATTGAAAAGAGAGTAAAACTTTTGGTACAGTCCAAGGAAAGAAACGATCAACGTTGAAGGAAACAAATTGACAAATCCCTTCCAGATGGACAGGCTGGTGAGAAATGAATAGATGTGCGTGAGATGAGACGAATCGGTAAAACGACATTGGGCGGAAATGTCTCTATTTATGCCGTTTGTCAGAATGGTGGGCCTTGTGGCCTCACGATCTGTGTGAACGTCGCAGAGTGCCCAATGTATGGGATGACTCGTTTCAGCATCTCAGGGTCAGACGGGATCTGTTAGAGCAGCCTCGATAAGGCTTCCTAGGCCGGACCTCGGCCGAAACATGAGACGAGCAGGGGTGGTTTCAGGCGCGGCGGGCCACTGAGGAGCGCCGGCAGCGGGGCGGGGCGGGTTGCCTGGAGCCATAACCCTGTTCGATGTCTATTAAATGTGGTTCGAAGCGATGCCATGTTCGGACGCAAAACAGCGAACCATCGTTTGTGGGAGCGTTTGAGAGTGGATGGATACTCGTCTGAACCCCTATTGCGGAGACTTGAGTATGACGATATAAATATCCAATAAACCATTTATACTTGTAGGTTCTCCCTCTGGCAAAATTTGCATCACGCTAATGAGTGTTCCAGAGGTGTTGAGCAGTGAGTGTATGGCGTCTCTACGGCCGGGTTTGGGGGTGTAGAGGGTGATGTTCGGACCGAAAAATCACTTTGGAAATGGAGCCCGGCGTAGCTTCTGGAAAGTTTGAAGGGCGTTCATTGGTGCCCGTTTCGAAATCTTGCTCCTCGTTTCTAAATTCCTGCTGGGTCTACAAACGCGCCGGCTGGTGGATTATTGAGGTTGAAGCGTTCATCCTGGCTTATGTGAAGGAAGCCTTCGCGTCCAACCTTAGAGGTTCAAGGAACTATTGCAACTTTTTACCATTAGAAAGATTATTTACCTTGACAATCTGATGAAACCTCGTACACACCGCGGCCCCCATCGACTTGAATTTGTCTCCCCCCTTCTTGACTCAGTCGTGCATGGCCTTGTGAATCGTGTCCAGCGTTGCCCTTGAGTGTTGCCCCAGCGCGCATCCATGTTGCGTTGACGAACAAGGAGCACAACGTGATGCGATGATGTCATAAACTGTGGGAGATACGAGATGTTGTTGATCAGTCAGTAGTGACACGACTTTTGATTAGTTGGGGGAACGACAGAATGATGGATACATTGAGCTGTCTCCCAGCCGGAAGACTCTTGCCCATTCAATACTAACCTCCAGGCATCCGTCGTAGTCTTCCATTTATCCAATGTAGCCTTGCGATGAACCTGACCCCGTGGAGAAACGCGGCTTGGCAATCACCGCGCACGAGCAACGGGCACACAGTCTGACTGTCATTGCAACAGTGCGTGACATGAAGCAGAGCGAATTCTTCCCCACCAATTGAGAGTCACTTCGCATTGTTGTGCCTGACTGTCTCGAGCTTTTGGGAAACATCAACAGCGTCGTGTCTACAGAACCTCGTCATACTTGGTAAAAAAAGCCCTGGACATAAGCTAGAACAAATCCGCACACCTTCCGGGCTAAGTGGTGCAATATCGCACTCATAGCTTATGAGATATCTGCTGATATACCTAATCATAAAAGCAGTAATAGAGACTGCAACTGGTATCGCAAAGGATGCCTGCTTACAACATGCCACTTGGGAACCGGGCTCGGCTTTCATCTCATAGGCTCAATTCATAATTCATCTATGTGATTAACGATATCTAGTCCTAGTGTACACTAATAGGTACGGCCGACGCAGTAGAATATGTTGAATATGTGTGCCAGATAGCTGGCCCAGCCTGACATTTGAGATTTGTTGATACAGCGCATGTCGATTCATAATGAATACAGTCAAGCACTTGGTTCGGGTAGTCATCTGTATAAATCAAAATTTAGGTTTTATTTCTCACGATGTCATGTAGAATGCGATGATAGCATTTGCTCGGTAATCCAGCCATTCAAAGCCTTGTGTTGCTGTCGATCCGCAGACATGGGTCCCAAAGCGGCAGCATGCCGGCGCAACTAGAGCTGCATCCTTACGTAGTGCGGCTCTGGCAGAAGAGTAAGCTTCCAGCTCTATAAATCCCGGGACGACATGACCCTCCATCCGCCATGATCTCCACCGGCTGCTCTCGTAACGCCAAAGCTTGACTGAACTCCACCTTTAATAGCTTTCGAGGCATTGGGTGCCCTTGAAGCACTTGCAACATGCCCAGGCTTTACAACAAGTATGGCGACTACGTTGCCTGGCCTGGACTAGGCACGGGACTGATTGTCGCTTGCTACTTTGGCTGGCGCGCCGCCCACGGCGACTTTGAAGGGCGGGAGCGCGGAGCAATCATTGCGGGTATCATTGTCGGTGTCGCCTTGTTCCTTAGCATGGGTAGCAGCGGCAGCAGCGGCACAGTCACAAGCTCTCCGTCTCATAGGTTGACCCGTCAACATCTGGTTAGTGATTTTCCTGAGGAAGGTACAACTGCATCTCCCGTTCAATCCAGAGCCAGGCAGCACAATGCACATACGTCTATCCATCCATCCAACCGTCCAACCAACCATCCATCCGTCCATCCATCCATCCAACCGTCCAACCAACCATCCATCCATCCATCCAACCATCCAACCAACCATCCATCCATCCATCCAACCAGCCAATCAGCCAGCCAACCAGCCAGCCAACCAGCCAGCCAGCCAGCCCGTACGCACGCACGCACACACACACACACACGCAGGATGGAATCAGCAGCAGCAACAGCAGCAGTCGCTGGGGTGGCTACGGCCCAGAGTACCGTTGACCAGGTCTATACCTGGGTGGGAATTGTGGGGGGAATCGTGGGGGCGGTGGGGGGAATTGCCTCCTCGGTGATGTGTTGGTGGGCGGCCAAAGACCGCTGGACCGCGAGGACAGCCAGGGCGGCCAGGGCGGCTGCCAAGGACGTGGAATTGGGGGAGGGGGTGTCGACCGCCACCCAACCTGCGAGCCAGGGGGGGTGCCCCGGCTGCGTGTGCCCTCCGGGGAGGGGGAGAACGGAGGGATCGCGACGACGGCGGCGTCGAAGGATTTGGGGGGTGGGCCGCCTTTCCTGGAGATGCTTCAATTTGAACCGAGAGCATCTGCATAGCTTACTATTCTTCATCGGTAGAGTTGACCATGCTGAAACGGATTCAATATATTACTATGCCATCTGTCTTAATGATCGTGTGCCCATGTGAACCCTCTTTACTTATCCAACATCAGCAAGTCAGCTGAAGGATGTTCAACTGGCAGCCGAATCGATTTCTTCGAGCGCTTTACTTTTGAATCCTCTTTGTTCAGAACTTCGATTGATGTAGACCCTGGCAGAAATTCGGATCGAGGTGGTAAAGAGATTTGGCTGAGGGTAGCGCCGGTCTCAAGGCGGATAATGATAGCTGCAGCTGCACCCTCGGCTATGGATGCAATATGAGCTGAAACGGCTCTTGGTACCATCCAGACATTCTTTGATGAAGCGGCAAAATAGCCACATGAGACTATGTATTCGGAGGCACCGCTGGCAACGTCGATCATGTTTGCTCTTGTTGCCACTGCGGATGTGGCGGCCAGAATTGCGTTGGCAACTTTGCGGCCAGCCTCATTGACTTCGTTGTTCAGCTCGCTCCCCGTGATTGGTAAAAAGGCGTTGTTTACGACGGTGGCGGCCGCGACGCAACCTTCCCGAATCGCGGCCCCTGTCACCATGCACATTCTCCAATCCATTCCATGCTTGGTCTGCATGGCATGATGCATACCATGCAGCATAATTTCAACGATGTGCATGACCCTTGTGTCGTGACTCAGCGGCATCCCTTTGTCGTCGTATGGGGGCGGCTCTGTGGGAAGCTGCTGGCTTTTGATGTTTGCACTGCGGCCTAGCTGCAGCTTGAGCCGAGGCCACAATGGGGGGTGCATGATTGGTGGCACGTGTCGCTATTCAGTCTGTGGTTCAAGGATACTTAGATACCCAGTTTGTAGCTCGAAGAGATATTTGCGATCCCGAGGGGTTAGGAAGGGCATCTTTATATACATGTAGACAACCCCCAACCATTCCATCACGCTTTTTTCTATCAATTTAACATTTTCTCAAAGTTTCCTCACTCGCATGCCGTTGCGGGTCCTACCAATTAATATTGCCTCTGTGCCACTTTTCATTCCCGGGCGATACGCTTATTCCCGTGGCAGCGCAGTGGGGCGATCCCCAGCGGGGAGCTTCATCCTGGGGGGGTGGGACCACCTCGACGAACAAGTACTCTTTGACTACAACGTGCAGGTCTAGGCACCTGACAAAACTACTTTACTCATTATCCGATACTGTGCGATGAATCCTTGCAAATTCAGGTGTGGTGGCTCCTGGGGGCGGGCACCTAGACTTGGCTTTTGTGCCTGATGTCGACTACATCATCTGAATGTGGCTCGTAGGCTTCGCCCGTCATGTCGAGCCACTTCATCCTGACGGTGCAGTACAATACACAGTACTGAGCCATATACAGCATTCGTTCTCCATACCATACAATGTCAATTGTTTCACACACTCGCTTTCTATCCTCAAATTTTCTTCATACCTTATTATTCACTGTCTAGAGCCAATTTTCGCTCAAGCATCTGGCGCCCTGGACACAAGGATTTTCTTCACCCACTGTTTATGAAAATTCCCTTTACAAATAGAGATGTGCCTCGCGATTTTACTCCCTTCCACGAATCGCTCGATGCTTGCATGCCAGCGCCATCAACGGCTGCGAGCTCTGCAACTTAGAATCCAGTTTTGTCGAGAAGGCTTTAGCTGACAGGCACGAATCCACCCAACGCAGCGGAACACATAAGTACCAGACAACTGGACTCAAATTTTGGTAGCTGCCCTCTGTTTTTGGAAACCGCAGTCGTGTACTTTTGCCTTGTTTCGTCATCGATAGAGCGCGAAAAAGAAATACGATGTGGCCAGCACTATAACAGGGAGATCCGAGACCACCTGCCACGTGTCATGTTGCGGCTGGATCTCGATCAGGAGTGTTACAGCATCGTCAAAGGGTGGGCGCTGCGTGACAACGGCCACGGCGCGGATGACGTGAACCTGCTGCCCTCGCACTGCACGGCGCCGATGCAATCATCGAGAATCCAGGCAGAAGCCTATTTGGTCGAGTGCCGCACTTCAATCACCTTGTTATCATGCTGCCCAAGTCCAAGCTGCTCGTTGATATCCGCAGCCTCAGTATCGCCCGTAGAATTCTCGCTTCACGCCGCTTCCCTTTCGAACTGAGGGAGCCGATCGAATTGGCTGTGCTCCGGAGCCCCCTCTCTATCAACTTGCAGAAGGATTCACCCGAATTCCTTCATAGAACACATGCAAGACTCATGCACCAGACAATACAAATTTGCAAAATTTACAAGCAAGCAACCAGCACTTCATGCCCACCCCTTTCAACCCGGAACTCGCGCTCTCCGCTAAGTCTACATGTTATTCCCGAGGGTCTTGGGAAGAAATGTGCCTTGCAATGCAAAACCCATATGCCGTGTGTTGGGAGACTGAGGGGGCTCTAGAATTTATCGCGGACAGCCCCAATGCGCTATCTTTGACTTCCATAGCATAGGAAGTTGAGGCTATGCTGGAGTTCAAGTTGTCGGGAGTAATGCTTAAGTCTCCTGTTCACCAGTCGTCGAAACAGCTGCTTGTCGCTAACGGTGCCGACGTAAACGCTCCGCCAGCCAAATTCGCAGGCGGCACAACTCTGCAGCTGGCTGCTATCAAGGGTCAAGTCGGTTTCGTCAAGTAGTTGATCTCTATTTACGCTAATGTCGATCCCGCAGCAAGGAACCATGGCAGGACGGCCTTGGAAGGAGCGGCGGAACATGGGAGAATAGACGTAGTTCAGTTCCCTTTGGAAGACGGATGCCAGATACATGGCGAGGGAATACTTCAATTCATTCGTGCGGTAGGGATTGCACGCAGAAGGGGACATCACGCCCTGGCGTCCCATCTTCGGAGCTGTGGATACTGGACAGAGGATGACGAAAAGTGGCTAGAAAAAGAAAAAGAAGATGAGGCTCTAAGATACGGGCGATGCGACTACTTCCTAGGTCATTCTTTTGGACATCCCGAATCCTTTTTGAATGGGCTGTGGCGGGGATTGCTGTGATAATGCTGCGAGCGTCGATGAAATGGGCGAGACTTTTTGTTCCAGAATGGGCTAAGTACGTATAGATTACGATACTTGCTCCGAAGGTAGCGATGATGGCGATGATGGATGGTGTAAATCTGATATTTTATCGATCGGAGAGTCGGGTCAAATGGTTGGACCCAATACATCAGACTCCGAAAACGAAGCGTGGGAAATGGCTTCAGGTTAGACAATCGCCTGCATTAGCAGCCAAGTAATGAGATTGGTGAATTTCATTTAAGATGGAGTATTCTCTGCCACTACCTCGTGATAGATTCCAACGGCTTGACATGTTTTTCATAAACTTAGCTGAAAACCATAGCATTAGCCATCAAGGAGGTCTCAGGAACTACCATTGTCCGCAACCTCGCTAGGGAAGGAAGGATAACTGCTGCTCTTGCTATTTCAGTTGAAAGCGGGATGCAGAAACGTAATCTCAACACTCTGTTCCCTCCTCAATCACTCCGCTGCGATATTAAATACCCTTTCGCTATACGAAATGACCCCCAACTAGCTGTGAGTAAATCCATGTGTTATTGCTTCGGCCACACTCCATCAAGTGCTATCACACAACCAGCTTACGTTGTTCATGACCATGTACTTTCAGCGTACAACAAAAATGTTTCGACTACAGAGGTCGGGGCATTCCCGATCCTGTCTATCATGACGAAAACTAATGTACGGATGGGTTGTTGGCTGAATGCTGAATACTGACCACAACAAATTATCCAGCCGGATTCTCGCCAAGTTGTTCTATACTCACTCAACTAAGTGACCTCTTTTTAGTTCCATCCGCAGTTATGCGAATGTCGCTGTCAAAGCTATATACCAAGGAAGTCACATATGTAACGTGTGCACCCATTTTCATCCAATCGTCATCCTCCTGCTCCTCTTGTGTTGGTGTGTACCAAATCTCGTCACTCACATGTGAATTTTGGCCGCAAAAGCTGGCAGACATACTCCATCACGGATCCCCAGCCAGCCGAGGAGTGAAAGCAGGGTATTTAGTCAGAGGAGTTGCCATTGAAGACGAGGCGGTTGTGGATGCCGCTGGGGAGGCCGGAGATGAGGCCGGTCGTGGCGAGCTCGATGATACGCTGGCAGGTGGCTGAGGCGCCGCTGTAGCCCTTGAGGCTGGAGAGGTAGGCGGCGAGGCCTACAACATGGGGGGAGGCCATGGAGGCCCCGGAGAGGCTTCTCTAGAGATGGTTAGCTATGGTCACGATGGGCCTCCTGGAAATTAAGAGAGAAGACCTACGGTGCCGTTTCCGACATAGGTGGAGAGGATACTCTGTCCAGGCACGAAGATGTCGATGACGGAGGACTCGTTGGTGGGCGAGAAGTCAGCGGCGTCGACGTTGCCGTTGCCCGCGGCGACGGCAACGAAGATGTTGGCCTGGGTCATGTTGTAGGTGGCGGCGTTGATGGTGGCTGAGGTGTCGCCGCCGAGTGACATGTTTACGAAGGCGCCGTTGCGGCATATTCGGGAGCGGGCGTCGCTAATGACAAAGTCTATGCCGGCGATGATGTCGGAATAGCTTCCGCTGCCGCAGTCGTCGAGGACCTTTATCCCGAAGAGGGTGGTGCGCTTGGCGACGCCGTAGGTGTTGCTGCCGACGATGCCGGCGACCTGGATACCGTGACCGTTGCCGTCGCCGTCGCCGTAGATTCGCGAGGCGCGGCCACCAAAGTCAGCTATGGTCATGTTTCAGCAGCTTTATAAATGGGTGTCATCAAAGGGGCAAGGAGAGTGGCGTCTGATCAAGCTTGTACTCATGAATTCAAGTATTAAGGAATTACTCACAGTAGTTAGCCTAGATGCCAGTGTCAATGATGTACGAGCAAGTGCCCGCACCGGCACTATTTTCGTACGTGTAGTTCGAGGCGCCAGGGCTGGGGCTGGAGAGACGGGCCAGACCCCTAAGTATGTGTTAGTCGTCGTCGTCGTCGACCTCGACTGTTCGAGAAAAGGGGACAACACATACCAGGGAGCACCAGACTGGGTCATGTAGGCATTCGGCTGAACCTTGGCGGCCTGCTCGATGAGCTCGACCTGACGGAGAAGCATGTCAGCATCTCCGGCATGGAACACGTTGTGGTACCGCAAGTGGGACTCACATTGGGTTCGTCACGGAGGAGGTCGAGGGTCTTCTGGTCGAGCTTGGCAGCGAAGCCGCGGATGGCAGCCTTGAAGAAGTGCTTAAGCTTGGCGGACAGCTTCTTGATGCCATTCTCGATGACGGACGAGGCCGAGACATCGGAATACTTTACAATGTACTGGTCGGTGACGAGGGCCTCAACGTCGCGGGGGGTATGGAGGGGCGCAGGCTCAGAGCGCCTCTGGACGGTGGGGGTGCCGAGGATGGCGGGATGAGGGCGATGAAAGAGAGCTTCATTTTGACGATAGTTTCTGACGAGAGCGTCTTGGTGTAAGTGAATGAGTGTATAGAATGGATGAAGGCGGGTGGCTGGGCTGACGACTTTGGCGGGATGAAGCGGGCTCTGTGAAGGAGAGTGAAGATCTTAAGGGTTGGCCAGACCAAAATGATGAACATCATTGCTGCTCTTTATGTTATTTCTTGCACGAGTTGGGATATCTGGGGTATCTCGCTGTTGAGCATCTTTGTCGGGATCGTCACATGGCCATGGTTCCTCTCACGAGAACTCCACGTTGTCCAGGGGGGAGCGAGGAGCCAGCCCCAATTAGATTGTGCGATTAGGGTCGTATGGTCGTATCGTCAAGACAGGCAGACAAGGACGTTCCTTTAGCTAGCCATAGTGTTCTTGCTGCATCGCGAGTGACGCCGATGGTTTCATCGAGGCATGGCGCAATTCCTTGCTGGCAGGGACATCGCAGCAGGCCCATGAGCCTGCCAAGGTCACGAGTGTGAGGAGCATCAGGCCCATTGGACGTAGCCCCGGGCAGTACTCCCTCATCTGGGACCTTGAGTGGCTATGGAACCCCGTTAACCCCTGTTTGTCAAGGATCAGAATGTGACAGCAGCTGATGGCTGATGGACTGCCATCAGATCCGTCGGGCAGGGAAATGTTGCACGATGACGATGGAAGAAATGAGCATCGGATGCTGAAGCATCGAGGGGCCCCACTAATAGGCCACGCATCCCGGGGCATCCAAAATCATCCATTTCTGGATAGGTCCGTGTATTTTGGGGTAGTATCCGTAGAGCCACGACGAACCCGAGAATCAAAACCGAACCATGGTTTGATGAGTTCGTTGTCTATTTAATATACTTATATTTCTATTTCCCATATAAAGCTGTCATATGAGCATTGTCCCAGCTAATTTCAGCACCCATTATGAAAACCAAGCACCATAGAGACATCTTGCCTCACTTGAAAGCGTGTCTCGAAGAGAATGGGAAGCCGATAACAGAGTCTATCAGCGGAATGAGTCACTTCCGGTGGCGGATTTCTGTGATGATACAGTCATCTGTCTTTCTAATCATGCGAAATCAAGTCCAAAATGCTGCTGAATGCGGCTGGGTATTTGCAGAACGTGGGATCTTCGACAAGGCTTGCGATCATTTGGAAATGGTTAAAGACGTGCTAGTTCGCGCTCTTGGCATCATTAACGAGAAGACGATGAATGCTCTGTTGGGCCTTGCAGGGGTCTACTGGGGTTTGGGTTAGATGGCGAAAGCTATTGAGTTACAAACAGCTATTGTGGATGCCAGGCCACAGAGTCTCGGACAGAGGCATGCACAGACACTTCAGGCCATGGATCAGCTCGGCAAGTCCTATTGGCTCCACGGGATGCACCAGAAAGCGCTTGAAATACAACAGAGGACAATCGATGATATGCTCATCACGATGGGTCCGGAACACGCCCTTTACAAGAACACTCTTGCAGCTTAAGACCGTCTTGGAGTCACACTAAGTGCTCTGCGCCGTTATGAAGACGCAGAAAGATCGACAGTGAAGTCTTGAAGGCTCAAGTGGACTTGCTCGTTGTGACTCACTCGGATACTTTGGCTATGAAGTCTCACCTCGCCATGGCTCTCTTGGATCTCGGCCATGTTGATGAAGCAAGACTTTACCTTATGGAGGTTCATGAACAAAGACGTCGGCTTCTTGGAAAATAACACTCATGGACGTTATGGGCCCTGCGTTATCTTGCCAAGGTATACATTGAGTCAAACGAACCCAAAAAGGCTGAGACGATGCCTGATGCTGGTATTCAAGCCGGCATTCGCAACCTTGGTAAAAATCACGTCGGGGTTCTGATGGGACGCGGAGATCTCGCTCGCGTTTATGCTCGCCCGGGCCGTTTTGAGAAGGCAGAAAAGCTAAGCTTGGATATCGTGAAGGCCATCAAAGCAACGTGTGGTGCGGATCATCCAGACTACATATACGGGCTATGGAAATTGGCGCAAATATATATTCTTCAAGGGAAGTACGAAATTGCCAAAGATGCTAGTAAGATGGGCTTGGAGAGAACGGGCGAAAGACTGACGCCTGATCATCCTCTTACCAAGGATCTCGACAATATGGTGAGGGTCCTGGAGGATGATGAATCTACGGCGGCAGATTTTTCTAAACTTGTACCAGTTAGCATTCCGCAGGTTTCCTCAAACGCTTAGAATATTATAGTATGCTCTATACCAATTACACGTCGACTACAACATATTGCATTTCCTAATACTTTCTCGTGTACACAGGGACCTGTCTAGGCATGCTTGGTCTGGAATTATGTTACCACTATCAATAGAACCCAGGTAACTGCACGCCATCGCCGTGTAAAGGTATGTCGAGGATAAAACGAGCATCCTTGATGTATCCGCTTCTTACTACTCTGGACCTGACATTATGAAAACTTTCCTCACATTAGAAACAGTTGGGAGTGACAATAGAAACTATTGGTTGTAATTTATAGAATTAGTTGTGGATATACATGCTATTGAAGGTGGTATTCGTGAAGATAAGGAGAGGGCGCAAGAGAATAGCAGTGACTTTATTTGTTCAACCATACACGTTATAAGCTCAGGCCAGCCATTCGAATTGTTTGCATCATTACTGGGACAGGATAGCTCTTCAAAAGTGACTGCGCATCAAGCAGATATTAAGATAAGTTCTAAATACGCATTCAATAAGTCAGGAGATGAACAAACCGTTCCACTTGCACCATCTACAAATGTACATATATATAGAGTCCGCTGAATGACTGAGACCTTCCACACATTCGCTATCCTATGCTTGCGCATGAGAAAAGCGCTGACCATTGTTCCCTCGCCCAGATAAATTACATATCGGATCTTTATCGAAGTATCAGCTAGCTCAAGAACTGTTCTCTCGGTTGATTTGGCCATTAGCCTTTGCTGTTTGGCTTATTGCTTGGAGATGTTGCGTGTACTTGCTCTGATATATATGATTTACTGTGCTCCATCAAAGGATTGAATGTGCAGGTGAATAAAACTCATTTCTAGCGGTTAACTAGGCAACATGAGATGAGCGTAGGTCCAGCGGTTGGCCCGTGGTTTCCAAAGGGTTCACTGATTCCATTTATCGGTAATACATCATGCTGGGTAGCAATGACGATACCCTCCTTCGCCCACCACCACATCGCGTTCGCCGACCATCCTGCAAAAATCCGTCACATGAGCACTCAACAAATGCGGTGAGCGTACGGCCGGTTACGTACGCACATGTTCGTATGCGACCGCTGCCAAACCCAGCAAGACGTAGCCTATAAAACGCACAGCTTATGCCGAACGCCTGCAACTGCCGCTGCCTTCAGCTGGCTTCGGAACCCGGCTGCATATCTGAATTCGACACCAGCCCTTGCAGATTGGTGGGCCTTGACGGGGTTCAGCTCGCCAAATTCATGCTGGAAGGCTGCGAGCGTCCGCATTCGGCAGCCCACGGCTAGTTGTGACACTCCGGCGACCGTCTTGGCCCGGGCGATGCATGCGTAGCGGTTTGATAGTTCTTTGACAGCTCCTGGCTTGCATCTCAGCTGTCTTGTCATTGACTGCCTTACCGCCGGTAATTATGTTGTGTTGCCTAACTTGAGCACGCGGCGGCTTTCGTATAGGTATAAGAAGGGGTGTAGCACCCGCAGAAATGAATTACTCTTATCATCCCAGCGCCAAACAATTATGCAGATCACTTATTCATTCAAAACTACTCAAGTAACATCCCACTCAACAACCTCGCAGTCTACTAGCTCTACTCAACCTCTCATCTCGCCCCATTTCTTCACTTCCAGTTCCCCTGCTATCTCTCGATACATAACTTCCACGCAGTCCTCCACCACGAACGATCCAGTCAGCCCTTCTCATTCAATTACTCCCATTCCACTCACGCCCTATAATTTACCATATAGAACCATGGGCTCTATTGCCTATACCGACATCGATCATAATAGCGCCACTGTCCAGCTTGTCCGGGTCGGTGGCCTTCTGTACCAACCCACAATAACGGCCAAATCTGGAAGTTCAATGGCAACGTCAGGGCGCCCCATTGGTCCATTGTCTCCGGCAATGACAGCCTTCTCGCTATCGCCAGGTCCCCTAAGCATCTCTACAAGCTCCGTCAGAACGGAGAGTTGCTGCGTCTCAGTGACTCAGGCAAGTTCGAGGTGATTCAGGTCCTGAAGAACGTAAAAGACGTCATTGCCTCTGAGAAGAACTTTTACTATATCTTGGCTGGACAGAATGACGTTGGAATCGCTACTGCGGACATTGATGACCCTTCTCCAACTTATGCTGAGCTGCAAGAACTCTACAAAGAGAGTCAGAAGAGATTGGCCGCTGCCGAAGCCGAGAATGTTCGTCTGAACGGCATTAAGGAGGAATCCCAAGAGCACGACGCCGCGGACCACAAGGCCCTCGCCGAGGCTCATGCAGCGCTCGAGAAGAGCAGAGAGCATGCGGCCGCACTGCAGCAGCAGGTGGATTTGCTGAACGGAGAGCTGGTCAGCCTCAAGAACGTCATCAGAATTTTGAATGCCAAGCTGGCGGATGCTCAGAGGAAGCAGGAGCTAGCCGAAGCGGAGCTGAAGAAACACCTCAACGATGATGCCAGCGAGAACATCATTATTGAGGGGCTCGAAAGGTGATTCAGGGCTTGAAGAAGGAGGTCAAGGGCCAAGAGGAGTTGCTTGGTGTTTACAAGAAGCAGCTTGAAAAGAATTCGCAATAATACCTTGCAGAAAATCGAAGGTGGTAATTGCACGAACGAAAGTCTCATATTAGTTCTTAATTGGGTGTGTATTGAATACATTTCCGTTCCCTGCTTGTAACTCGAGTCTTGCTTCGGTGTGGATTTACGAATACGCACCAGACCTGGTGCAAACTTTATACATGGACTTTTCGGCATGCTCCTCAGCCCAACTCATGACTTTCCCGACTTTCTTCCTACCAGGAGGTCCTCCACCTTGACTGTCATCTTAAAGAAATTTGTTCCATTAATTCCAACTTACCAATTACGTCCAAGAACATATTCGGAAGTCGATATTTCTGCTAACTAGCGGATGGTTCTCCTGTCAGCTGCTCTAAGAACGCCTGTTCAGCGCTGCCAAAGAACATTTTCCATAGCGTCGAGAATCCAGACCGCGCCTCCGTAACCTCCTCCTCCGTCCAGATACGCCCACCTCGTCTCCGTCGGACTGTCTCTGTTGTGCCTGGCACATAATGCTCGTACTTCAGCGTCATGTAGGGATCTAGATAGCTCAGGGCTAGACCAAAAAAAAAAAAAAGAACACGAACACGAACGCAGATATTGCAGAAAAAGGCAGATTAAGCACTAGATTGTAACTCACAGAGTCCTGGTTGGATATGAAGGCTTGTATAAAGCCGTGGATCATCCTCCGTCATCCTCTTCTTGAACCAATCGAGGAATTGTTGAAGACCTTCCGCCGCTAGATTTGACACCTTGACGGAGTATAATCTGATGAAGAGCTTGTCGCTTCTCCATGCTAGCTGTACCACTGAAGACCGGATGATCCTCGCACCTGGACTTGACGTAGTCGCAATCACCACGTCGTCTAACCAGCAGTTAGTAGGTAGTTTCGGTGACAAAGATAAAATAACATGAAGAACTGGGAAGCTCGTGGCTACCACTACGGCCAGCTTACCATCCATTGCTCGCTCGGGTTGGTCCAGGCCCAGCCTTTGAGTAGCCAGTCGGATGAAGGTTGCTATATTTGTGAGTTCCGCGTTGAAGCATACGAATCGATCCCTGACAATAAATGTTAGTACATGTCAACTATTTGATCGGATAGCCGTGGAACTTACGCCACCATCGTTCCCTGCAACTCCCAGTTATGCACCGCACCATTCTCACGCAGGAACTCGTAGCAAGCCAAGGCGGATTCCCTAGTCGCTCGAGTGGCAACTCGGTTGACGATTGGTTCCAATGCTTTAATCTTCTGATCTTGCACTGCGAGCATTGCATAGTCCAGAACTGTGTTGCCATTCGCTTTCACATTCCAAGGAACAGTTTTGCGCGGAAATTTCCTTTGCATGTGATCTTTTATCATCTGTAGGGCCGTTCCGTTACCCCAGTACGCCGCGGTTTGTAGGGCGTTGCTTCCGTTGGGGCCAAGCAAGAGATTGGTGTGGTCGGGATACTTGGCCAGGATCATTTCCGTGATTTGGTGGCATGGTAGATTGAATGAGCCTCGAGCTGATGCTGGGTCAATTTTGACGAACAGCTGGGGACAGGCATTTACTTCCAGCATGCAAAACCTTGGACGGCCGAAGTCAACAAGGTGTCTCCCGTAGAGCTACAGACAAAACTTGGCAAGGGATCCAAACTAAGCAGATACTCGATGTGTGCGACTGGGATAAGGCCCTCCGCTCCAGCTATGGGAATAGCATGACCGAGAAAGGTCGACCATGTGCCATCTTCATCTTGTATTTTGTAGTCATGTTTGAGGTCGTACTTGACGCGAAGGAATTCTACAAGCTTCCTTTCATCATCGTAACCCTCGAGGATCAGTTGCGCAAAAACTGAGTATTTGGAGCTCTTTGTGTCTTCCAATATGTCTCTGACACTCTTGCCTCTACGTTTCGCCAACGGTAAGCCTTCCAAGGCCTCTATCAACTCAGGTACCACTGTTGGGAAGCAATGCGCTGCGACCTGGACTGAATGTCGACCTCTCACATCTTTAACTAGAATGTCTGCTCCATGACGTAGCAAGCAACGCACGGCCTCGATGCTCCGCCTTTCAATAACAATATGAATAAAGGTGCGAGACGGCCCATCAATATTAGGATTCACAGGCGTTGCGGGGAAAGCATTCAGAAACGCCTCAAGAAAATATGCGCGGGACTGTGTAATAGCAATGACCAGGCATGGATCAGCTCCTCTTTCAGTTACAGGACGTTGTTCGTCGACGACGACCCGCATGTCTTGATCCGCGAGAAGTGAGAGCACTACCTCTAGTATCTTTTCGTATCCATAGCCTACGCCACTCATGTAGTGGAAGCGCGTTTTTTTAGAAAAACGGCAGAAAAAGCCTGTGCTTTGGCTTTGCTCAGTTGTCGTCTTGCAGACAAACCTATAACAGATACGATAGACTCTGCGACCGATATCATGGTCTTGAGCAACTCAGTGTCAAGGCTTTGAGCAGCTAATGCAATTGGACTAATGAACTTGAAGTAGCCACCCCAAAGATCGCCCTGTCGGGACGGGTCTGCCCCATATTCGAGCAGAAGTTCTGCCGCAGCTCCATTGGAGTAGTCCCATCCAGAGAAAGTGGTATGAAGCGGTGTGTAGCCATTCTTCATAGCACAATTAATATCGAGGTCTGCGGAAAGAGCAATGTCAAGAATCTCTTCACAATGCTCTCGCTTCGAGAATCTGTGCAATGAATGGAGAATCGTCGCGCCGTAGAGGGTTTCCCGGATTGTAGGATCGGCGCCATGCTCTGCCAGCCACTTTGCCATCTCGAAGTGACCGCAATGACAGCTAAGCAGCAGTGGGGTCCAGCCATATGTATTACCATATGCATTGACGGAGGCGCCGAGCGTAGCAACCAGTATCTTAGCCATCTCCAGATCATCTTTAACTGCTGCAGACTGCAACAATGTGAAACCGCGGTCATCGCACGATTCAAGACATCCAAATCGAGACACCTCCCCAATGAACTCCTGCGCTCTAGAGATGTCCAATTCGTGGTAGCCTTGCATCTGGAAGCTGTTCAACTTCACAAAGTCGAAAACAGAACAACCAACCTTTGGCTCTGCTCTCAGGTATACGGGATGGTTCATTGTTGAGAATAGAGTATTTAGAATCCTGCGATGACTTTCCAACCACTCGGCATATTCTTCAGGCCATCGCCGCGCCCACTGTTTCGTGAGCACTACTTGAAGTTCGAGGTGTCCTAGTATCGGATGATCAAACAGAGTTGCTTGAGCGCCGCTGAAGCTTTTTGTTCCGTATGCCTTGATTGTGCTCAGTAATGCGTCTTGAACACCTCCAGACAAAGCAGCCTGGCAAGCATCGTATACGTTCAGTATAACGCAGATGGCTTCGGGGTTGTTCAACATAGCTGCTGCTGTGAGATATTTAAGGCCAAGTTCATCAGAGGGCGAAGTGACTTAGCCATTAAAGTATGCACCAGCCAGGTGAAACGGAGCCGCAGCGTCTTCGACATGTTAGGAATCTGACGTTGCTTTCAGATCCAGCATCACCTCCTTTCGGGCTACCAAGGTAGTAATGACGCAGAAAGAGTATGTTCAAAAGTAAGCTTAAGGATAAAGGTTAGCAGTGGTCTTCAAACGGCTGAGTCTTGGGAATCTCACATCAGGCACCTTCAGAATGGCCTGCGTAAATACTTCCTCCATTCTGTTAACAAAATCCTCAATATCCTCAAAGGACTCTTCTGCATTGCGTGGTGTCCCAAACTTTCGTATATGAGACGGAGCTATACTATGATCTTGAAATGCATCTGCAAGAGTCTTCTCAAATTCAGGATCACCAATCTTGATAGACATGACTTCGTCACGAATTTTCCGAAGATTCGTGAGAATTTCTGGCTTCTCCGACTCTGACTCGTCTGCGTCCTTAAACACAGTAACCATTGAGAAGGTTGGTGGCGAGGTGCAACCTACTTGGTTCGTGCGCTTGGAGTGCTTTCGATGGAAGGCTTTGAAGGCATCCCTTAGCCTGGTTAACAATCGTTCATGGATCAAGAGTTGGCTTCGGACTTACAAGTAAGTGTCTACATCATCACGCAAATCAGGAAACCATTCCAGTGGTATGGATGGCTTTGCATGTCTCAAACCCTGCATAATTCCCAGAAACAGAAAGCTTTGAATAGCTGCAATGGATAGTCTACTGGCTGAAGCGGGTGCGTAAGTTCCTGTCAGATATGCCATGATGTACTCTTTCTGGTACCCGTCTAATGTCGTTTCGTTCTCGATGTTTCGCAACACTGTCGTGACTGTCGACTCTGCATGTTCCACAGGCCTTGTCTTGATCTCGGAAACTTGATCCATGGTCAGACCCTCGAATGGGAGACCGCCTTTCATGAAAATGCTAGCTGTGAGCAACCCGAGGCAGTTTATATCCGCTTTGTGGAGATCTTCAAGGCTAACCAGCTCATTGTTGTCAAGCTCTGGGGAAATCCAAGGATAACTGCCGATTTTTGCCTGGAACGACTTGTTGGACTTGTAATCATCTAGTATGATGGCGTACCCAAAATCGCAGATTTTGGCTCGAACGGGCTTAATCCCAGTTTTCTCACACAATTCCATTTGGTGGCGATCCAAACCGGTTGTGAAGACAAGCACGTTTGCTGGCTTCAGGTCGGCATGAACAATACCGTGAGCATGAAGAAACTGAAGCCCGCGGCCAATCTCCATTGCTATCGCGAGCTGGCTCCTGAAATCTAGGTCCACTGCGGGCAGATACTCAGCCAAAGTGCCTTCGTCCGCGGCCTCAAGCAAGACCTGGGGCCAAGAGTCGGCCAAAGCTGGACGATTCGCTCCATGAGGTGCCAAGCATGGAAACGATGAAACCACACTCGCGAATGGTCTCGTTGGACAGTATCCTGATCTCGTTGATAGCAGCCGCAAGCTGGCGTGAGTCGTTAGCCGCTGAGTCTTGAGCAGTGACAATTTTCTTTGCGACATAGCGACAGAACCGGTCTCCTGATTTGGCTTCCGAGATCCATTTGCGTACACTAGGAGATGCGTTGACAGTATCCTGGTCGGGATTTAGATTCATTTCTTCGACGGAAGCGAAAACAGCGAATGAGGCTCCCGCGCCAGCGGCAAGCGTGCTCATGCTGGCAATCACATTGTTATGTGCGCCGAGGATGGGGACATCCAAGGCGATGGCGACAGCAAAAAACTCTGCCTGGCCTTTGACGGCATAGGACTTGTCGGGCCTGTTGACGAGCTCCGTAGTCGAGTCCACCGCAGAATAGACAGAAAGTGACTGGAAATCGGCCATTATTCTGGCTTGTCGAAATAAAATGCAGAACATGCACGTGGAGAAGTTCAAGCCCAAGCCTGGATTCGCACAGCAAAGGAGAATCTGTGGAAGAGGCGGCACTCGCTGGAGGATTTAGGCCCCAAACTTGAGCAGGATAAGCGAACCGGAATACGCCATGTAACGGACCCTGCCGCCTCATTCGTTTACTGTCTCTGATCCAGTGGAAAAGTGGGAGACCATATCCAATCGGATCCAACTCGAGGCAATAGCACGCTTTCAACCGCTTACACTGCCACACCTCCTATCGGCTCTCCGGCATCCAGAACGCCCGGCATGATACGACAGACTATTTCTGGCCCAAAAATCTTCCGTCCAAGCGTCTCTTCATCTTCAGCTCTCCTGGGCTGCTGTTTCACCCAGATTTGTGCAACTACGCGGCTTAAATCCCACCACCAAGCTCTCGCGCTTCGCGAAAGCATCTCGCAGCATCTTTCCGAACTACACACCCATGCGCCATGGAGGTCGCCGGCCTGATTATCGGGCTTAGCGGCATCATTGCCTGCTTTGAGAAGAGCTTTTTCGTATGGCGGACCATTCGGGAGGCTGAGAACTTTGGGGACGACGTCGCGGACTGGATGTGCAAATTGGAGATGGAGTTCTTTCGCTTTCAGACATGGTGGACGGCGTTGGAGCATATTGCGCCCATGCAGATACCTCGTCATTCGTCGCTGAACCTGCCCTCTCAAACGTCTGAACTGCAGATTGCCATGGGTCGACGACTGGGCAATCCGATCTTGGATGCCGCAAGCAGTGTCCTCAAGCTCCTGGAGGAAATTGAGAGTATTCTCCAACAAAACGGTGTACTGTCTGCCACCAATCAAGCCAGTAAAGCAGGGACATCAAGCCGTGTCGGAGAGTCTATTAGTCTGAAGGAAGGGGCTACAGGTTCCCGGGTCCGTCTCAAAATGCTTTCTCGGGAGTTAATGAGGCATACACCATGGCAGACACGGGTTGCGCACACCATGAGTCCCTGGAAGGAAGCATCTGACAAGGTCAAGCTTGACAGCTCTCTTGAATCCATTATCTACTGGAACAACGCACTGTATAGCATTCTACCGCAGAACCTTCGTGATAGTATTCTGGAGCTCGGTCTTGCAGGCTACGCCCTGGCTACATCCAACAATATTCGAGACATATCAAGACTCGAAAGTCATCGCAACACTATGCTCAGTCAGAGTGCTAGGCTAATGGAGTTGCGCCAACGCTTCAAAAACGGCGTACCAATGGACTCGGACGTGGAAAAGTTGATGGCCATGATGAAGAAGGAGATACGTCAGTTCCAAAATCTTGACAGTGCCCGGACCTCCGGCGGCAATCAATACTCCATTGTCGGATACTCATCCCTTGGCGGGCAAGACTATTGCCGAGTCATGATCGAATGGATACCCTTTCCAACAGGCGATTATGATACGCATAAACTAGCGCGAACACGCATGTCGCAGATATCATATTCACTGCAGCAGATTGAAAAGTCGCTTCCGCTTCAGACTCTGACGTCCCTCGGATTCATCGAGTATACTGCTGCATCGCTATTCGGGCTCATATCCCTACTGCCACAAGACACCAAACCCTTGTCAACTGTAGTGACGCTTCACGAATTGATATCCCAGCGAGAGCGGCAGACGACGAATAGCAGAGCTGCAGCTCAAAGGACAGTCAACTAGCCAGTTCCCACGCTGGATAAATGCGTCGACCTTGCTTCTTCACTGATTATTAACTTCTATACATTCTTGCTGACACGATGGCATCACGAGCGGTTCAGTTCTTTGCATGTAGCCTTTTTTATGGAGCAAGATATGACTGGCCAAGCGGTTCTGGACCTTCCCGTACCTATTGTGGGCGGTTTTGCTGTTTCTCGCCCTGATTCTCTGACCGAGCTATCTATCTCTGCGCCAGTGGAGGACCATGAGTTGCTATACCTTCATCCAGACATTCGAAGGCGACTTAAATCAGGGCCATCAGTGTCAAATAACAACCATATCCCAACGCGCTATCAGCGAAACCACGATATATATGCTCTAGGGCTTTTGCTGGTAGAGATTGGGTACTGGCGTCCTATTGCCCGGGTGGTTGAGTCAGGGTCGGGCGGGAAAGTCAAGTCGGCAAGTCTCTCGCCTGATGAGTTCAAGAATGCTGCCATTGCAAAATGTAGCGCGGATTTGGCTTTTTCAATGGGAGAAACGTACAGGGACGTAGCTCTCAAGTGCCTGCTCGCAGGAGAAGATGGAGGCGTCCAAGGTGATGACGGCATTGACGGGCTAAACAATTTCTTCTGGGATGTTGTAATCAGTTTGACGAGTCCGTATCGCTCTCCAATATAGATACAACCGGTTATGAATCACTGAGACAGATTTCATGAAGGGTGGCCACTTACTTTCCCATAAATGAGCTTTGGTGTGGTTTGGAGATCAAATTGGGGTGATAAGGGAGGAGCAGTGATAACGGCGGATCTGCGTCTGGACCGGTGATAAGATGCGGGGAGCGGCTCCTTACTCCTCACTGCACCTGGTATGCCCGATATCCCTTGCCACTACCAATGCAACATGGCTCTAGAGACTCCTACCGCCATCTCGTCTGGTTCATTTGGGGACGCTTTTACGGTGGAACCAAAGGTACGTCACACATACACAGCAGTCCTGCTCCATGGTCGCGGAAGTCATGGGCAAGAATTTGCAGAGGAACTTTTTACAACCCAAGTATCAGACGGGAGCACATTACTCGAGAAGCTACCCTGTTGGAAATGGGTATTCCCCTCATCGAAAGAGCTGTGGAGCACTGCGTTTCAAGAAGAGATGCCAGCATGGTTCGAAGCCCATTCTCTAACCGACGTTGCTGGCCACCAGGACCTTCAGATGCCGAGCATCCGGGATTCTGTAAGCTATCTTAATGACATTCTCAACAAAGAAATGGCAAAGCTAGAAGGCAAGAAAGAAAAAGTGATTGTGTTTGGTATTAGTCAAGGTGCAGCTATCGGGATTTGGACATTGCTCTGCTCAAAGGTACAGATCGGAGCATTTATTGGCGCCAGTGCATGGTTGCCATTCGCGGAGGACCTGAGATGCCATTTCAGTCAAAGCTCGAAAAATTCGACAAGAGAGAAAATCGAAGCAGCAGAATTTGTCCGAATAATGACGGAAGGAGGAAGCAGATCTTGGGTTGATACACCGGTATTCCTGGGGCATGGCATTGACGACGCTTATGTTGACGTGGAGCTTGGACGACAAGCTCGCGATGCCCTCACCTCGTTGGGGATGAAGGTGGAATGGAAGGAGTACCAAGGCGCAGAGCAGGAGGGTCATTGGCTGAAAGAACCCGAGGAAATTGATGATATCTTTCAGTTTCTTTCAAAAATAACTAAATAATCAACTTTGGCGTCACCGGATAGACTACATGTTGGGTTTCCAGACACAACTCTCCGCTCCCAACCTGTCTCGCTTCGTTTGTCAACTCTCCAGTATTACAATAATCATCATCCAGACATATACTAGGGCGGGTGGTCTAGTGGTATGATTTTCCCTTAGCATGATTGGATCTTTAAATCGGATCCTCGAGCGCTTGGGAGAGGTCCGGGGTAATTTCCCCTCTATCCAAGTTTTTTGCCCTACTGTCGTCTGGATGGTTTTGTGAACATAATGAAACGTTACACGATGCTCAGAGGCTGGTTGCTTAAATTATTTTTACCGCTGAACTGCTAATGGTAGCAGGTGCTGTTCTGGGTTGTCGTGATCTAGACCTGGTCGGACATGGCCATGCAGTCCGACCTATTAGTCGCCATGCGTCTGTGGCATTTCTGAGCCTTTCCCTAAATCGTGATGCTTCAACAGGCTCTCGGATACTTCCTTAAAACATCTTCTCGGTAATCGCTGAAATTGGGAACATGAAAAGGGTTTCAGCACGCCGAGTCGACGCACGCCATCATTGTCTTGGGCCTTAGTTGAAGACAGATGATGTCGTATCTAACAATTCGATTTGACTGAATGCGGTATTAGTCCAGAGTTTGTATGCCTATAAGTAATACTATAAAGAAAAAAGAAACTAAATGTATGACAAGACCCATGTTCACTTATGTTTCACTATCTACTCGAAATAGTGCCAACGACATTGCGTCTCCTAGTACTGTTCCCGTCGGTTTGCGATGAACGCTCATCAATCTCCCTAGTGGAACGTCGTTTGTCTCTCTTGATTCTCTTATGGCATTACCTCGTCCCGTCGGAGAGGGTGAAATGCTACGCACGGCACCTGATCGTTGCGGCGACCGACCGGCCACAGGCGCGCGAGGTGCCTCGAATCGTGAGGCTGAAGGGACGGCCAATCTTGCCTCGCCATCAAATCGCGCCGGTGCTTTGTACACAGATTCCTTTTCCCTCTCCTCCTTGAAGAGCCGCCATAGCTGCTGCACCCATTTCTCCTTCTCCTCGGGCTTCATGGAACGGATGGGCAGGACTTCGGCGCCAGCCATTTCTCGGGTAGGCCATGGGAAGCTGACGGCCATTTCCTGCAAGGTTGCAGGTTCGAGCTGGCGAAGAACGATGCGTAGCTGGGGCTCGACATTGGCCACGACCTCAAAGGGCCAGTCTCCGCGGCGTTGTAGGCGGTCGGCGATCTGATTCATGGCACCGACAAGCCATTCGACGGCAACGTTGTCGGGAACGCTGTTAGCCTTGTCAAGGAGCCAGCCCAGAGTTTCAGGTGCACCGGATTGGTTAAGAATTGGTATGCTGCGCTTATCATGCTCGCGATCTTGTAGCTTCATAATGAAGTCATTGTACGCCTTCATGGCCGACAGCTGCATCCCAAAGAACTTGCCATCATTTAGCGCATGAACAAGCTCATCGCCCAGCGCCATGCCAGATTTGATGCCGCTGTTGAGCCCGCGTCCGGGCCAGAAGTGAACCGTCATAGCGGCATCGCCGGCCACCGCAACGAGAGCATGCGGCCGGGATATGGAATAGGTCTCATTCGGAGGTAGATACTGGACGCCCTCGCGCACAGCCTGAACGATGATGGGAATGCGAACAACGTTGATGACTTCGTTTTCCTTGAAGCCGAAAAGCTTCAGACCATCAGAGATGGAGCGCCAGAGAGGCCCCTCTCGATCCTCGGAGGGAGCAAAGACTTGGCTCGGCTCGAAACCCGCGGGGATTCGTCCGTCTTTCTTAATGCACCCTGGCCGGCCAAACGTCACCGGCTCACCATCTACAGCAACCATTTTATGCCACTCCTCTTCAGTTAGTTGCATATTGAGGTAGCCTCTGCCATCGTAGTCACTTGCGTTGAGTAGATAACGTGTCTGGCCGAGGGTTAGGAAGATGTTCAGCGGCTGCGACCAGGGCAAGCCAGCTGGGCGATCAAACGCCAACCCCAAAGCATAGCTTCGCCCGCGCTCATTTTCATATCCGTGGAAGTACGACTTTCGTACCCATGAAGCCGCGCCATCCGCACCAAGCAGGACATGGAAGTCCCCAACTTTATGTAGCGTATCTCTGGTAACACCTTCGCAATGTAGATGGATGAGGCCACGAAACTTCTCGTCCTGGCAACGGTTGAGCAGACGGTCTTCGACTTTGCGGATCTGAATGTTGGCCGAGCCCGGCCATACACGCTCGGGTCGCCCTTGAAAGAGAGCCTGCAGAGTTTCTTTACTCATCAACCGGGTGACGGACTCCTGCAATGTTACAACCTGGTCGCGACGTTTTGCGGTAGACGGGTAGCCAACGTAGGGTCCCCGTGGGCCTTCAAGCAGGACCCAGCGGCGCTCCCAGAGGTGAACTTCAACCTTGTCCCTGCCGCGCTCTGCCAGGGAGATGGCCGAGGCGAGGGCAGTCGGTCCACCACCAATAATCGTTACTTTTAAGCGACCAGCCGGGTACGGGTAGGAGACGTAGTCACGGGGTAGGGGTTCGATATTTTTCTCGATAGCGGGGTCGAAGAAGAAGTCGATAACGGCCTTTGTTCGGTCACTTAAGACAACCTCGGTAATGCGTGACTTGATCAACATGAAGCGCACGCTCTGCAACAGAGGAGTGGGCTTAAAACTGCCATGCCTGTTTCCGAAGATGCGTGTCTGGATGGCCGAGGCCAGGGCAACGATGGAGCCGTGGTTCTGGTTCATCAAAATGGCACGCAGTTCGCCGTTCACGACCTGGTCCGGGTTCATGGTGATGTAGCGCATCAGAAAGATACGCGCGCGGTCAAGGCCATTTCGGTCTGATAGACCCGGTTGAAATGCCTCGTTTCCCCAGGCATCTTCATAGACTTTGGGGAATATTATATGATCAGCTGGAGGAATATCGGCTGAGCGACTGGGACTGCGACTATGGCTTCGACGACGAAAGCCCCCAGGAGATAGAGCCGGCGCCTTGAACATGATCGATCGATAAATGGTAAGGTGAATGGATGGATAGTGCAATCACCGGCATGAATGTTTAGAGTCGCGACAATCTGTACTTGTTTGGCCCTTTGTCTTCATATAGAGGTTATTAATAGGGTATTTCGAATGACCCCCCCATTTTCCTTGGTCGACCCCTCAAGGTGGCTTAGCGGCCCCGACAGCCGCTGTCAGACTCCACACGCTTTTTTTTTCGTTGGAAATCAACACACACCCGTCTATCTGCAAATTAATGCAGCAGGACACAGTCAATTAAAATTATCGCGATGCACGGGAATTTGCCTCCAGTTATGGGCCTAATCAACTATTTGGGCCATCCTCCGGAACACTGCCCAAGCCGCTGTCCAAGCCGTTGCGCGAGCTACTATGTGTGCAACGGCGTAGATTACGCCATATGGTTTGCGTCCTGACGTGTGGTGGCAGCCATCGGCTGTCGGGCTTGTTCAGCCACATTGGGAGCTATATAGCAAATACGGGGGGCTATATAGAAGATTCCCTATTTTGGATACCAAACCGATAGTTCTATTCTTAGCAGAGTCTAGCGCTTATAAGCCCAGCGCGTGGTTAAAATAGCAGGGGACTTGATCTAAAGCGCTTATGCTTCTAGGCAGTTTCAAAAAAAAGGGTGTGTTAACACCTGGTACTATGTAACCCGTTAAGCGTCTAAATTGGAAGCGCTAGTAGGGTCCAGGTTGGCCACTAAAGTGATGGGTTAGGCGATATCATGAGCTGTGATGAAACCACCTCCTTCTGGTCACGTGTAGATTAGATAAGGACCAATGGCCCTACTTCGGCCTCCTGGAGCCATTTGAGGGGAAATACTTGCACTAAGCCTACTTTAGTATGGTACAGTAACGTGACTCTCGAACTCTACAAACGAGGCCCGTTCTAGCTATTTGCGCTGCGCACTATTGTAATGCCTCTCCTTGTGCATAATGCCTCGGGTCTAACAGTTGTATATTTCCTTAGATTAGTGAACACCTCCATCTGATCCCAGTGATCCTACTCCCTGGTCATTGGAAATGCCCTCAGTTGGATCAGTGGCCTAATCCGGCTGATCTAATTGCATTTGGCTTATCTCCACGTGACAAGCTCTTATCGCCCCGGGGGGTTAGGTCGTCACGGCTCGTGACAAGACCCGTTAACTCCCTGCCTAGGAGTCTAAGTAACCATATTCCACTCCTTTTTATCGCCTAAACATGATATCATCACCTAATCTATATAGATGCCCAGATTCAACCGAACATGAGGTTCGAATTCATCGATAATAATTCTCTAGTGAATTCGGCGGTTAGGCAGCGAGTCAGGAAGCATGCCGCCACTGGCAAAAATGCCGGCAGAAAGCTTTCGCGACCGTCCAAAAAGAAATCTGGATGCGCGAAGCCGGCGACCCAAGCGATGGCGGCGATTAATGAACCCTTGCTGCATCGCGGGCTGCAGAGCTCGGATAAAACAGCGGATCTGGACGAAGGTAGCGGGGAATTAGGATCCAACAAGCTCGAACGCCAGATTGACGATGGACTCACATTCGTATTTGTCCCAACGAACGAGTCTTTGACGCTAAGATCTAAAAGCATCGTACAGAGAAGTATGTATTATAACGGCCTTCCACCTACAGGAATGACGCTGACAGAAAGCTTTAAGTGTTTCGATTGATTGGAATACCTCCATTATCATCGGGGCTGAACCGCGCGCTTGACTACAGTGAATGGAACCTCTCAATGTGGAGGCAAATGGTTTTCCGTGATGAAGCTTGTACGTGCTCTTTCGAAGTGCCTCCTCGTTATAGAAATTGTCAATGGCGAAGCCAGAAACGACAGACTGTCTTATGAGATTATAGACTTCCACTGCGCCGTTGCTGTTTCAATCATTTCCATCAACAACATGTCCATGGAGCCCGAGGAACCCGTAGAAGCTCTCTCTCATCTATCAAAGACCTTCAATTTGGTAAACGAGCGCATAGCGGAGGGAAAAGCAGACGCAACCTCAGACGGCACGATAGCAGTGATTGTCATTATGTCGAAGTACGGGCTGGCGGCGGGTCACGCGCAGCAAGGTCCTATTCACCTTGATGGACTCCAGCGCATGGTTGAAATGCGCGGGGGCATGACGACTTTGACGAACTACAAACCAAGTATGACCCAGAAGATTTTTAGGTGAGTGACCGAGATTGGCATTGCGCTAGCAGACATCATACTGACACTTCTCAAAGAGCTGATCTGGAATGGTCTTTGTGCCTAGGAAGTGCAACCCGCTTCAGCATAGACGATGTAGAGCGGCGTAGCACTGCCATCATCGGTCGGAGTCGGCTCTTCGGGGGGCCTCGGGATAGGACCAAAGACGGCGAGACCAGTTCTGCGTCTTCACAGCCTTTCAAACGACTTTCCCCCGGCCTGGAAGAACTTTTATTCGACTCGAGGGAACTCGCATTCATGCTCAACGAAGCCAGTGTTGGACGCCGATCAAAAATCTGCATTTACACAATGGATGATACTATCATCCTTCTTGGCTACCGGCTCGTTCATCAATGTCCGCTGAGCCGTGAATTGCTTCTTACACACGGCGAAAAGTCAGTACATATTGGGTTGACGGCTTTCATCAGGACGTTTCTGGTAGGACTTGACGGGAAGATTGCGGAGAACATACTTCTCACTCAGCTTGTCATGTCCATAGCTTCACAGGAAGAGGAACCAGGAAACAATGATGAAACGGCGAAGAACACAGAAGAGCTTGTGTTGTGGGTCCTCCTGATCGCAGTGGCCGCAACTGCAATTGGCTCAATCGGAAATGATCGCTGGCTGATGCCAAGGCTTGAGCGCATCGCCAGTGCTTTGGACTTGCAAAAAGCGGAGGATGTCCTGCAGGTGGCGTCCAAGTTTCCTTGGGTGAATGAGCTTCACGACAAAGCGGCCCACGAGGTCTGGCGACGGTTCACCATGTACAAGTGGCGGGAGACTACGAGCACCGCCAGTTCCTCAATGAGGTATTCATCAGAGCTTAGTAAGGGAGACGATGTTTAGTATATGTTAGCGAATGAGGGCTGCATCCATCAGAAACAGCATCGGGGTCTGAAGTAGAATATAGTGGGTGACTTGACAGAACATGAAATAGAACTAAGCAAGCATCTTTGAGATGCAGCCAGGCTCGATTCTGTTCAGCTCGGCACAGAGGACATCCCACACACGTTTCTGATCCTTCCTGGCCTCTTCGTTCGTGACCCAATCTGGCAATTCCTCGCTAATCAACAGAGTCAGTCCAAGAGCCTGTGGATAAGGGTTCGACATACACAGAGATCTTGCAGGAAGCGATGTATTTCCCATGGCTCTCTGGGCCTGCGACGGCAGCATATAGCAGATTTCGGCTTCCGTGGTCAGCGTTGCGCCCAAACTGTTCATACATCTGGAGGATATGTTGCTTGAACTCTGGAGGGGCGTTGCGACTGAGCTCGGTCTCGCATAAACCGGGGTCTACAGCATTGACAATAACCCCAGTCTTGGCTAGGGGCAGCACGGAGCGGATTTCCCGGACGGCGAAGAGTTCCATGAGCTTGCTCAACGGGTACCTGGAAACAGATGTCAGTTGATTCCTGAAGGGGGAAAACTGGAAGATTGCCACACGATGCTTGCACGGGCACCCTGCCCTGGTTAATCCCAACGATCCGGTCATCCTTGACAGCATCCCGGACAGAAGTTAGAAGATTGCCGTACGATGGGTCCATGGGCGCCTTGCCCTGGTCTAAGCTAACAATGGGGTCATCCTTGACAGCATTCCAGGCAGCCTGGTGATTGAAACTGCCTCCGCTAACCACGAAAGAGATATGAGGTGTGGTGCCGAGCCTCTTGGCGTCATTCTTCATCTTGGGGAACAGCAGCACAGCAAGGAGAAATGTGCTGATTAGATTCACAGTGATGGGAGTCAAGTGTCCTTCAGACACATGGTGTTGACTCATGGCCACAGCAGCGTTTCCAATCAAAGAATCGATACGGTCTAGCTCTGAGGCCCTCGTCACAAACTCCCTGACGGAGTCATAGCTCGCCAAGTCCAGCTCCCAGAGCTGAGCGACGCCGGTGATGCCGGTGGTGGCTTCGATGTTGGCTTTGGCTTCCTGGCCGGCGGACATGTTGCGGGCTGTCATTATGACGCGCGCTGAGCCAAGGGACACGAGGTGCCTAACGGCTTCTTTGCCGAGGCCGACATTGGCGCCGGTGACGATGAAGGTCTTGCCCAGGCAGTACTCCTTGGTGGCGAGGATAGGCAGCTCACGAGTCTGGGTTTCGATCAGCTCGCGGACGGAAGGCATTGTTGTGATTGATTTTCTCTTCTTGAAGCTGGTTGTTTGTTATAGAAAGGAAAATGAGGTCTTCAATTTGATGGTTATCAAGAGGGAGCATCACGACGAGTGGAACAAACCTTGTTCCTTATATAATAAGCTCTCGGCGGTGTAGGCTATATTAACAGGATTCAAGGCCTCAGAGGATACAACAGCTATGTCCGAAGCATATGAATCCAGCATTATGCCTCGATCGAGTATATTAGGAATGCGAAATGTGAAGGGAGAGGTAAATGCGTAAGTCCGATGATAACAGTAGACCATTTGCCTAAACTGGGAACCGGCCCACAATATGCAGTAGCAGTGGTGCCATGAGAAGGCCTAAGCCTCTTGACGATTCCTAAATGCCTGGTGATCACTGAAAAACCCACTAGCAATTGGTAGAGCATGAGTGACGATAAAGCCGTGGCGGGCGAATGACTGACTTAGGGGCGAATGCAGCGAATTGGAGACCGGTTTCCTGAATAGGGATAGTGGCCGCGCTGGATCGTTTGTGACTCGGTGACTAGAATCTGATTGTCCGCAAAGTCCGGGGAGCTTTTTGTCACGGGCCGCTAGGACCGCTATGGTCCCCAGAGCTATCAATACAATTGAATTACCAGAGTCTACTTGTGCAATACCAGACTTAACACAAGACTTCAGTATTGCTCAGTATAACGCCCTGATCTCCTGCTAATATAAAAGACGCCTACCCGGTATCCTTTAATAGCTGGAATCCGACCCGGATGTTAAACTTTTCAGCGGTTGGTTCCCTACAATGGTCGCGGATGAAGGGGGATCTGACTTGACTCGACAAATCGTAGGAGTATGGGAAGCAGAAGCAACGCGCCAAATTGTCCGAACGTTAGGCATAGTCAGTTATTCTTTGGGGATACATTACCGCCCTTGTATGGATCTATTGTCGTGGCTTTTAATCGAAACGGATACCAAATTTATATCCGCTGGTTGTCACAGATAAGGATCCTTGGATGCATTCAAGGGTTATCTGCTGCGCCATTTTTCACACAAAAGACTAGGATGTGAAGTCCCGGACTTCACACTGCATTCTCATACATAAGCTATTCAGGCAGAACGGCAGAACAGGCAGGGTCACCAGCGTAGCAGCTGTNAGGATGTGAAGTCCCGGACTTCACACTGCATTCTCATACATAAGCTATTCAGGCAGAACGGCAGAACAGGCAGGGTCACCAGCGTAGCAGCTGTGACACTGGTTTCGTAATAATCCTAGAAATTAAACCACAGGCTGGTTTCATCGACAGCCAAAGCAGCATCATTAACATTCTTATTATTAAAGGCCTTATAAATGTCAAAAACGAGTGATAAGAATAGGTTATTATAACGGCATGTAACTTCAATTAATATGTAATAGTTGTTTATAGATAATATTATATTTCCTTAAGCCAATATAGCTCTTAGTATTTAGCTATTCTATTACTTCTAATACCGGCCCCTTTATTCTTAAACAAACCTTAGCCCAGCCCTCAACGATAATTTAAGCCTTAGACTGAAAGTGCTATTTATAACGCAAGATCTGTCTCTGGACTGTGCCTCCAAGTTGATCGAGAGGTTCTTCTATCATTAGGGTACTGGGAGGTTCCGTAAACCCGGCTTTGGGCACCTGCACTTCCTGCAATCCACCCAGCTGTCTCATGAGCTCCAATAGCACCCACCACTCCTGAACCATCATGACCAAGCGATGGGGAGGGTCCATTGCTATTCGGACTATCATACTCATGAAAGTCGCGATCTTGTGATCGCCTTGCATACTGCATACTACTACCGTCACCGGTCCTTGGCGATGTCCCTCTTAAGCCCACCCCCCCGTTGTCAATGCCATAGGCGTATGGGTTCGCAGAGCGATAATTGAAAATGAAGTTACCGCCAGGAACGTTCGACTCCATACCGTTGGACCGCGGAGACCCAACATAGTTCTGTGCTTGGTGTGCCCCCCCAAACCTTGGCGTTGTTCCCATGGCGTACGTTCCTGGCGCGTCTGGGCCACTGGGGATCGTACCTTCGTCACGCAAGGCGCCAAATCGTGGCGACGAAGCAGGATATGCGGGAAATTGAGAGCCGGTTTGTGCAGCTGGACTGTTATTAGTGGCGAGACAAGGCGCAGGTGCAGATCCGCCAGTGGATAGGTAACTGCTACTGCGACTGCGGAAACCAGACGATGCGGGAGGCTGGCGGTTGGGTGGAATCGCGAGTCCGGTTAAAGGCCCATCCTCGTTGCGAGTTTCCGACGGTTGCTGATTTGACCGCTGGAACCGGCCGGCAAACCCAATATAAGAGTCGTTCGTGGTTGCAATAACACCATCTGGAACCCCTTCCGAGTCTAAACCTGGTGTTGCTCTTAGATGAGCGTCCCGGTATTCCCCTTGCAGCCCCTCTGTGACATGGTCTCGATACTTATCATTTCGGTATTCTGCTTCAAGAGCGATATCCGCGTCCGTGTAACCTCCATGAATGGTAGCACGATAGTTCTCAAAGGAAGCCGTGATGGCCTCCATAGTCTCAAAGTGGCGGACATCAAGAACAAGTGGACCAGAAATGCGTTCCAATGCTTCAGTCAACTCGACGCCATCCGTCTTTGTTGCTACAAATTGATCGCGGGCTGCTTGCTCCTTACGCATGCCGTGCTCGTAGTAGGCAAGGCTACGAGCAACTTGAAACGCGTTGCGAATCTGTCGGCCGTTCCAGCGATTTGCGCGTTTCTGCCCAACGCCCTCATGAAACAGGCGGTTGGCGAATTCAAGGAGTTCACGCTCATTGATTTGTAGAGGCTCTCGCTTCTCCGCTTTGGCCAGTTGGTCCTCGATTGAGCGGACCCGGTCGATGTTGAGTTTCCAAATGTCCAGAGCTTGTTCGCGGGTCAAGTCGGGGTAGTATATCTTGTAGTGTATTCGCGACTTGAATGCTTCGTCGAGTACACCGGCTCGGTTAGTTGTTAGGAACAGGATGCCGTTGTAATAATCTAAGACCCGCAAGAATACTGGTAGTTTCAAATGAACAGTCAGAGTGAGTTCTATGTACAGCCAGGTTGTGTTTTGAAACAACTCACCTGAAACCAAGGCATTTTTGTTCGTAGCTGTGTCGGCCCGGGATCGCTGTGAGAAGAAAGTGTCCACCTCGTCCAGCAGTAGAATACAATCCCATATACTGGCGAGGCGGAATATCTCTCGCAGAGAAGTTTCGAGCTTGTCAGGCGTCATGCCCAAGTCGCCGACGGTTATCTTGAACAAAGGCTTGCCGTTGGCCTGTGCGATGGCCTCCGCTGTGGCCGTCTTGCCAACACCAGGAACACCATGCAACAAGATAAAGAGACCGGTTCCCTTTCCTTGAATCAGATCAAGTGACGTCCAGTCGTGGTCGATCTTCCTTTCCACACTTTTGTGCATAAGATGGCCGAGAACAGAACCTTGGATGGCATGCTTGATCGACAGAGGAATCTTCAGCATATCCAGAGCAAGACCCGTCTTTGAGGATGAGCGAATCTTTGCCCCTGTCAGTTGCGCAAACTTACGCTCTTGGAAGACGTATGCAAAAACCCGCTCTGTAAGCAGGATAACAGCCTCGGGGTTCAGATGGCCTTCTGTTGTTGGCCGCATCTGCTTCCCATTCTCTCGGACGGTGGCCAGGAAAGGATCCTCCATCAGATACTTGTTGCGCTGCTTCTGAGGAACGCCACTCATACCGGGCGTCAGTTCAGTGGTTTCTCCCAGGAAGGTACCGCGGTCTGGGCCAGACCACCATCGAATTCGAAAATTCTCTGGTAAAGTCAAGCTTTCCATTGCTTTTTGACGTAAACTCGCGCGGGTTGGCCTCCACTGCGGGAACTGGTGGAATGCCTCCGCGAAATCAATCATGACCTCACTGTTAACATGCTCAGACTGCTGCACACGGGTTTTGTCCGCACCAATCGTTTGTTCACCACTTGGAGACTGCGTCAGAGTCCAACCGTTGTAGGAACAGTGTCTGGCCCGCATTGCATCGAGCAGAGCTTCGCCTCGCTTACGAGACTGGTCCATTCGTTGCACCCATCTCTCACCGAAGCGAAGAGGATAAATGGGCAACGAATTGACAGGAACCTCACCGTTGTACGGTTCAATACTGTATTTCTTCTTGACCACACAGAACTCATCTCCATTAAAGTCAACGTAATAACATTTCAGGTCGAATGCCGTATTCTCACTGGCCAGTGCAACGTCTTGGGCTTCTTTGTCATCGGCTGTGATGGGTACTTGTCGTTCAACCATGGGATCCACCGAGTAGGTTTTCCAAATACGCTTTGCCATGCGGAATTCTCGTTGACCCAGGACTTCTCCGGCCACTCTTCGACAGACCAACTCTCCTGTCCGGAAAAGGTACCACAAGTCGGAAAAACGAACTTGGGCATTGGATGTGACATCCATGTGTTCAAACCGTCTGTAGTCTGGAATGATTTTCTCGTCCATGTATGCCATGTAGGCTTGCATACAATCAAGAGCTCCAGGCGAGTCCAGAATCGCGTCAGGGTCGTCGTAGGCGTCAGTGCCATCGCTATCGTCTGGGTTGGTATACGAGCCACTGTCCGATCTTGTCTTCCACCGCTCCTCGAGATCATTCAATAAATCACGCATCCGGGAATGCTGAAAAATGATTGAGTGGAAAGGCCGATAGTACGTACGAGGCCTGCTGCTCCATCTCTCTCGATTGACTTTGGCCAGTGCTCTGAGTAAAACCGGCGATTGAATACGGATGCGGCGCGGCCATTTCGCCTCGGACTGCGCCTGTAGGATGAGATTGTTGGCTGCATTTGCAATCTTGACTGTTTTAGACAGAGACTTGGCTTTGTAATTCTGAGGTGATGAGACCGATGGGCGCTCCAACAGCTTGTCTCGAAGGGTGTGCTCTTGCAGTATCTCCTGGTGTAGAAGGTTCCCAGATACAAGCACATCAACAGCGTAATGACCATCCTTGCCGTCCGGTTCAAATCGATTCTTGAATTCGGCATAGCAGCATTCTCGGACCCGGGGAATGGTCTTTTCGGCGCTCAGAAACATATAGTCTTGGTTCGGATCGGAATCATCCGTAACTTCTGTATGTGTTGTTGCATCCATTGAGGAATAAAGGCGCTGAGGTTGTTCTATGTGAGAAAGCTTTTCTTCTATGACCATGATGCGGTTTCGTTGAGCTATGGCTTCTTCTCGAAGGAGCTTGACATCGTCCGCAACATCTCCCGGTTGAATCATTGAGCTCTCTCCTGTGGTAGATCCCACAGTATTCATTTTATCCAGTCTACCAAGGGAAACTGAATGTTGATGGCGTTCAAGTCTTGGTAATCTTTAGGCCTTAATTTCTTGTAAATGGGCCCGCTATCAACCGTAGTCTCGCCTTGAAACACGTGAAGTAAACGGAACTAGAAGATGACTAGGACATGTGGAGCTCGCCTTAGTAGCTGGGACATGGCCGGGACAGGGCCTCAAGTCAGCTCTTAAGACGGCAAAAAGTGCAAAAGATGCGCTGGCAGGAAGAGGTGTGTGGCTTCAGGCTCTCGGCATTCTCTGACACACAACCAGGAAAAATACTGCATTTCTCTCTTGAAATGTCTCGTAGCTCGTTATCTTATTCACTGAGGGTGTAGGTGCTGGATATACAATTGGATGAGAGGCAACTCGCTGATGGTGGTCAGCAGTGCTGCCTAAATCAGGGATTCTGTGTTCCCGACGACAGCCTCACCATTTTCCTTGTGTAACCAATAACAAGAAACGAAAATCTGCCGCAATTAGTGCTTGACGCGGACAGCTCGCAGCCAACCATCAATTCGTGGCATAGCTCAACGCAAACAACGAATCAGATCGTCAGCCTCTACACCACCCTCTGTTCATAATCTAGTGAGGCGTTCTTCCATGCCGCGTCATGCGATCCAGATTGAGCCGTAGAACATCCAACCTGGCGCCGACTTTTTCCACTTCTTTGTTCACGTGGTAGCAATGCGGGTGAGATGGATGGTACGGTTACAAGCTCCGCACAGACTTCGGCATGCATCAGATTCTTCATTTACCCTCGGCTTTGGTGGAGCTTGCCTGTGGCGCTTCTTGCGTCCCTTAAACAAGAAGCTGTGGGAGAGCAGCATATAGTACACAATGGCCGCTGAGCATCAACGCCAGCAGAACGTAACGATGGTTGCCGAATTCATCGGCACAGAAGCCGCCGCATTCCACGGTGCGTTCGGAGCTCCTTCCAGGCTAAACACAGCCGTGGCGCAGTACGAGCCCCCAGAAGTGTACGAACTACGGGAAACATTGCATAATCACCAAAACCGTGCAGCAAAGTACGTGGACTTCATCAGCGACCTGGACCAATGTACGTGGGAGAATGTGCATGAGGAACTGCGAAAAGCCCAGCAGGCAGCCATCAGGAGTGAAGAGCGTGGCAAGAATTTGATCAAGAAAGTCTGGCGCAAAATAGGCGTAACGTCCAGCGTCCTTGCACCCGGGCTAGCAGCAATTCCAGACAACCTATGCATTCTGAATGGCGGACTGGCCGTGATATTCAGTGTAAGATATCTTTTCCATTGTGTAAGTTCGAAGAGCTTAACTGAATAAGGCACCCAGCTAGCGAGACATAGTGAGATGAATAGGGAAAAAATTCTTGCTGCGTTTGAGAATGTGCCAAACATCATTGAGATGGCAAGGAATAAGGCCGAAACCCTGCCGCTAGATGGTGCGAATCCCAAGAGTGTTCAACTCCACAAATCGGTTCAAGAACTGCAGAATACGCTCCTGGAAATACTTCCAGCCTTGATCGACAAGCTGATTCCCGGGACATTCCGTAAGAATCCACTCGCACCTTCTACATTCAATTCCTGACATGATATTCTCCAAGGAAACGCGTGGAAAAGTCCATTCTCAGGATGGAAGATTGACCAAGTCTTAGACGCTGTGACAGTGTCTGCTGATCGAGTCCGAGTTTGCGCAGAATCTTTGTTGGAGGAGATCATTGTAGATAACTACGCGGCATCTGTGGCTATTAAATCGCAGCTAGACGAGGTTCTTCGGCAGCAGAGAACGATGCAGATATCTATAAGTGCAGCCAATAGCCAAACTCATCTCCTTCAATTCCTGATGGAGCAGCTCAGTACGCCTATGATCTCCATCCATCAGACCCCATAGCTCAATGCTGACCTTCTATCTTAGATGTAAATCACTTAGGAGCCCTTTACGCTGGGGATCAGACGGACCTTTCCGAGCGCGGCACGGCGCTGTCTGGATATACGCCAGAAGATATACTGAGGGTCCTCAACATCAATCACCTTCGAATCACCAGTGACTCCAAGGCAGTCATGCGAAGAGGCAAGGCCTTGCCCCAGGAAGATGTTGAAAGGGCAGCATGCATGATGACAGAGCCACAGGTGAAGGATCTGTTAGACAGAGACCCCGTTTCCAATGTTGTGGCTATTAATGGACATTTCGATCGCACCCAAATGGGCAAGATCAGTCCACTATCTTACATATGTACTCTACTCTCGCACATGCTGCGCCAGGTATCTCCGCCTCCTCCGCTGTCCTTCTCGCAGAGATCCCCCACGTCGCCTCATTCAAAAGAGAAAGCAACCGGAAACGTTGTACTGGAGTACTTCTGTGCTTTGCATACCGCGGATGATGATGACCTCAGCGGTCCACAAGGTCTGATACGATGTCTCGCCATGCAGTTGATTCTATCCATGGTGGCGAACAAGTGGATCGGAGAGTCGGATGCTCTACATCTACCGCATCTACGGGATGATGAGGAAGATTTGCTGGCGCAACGAAACATCGGGGCAACTTGCCGCCTATTCATGGCTTTAGTACGGCTTATTCCAGACGGTGTTCCCATATACTGCATCATCGACGGCTGGTCGGCATATGAGCGCGGAGAGCTCTGGCAGGCTGATTGCGAAGAAGTACTGAACTCCTTTCGCAATGCTCTTGATGCCCGGAGCCCGCAAGGTGGCGCAGCTTTCAAGCTACTTTTGTCTAGCCCGACAGTTTCAAAATCTCTCGAAGGATTTGTTCAACCCAGTCACAAAGTTTCACTGCGAAACCGTGATGGCCGGGAAGGCAGGTGGCGAGGGGCTGGTCGAGGTGGCTTAATTAGCCTCGCAAGGGTGGCGACTATGCCGGACGGGAACAACAACTAGGATGGCCAGAAGCTTGTGATCAAATACTATCACTTGAACGGATGCTCGGGGGATAGATTCTTTATTATTTCATATCAACTCGCCTTTCCACTTCCATACTGTCCCTTGTTCTCGCGCGTGGTCTTGCATAGATATTGATCGGATAATTCATTACATGACACCTAGTGTGATCTTGTGGAAGATCAAAGTTTAACAAGGGGTGAGCCGGTTTTCACTAATAGAGGTCCAGGATGAGACCTCCAAGCGCCTGCAATGAAGGAAAATACCATACATAAGCAGAAAATCAACATCCACTCCTCCTCTACTAACTTCTCCTTTGGCACATAAACTACCACAACCGCCTGAAGTCCCGTTTCCCTCCTTTTCATCGCTGCATGCCATCTTCTTGATACTTGTTTAAGTGCTGCCCTAGCATCACGCATATTTCTTGATACAAAGGGGGAATAGATGAAGACGTCCAATCGGCAACGTAGTACTGATGGTAAGCCTCCGCTCGAGCGATGACCAAACGGCGGAGCCTGGTGTACGCCGCCTAGTTTCAGTCTATCGTTGCGTTTATTCGTTCGCTTGTTTATTAAATCGCTCCTATTTCTAAGGAATCCACAACGTGCCATGGTCGAAGCCGCGAGAAACGGATCTTGTAAAATATAGCGAAGAAATGCACCGAGAATCAAAAGGAAATGCCTAGTCGTGGTTGCATTACAAGCATTTAACCGGGTTCCGGCGATATGCTTCCGCGCAGTTCCATGCTAACACATCTTGATTGGGGTAAATAGGTCCCGTCAAGTTGCTCCAGTCATTTCAATGTTCATGCATAGTATCGATGATATCCCACTCATCGTGTCGCCAGTTACGAATCATGGTAGGTAGTACTCCACAAGTCCGTTCGGTACATCGTGTGAAAAACCGCACATGTTCTTGAGACTATGCGTCAGGACGGCAGACGAAGCTTATGGGATGTAAGGGAAATGTTGATGGCTCTTTCTCGACAGGCGTAAAAGGGTCCCCGAGCACGTCCTGCTAAAGGATATTATCGCAGAGAGTTTGGCAGTTATTGGAGCTAAAATCCCAGAATAGCTCAACAACTGCCCACCGAGGGCTGTGGTAAGCCCGGATAGATTAAACGATCCGCTAATTCACATGGTATTAACAAAAGTCTTCTCGCCAGGATGTAGCGTACCTGCACTGTACTTATGCTAGAGAACTAAATATACTTATAACCAGCAGTAATGTAGCAGCAGATCACTTCATGCACTGGGATAACACCGAAACAGAACCCGTGATCAGCATACGAGCATATTGCCATTCACCGCTTTAATGTTCTTCGCAAACCAGATCGCGTCATGGTACGATTCATATTACGCCATCATACTGTATGGACGTGAAACAGAAACTAACTAACAACCACACTCCCTACAGAGATCTTGGCATTTCTGATAGTCCTCTTGTAACCCTCAATCTGCGAAATTCCAACAACAACTAACTCTTCTATTGTTTCGGTATCAAGGCCATCCTTCCAGAGACCAATAGTTCCATTTGATTGATGAGCATCGACAGTCACTGACATGATAAGCGCTGTTTCGTCTCTGAGTTCCCACGAAGCGTTGGAAAATGGTACCATCCCCGTGCCCTTCCAATGCAAAAGCCCGAGCCCGCCGCTGGACTCGTACTGTGGTTTAGACGTCTTGATGTGAAGCTCGTGTTGCCGCTGCCGAAACTCGATTTCTGTCTTGGCAAGGGGCAGAGAGTGGAAGTCAATTTCGGCGACAGTCTGGCCTCCATTCATGGGTGATGTGACAGTGGTTTTGTCCCCCCAGGCCCCGAGAATCGATCGTCGTGTCACCTCATAGCGTGGCGTTGTCTCGCCTTCGACGCAGAGAATCCGACGGTTTCCTTCAAGGACCATGTATTTTATCTCGAAAATGGCTTGTTCTTTCTGTCGTCTCGGGTCAGGTGTAGCATCTTCGCGCACAATGAATTTTTCAAGCCAGGATGGGGCCATGATGATAGGGTTCGACACCGGGAGAGTGTGGTTAGCTAGAGATAAACAAGGCTGACAGTTGTTGGCGTGGACTTGAGTTATGAGGAGTTAGGGCGAATTACACCACATTTATCGCTGTTTTGTCCTATAGCACGACCCTCCGGCTATATGGAAACTGGGTTCGAACAAGCCTCCTTCAAACATATCCGAGATGAGCCCCGTCGACTAAACTTGAGGAGTTAAATGATGTTCCTGGCTAGGGCTTACCGGATTACAGCAATGGGCTAGACTTAGAAGTGGGGCTAGGTTATGGGCTCAAACTTAAGCCGCGCCTAAGAGGTCATACGAGGACATATAACTTAGCTCGTATTAGCCACGACAAAGGACCTAAGCTCATATTCTAAGACCCTGGACGAAGGCCCAGAAACTTCACCTCTCCTCCTTGACAATCATTGTTAAGCTTTGTATTTTCCACTTTTAATCCTTGTGAAAAGAAAATGGGCTGTTGTTTGATAAAAATATAATTCCGTTCAATATAATATGCATTGTATCAAGTATCTAAACTAGATCATGGCTATGCTATAGCTCTGACGACTCAAGCAACTCTTGCTCAATCTCCTGCTCCATCTTGACCTGGTATGGCACTAAATACGATTCAATCTTAGGCTCTGTGCCTACGAGTGCAGTGGTCGAGAGCACGTTGCCATCTATATCGAGAGCCTGGGCAAAGACGCCGCTGTCCTTTCCAGAACAAGACACACTAGGCTTGGAAACGACGAGGCTTGTCTCAAAAGACTTTCGCGGCACTTCTCCCAGGCTGGCAGTGGTGAAAGTGACCTCCTCGGAGCTGGAGGCACACTGTGACATGAACCGCCACGCCTTTGTCACGGTGTCTCCGTTCCAGCTAACGTGCAAAGTAAGCTCGTCCTTGCCCTCCAAAGCGACAAGGGCTGGCGTCTCGCCCGAGTGGCCCGTCCATTGACACCGAAACCCGCGGTAGCTCTGAACACCAGGGGCTAGGGTACCCGACTCCAGGTATGCATGGAAGATGGGCGTTCCGTCAGGTCGATACTCAGTCACCGCACCTTCTTGTCCCCAGTTGACGAAAACATGCTGAGTATCCTTGATGACCTGGACGTTGCCTTGCGAGGGGACCGACAGCAAGTCCGGTGGGATAAAGGTGTTGACCTCGATAGCCGTGTAGTCAGTAAGATTGAGCTGGACAATGCGGGCGCGGGAGTGGGGATGCAGCCGGTCCACGCCCCCCGTACGTTGGCGATCCGACCGAGCAGAGTTGTCGAAAAAGGAGATCGTCTCAATGGTGCCGTCCTTGGAACGATTGAGAAACCTTGCATCGTGCTGGTATCCGAAATCCAGACCTTCAGCTAGAGAAAAGGTAGACTTGTCGTTAATGCCACCGAATTGCCACAAGAGCGAGCCGTCGGACCCGTTGATCTTGTACAGGGCGCTCATGTGTCTTCCGGAGATCAGGTAATTGCCCTCATCGTCCTTGTCGACGCTATTGATGTGGAAGTAATCCCATGCATCGCTTGCGTTGACTCCAGAGAAAGCTCGCCCTGATCGAAGGGGGATAACACTGTCTGTAACCTGTTAGACCACGCTGCAAACAGTACCAGAAGAAAGCATGCCTGCTGGAGATGCAAAACCAAGAGTATGACCCTCAAAGATGAGCTTGCCGGTCTCGATGTCGAATTCTTGGAACACGCCATCAGCGATCCATTTATCCTCCCCGGTGCCTCCATATGGCGTGAGATCAATTGCCCTAGGCTGATAAATCTCGACTAGGGCAGTTTTCTCGTTTACCACCTTGAATTCATGAATGGAAACCAAGCGATGGTTGAAGCTCTCGACCAGTGCCACAGGTTTATAATGGTCATCTAGCAACATAGGCGTCCCGTACCCGTGACCGTGGAAAGGGTCAAGGTAGCCCTGAAAAGCTTGAATGACATCCTTGCCTTGGTATCTAACTGCCTGGAAGTTGCCCACCCAACCTGCGTAATAGCCTAAGCTGGACCATACCAGGTCTCCGTCGTTGGTGAAGATGTACCCGGTTGCCTGCTCGGGTCCAACACGTACGCCATCAAACCCGGGATACGGTCCGACAAAAATGTAACCAGGCGATACATCATCCGCAGCCGGAATGGTAATATTGAGTCGGGGGGGAGCGAGGTCAGGACGCGAGTGATATTGCCAGTCTGCTTGAGAACCACCAACAAAACCGGCTACAAGCGCAAGGGATAGGCTCCCGAAAGACGAATACATGGCCGACTTGTGATCTTCGAGTGTGTTTGAGCTGTGAAAAATTCTTGATAACGAGTCAAGATGGCTCTCTTTTTCTTTGTTTTTTCCTAGGTCTGATCTGCAATTGATCTTGAATACGAATGCCGAAATGCACCGCACATGACATTGCTTCGGCACCGGCCCGGATCGCGGAAATGATGTGGAGGTTTTGGTACATGTTCAAGGTGCAATGGCAGGGGTGCTATTGCGCGGCACCATCGATCCGGCACGCTTCCGACGGGTCCAATGCTGGATCCGGACTGGTTCCAACGAGAGGCGGATATCGATCCGGCCAGCGGTTTCCAGGTCCACTTTCAGTTTTTAACGTGGCCTAGTCCCTCGTAACAGCAGACTACGAAAGCATTCGTTTCACCAGGTTTGTAGGGTATTAAACTTGACTAGATTCAACACATACTTTGCCGTAGGAAGTTGCGCGTTGTTGCACGGCAAGAGAACAATGCTGTCAGCTCCCTTAGTATCACTGGGCCTCGCACTTCAGCATTGTGGCGTCGCCCTCTGTGAACAGGACCAAGGACCATGGGAGACCGAGACCCTGCTTCAGCAAACAGTGTTTGATATCAAATTGAGCCAGGGCGCCACAGAACAGCATCGTGTTGGTCATGGAGCGCTCGACAACGAAGCGATCGGCCGGCGGAAGAACATTATTCTCATCATATCGGACGATCAAGATGCTACTATGAACTCTTCTTTGTACATGCCGCGGCTGCAGGAGCACATTGTCAAACGAGGTACCACCTTTGCAAATCACTTCACAACCACAGCTATATGCTGCCCCTCCAGAGTATCGCTGTGGACAGGCAGGCAACCGCACAACACAAACGTGACTGACGTCGACCCACCATATGGTAGGTGCTGATTCCTCGTATTCTTCAGTGATTAGGTGCTGAAATTGGCAAGGTGGCTTTCCGAAATTCATCTCTCAGGGTCTGAACGATGCTTATCTGCCCGTGTGGCTTCAGGCTGCCGGATATGCCACCTTCTACACGGGCAAAATGTTCAATTCTCATACAATTGACAACTATGACTCTCCCCATCTAGCTGGTTGGACCAGCAGTAACTTCCTGCTGGATCCAGGGACTTACTCTTATCTAAACCCGATCTACCAGAAGGACCACGAAAGACCTGTGCACCACCAAGGACGACATACGACGGATCTCATTCAGGAGCACGCTGCATCCCTAATCAACGAAGCCATTGACTCTGGCCAGCCCTTTTTCGTGGCCATCGCTCCTATCGCCCCTCACTCAAACATCGACTCCAACAACGGAGGGACACCACGTATGACAGATCCCATTCCACTAGAGAGACACAAGCACCTCTTCTCAGACCTTCAGATACCTCGGACGGATAATTTTAACCCCGAGAGCCCAAGCGGCGTAAGTTGGGTGGCGACGCTGCCACGTTTAAGCAACGCCACTGTGGATTATCTTGATGAATTTTACCGTCAACGGCTGCGTACCCTCCAAGGCGTAGACGAGTTGATTGAGCAGGTAGTCCTGCAATTGGAAGATGCCGGTGCGTTGCAAAATACCTATGTCATCTTTACCTCGGATAATGGCTTTCACCTTGGCCAACATCGACTTCCGGCCGGTAAGGAGTGTGGATTTGAGGAAGACATTCGAGTTCCACTCTATATTCGAGGTCCTGGGGTCAGTCACGGCTTTGTGGAAGAGGCAATAACGGCACATATTGACCTCGCACCAACTATTTTCGACATTGCTGGCATTGAGCTCCGCAAAGACTTTGATGGACTTGCTATTCCCTTGCATTGGCGGACCAATTCGACTAAAGAAGAAAGGCCTCATCGTTCTATACGAGAGCACGTTGCTGTTGAATTTTGGGGGGTTGCTCTCGCCGAAGGAGAGACAGGGGGCTTTGGTATGTTCTTTGACAGAGCTCAATCCCCCGTTTGGAACTAACATACTCTCTCAGATGGGGAGGGTGCGTACGTTATACCCAATAATACGTACAAGGCAATACGTCTGAAGTCGGACGCGCACGATCTCTACTACGCCGTTTGGTGCAATAACGATCACGAGCTCTATGACATCAAGGTCGGTCCCATACAGCTGCGGTCAATTGGCTCATGCTGACTCGTGGCAAAGGATGATCCGTACCAGAGGAATAATATCTATCCCTCAGCCGCGAAGCCATCGAGCGCCCAGGAGACGTTCCTTGGCTCGAACCTAGCCCTAGTTATCGCCCGTCTTGACAGCCTTCTGATGGTCATGAAGTCATGCAAAGGCGCTACGTGCCGGATGCCGTGGCAAGCTTTACATCCTGATGGTGATGTTACTACTCTTCAGGAAGCCCTGCAGCCCAAATTTGATGAGTTTTACCAAAGCCAGCAACAGGTGGCTTTCGCCAAGTGTGAACCAGGCTACATTATCTCTTCTGAGGGACCGCAGATGGGGTATCAGTATCGGCGTGGGCTGACCTGGTCTCATTGGACATGACCGACACGTCAGGCCCGATCAAAGGGGTCAAGTATGGAACTTGGCGCGCAGATAGTGTCGTGAGAGTAAAGAGATAAGACTGCGGAGGGGGAGAAAGGAATCTTTTGAATGGCGCGGTGTCAATTCCCAGTGAGTGTCTCAAGCTTCCCAAAGGGCTTCAGGCGCCAAACCTTGGATGCGACCGACGGTGCTTACAAACTGGCGGCATGATAGAGCCCACTGAAGAATTGCTCGGCCGGGAGGAACATCTCGTCGTCCATCTGGAATTGCGCCAAGTCCGCTGCACTTGGAAGAAGGTCAGGTAAGCTTTCAAGCTGAACCGGCTCGGTGGAGGGCCCATCTATCCTCGTGATGAGCGGCAGCTGCGCAAGATTGGCGCGGTGGGGTATGTCGGAACTGGGTCGGGGGGATAACGTAGACCCAAAAATGGACGGGGTGTTGCCATTTGTTGAGCAGAAATCGCAGATGAGGAGAATTTGGAGGAAACCGGAGATATCAACGCTGATGCTATTGACGTTCTGGCTGGCCATTTTATCTTGATAGAACGTTGAGGTTGTTCTCATGAGACATTGTAGATTGTGAACCTATTCATCCTGTTAGCAGCTTCCAGTCAGATGTCGGGCGCTGACACTCACTCTGTGTTTCAGATACGGCCAACGGTCGCTTAGATTTCGCAGCATCTTAAGACACAGTTCGTAATTCTCTTTCCTTTTCGAGGCCGCCTCCTCTTTTTCTTCTACGAAAATCTGGTACAGCTCTATTGTAGCTAAGACCGCGACGCTATATCCGAAAACAGGATCGGAGATGTAGAACGACTTGGAATCCAAGGTCTCGAAGAAGTGCAGCAGCCAGGACGTGTGGTGCGCCCGCGCAAATGTTGTCTGTTGCAGGAACAATTCGGAAACATCACCATCTCCCTGGAGCTGGAGCATGATCAGGATCGGATGGTTTAGTACACAAATAGAGGTGTGGTATAGTAGCCGACTAAGGATCCAAGGGGCCCAGTACTCGCGTGACTCTTCCAACTCCTCGGAGCTAATGCTAGCGAAGCGCATGGAACGGTACCGGTGTCCTGACGGCAGCTTTGAGCTGAGGCTCATGAGGGACTCCAGGGCTCGAGAGTACATGGATGCTGGGTTCCATGGATACAGTCCTTTCAGGTTCGGCGACGCTGTTCCTCCACGGGTGCGGACATACTGTTGGGCCATGCTCCAGATCTCGCTTAACTGTATTACGAGCGATATGATGCCTTTTTGCCCGTCCTGAGGGTGGGAGGCAGCTACGGACCGACTCTCGGGAGTGGCTGTAGCGGCGGGGCGGGATGTAGCACTGCTCGGAAACGGCAACCCGATTTGGGAGTCAGACGTCTCTTCAATCATGGGCTCGCCAATCAGACGATGGAGAAGGACGATACTCCAGTAACACCGTCGTCGCTCTTCTATCGATACTTCGTTGCCGTGTTCTTGCGACGGTTCCCGATGTAGGCGGGCAGACCGAGAAAGTGTCATGGCGAGCGATGCATGAACACGGCATTGGACCATCTCTCCCTCTATAGTAAGTGTGCGTTTGATGAGCCACTGAGTTATTTCGAATATGTCAAAGGCTTGGGGAAGGGAAGTACCATTGAAGTAAAGAAGTGCCAATAGGCAAAGAGCTTGCAGGGTTGAGATTTCAACCCGGCCCTTTGTGACGCTTGCCATGGCCAGAGTATGAGCCCGTTCCGTGCAACTCCTGATGCTGGGTACGGATTCGAGCCGGATGCGACGCGGCGCCCTGCCAGCAAACCTCAGCGCACCTGCAAGCACTGCATAAACGACCTCCAGTGGTCGATTTGGAAATGTCGAGACAAAACTCTCTCTGTGAAAGAGCGGCAATGGCTGGCAGTCGCGGTGATTTTGGTAAATGTTTGCTAATTCCACAGCAGCTTCCCATGATCGAATTGGCGGCGGCTCTATGGCACCGGTATCCGTAGGGAAGAAGTCATCGATGGCATCTTCGGAATACGCAGCATTGGTGGCATCCAAAGCAGCTTCTGCTAATTGTATCATTCCTTCGTGATGCTGGGGCCGAAACCGGGTTGATGTACTGGAGTTGGTTGCTGTAGTTAGTGCAGGCGGCTGGATTCTGCTCAACGGCAAAGAGCCATCCTTAATCCCATGCACCAACTCCGCCAGTGTAGACTCGAGCGATTCAAGGCGGTTTTGCTATGCCCAAGGCCTCGATTAGCCTTGCTAACTTCTGTGCGGATGGAGGAACTTTGCTACCAATTGCCACTGGTTCTCTCTTGGCATGTCTGATGTGGTCTGCCATGTCGGCTCATGGCCATCCTCGGCGGTAGCTGGCCGTTGATGCGTTCCGTTGGCAACCTCAGCAAACATATAAACAGGCGCTTCCGCATACACGCAAGGATGTCTCAGCCGATGACAAGTTGAACAGACCGGGCGTTCTCCGGAGCACTTGGTCTTCTTCCGCCTGTGTTACAGGTTTCTGTCAGAATGTCGTACACTTTTTACGGGATTGTGATGCAAGACCTGTAACCTACCTGCAGGGTTCACAGGCCTGCCGCGTGCGTTTTAGAGGGCGGTCGCTAGGCTCATCTTCCGAACTGTGCCGTGTCATGGTGGCTAGAAACTGCTCGGCGAACTACCAGGATTTACACACAGAAAACATGAGGCACTGGAGAATCATGCGTTCATCCTCCTCAGCATCGAACGGTTCGGCATGAGTAACACGTATCAATTCGATACATTGCCGAAGATACCGAACTCGGAGAACGCAAGTCATGATATGAGGTCTAGCCCGGGGCTAGGAAACTGGCAACGTCACCAAAACCTTGCCGCATTAGCAGTTGATTGGTCAGAGTTTCAATGCTGTGGGCCAGGTTTCCTAGGCTGGCATGACATCGGACCGCATCCGACGGAAGACATTTCTGAGCGGGCTCTTCCAACGTGACTTGAACGTCTAGGGTAAGTGGCCCGTCTTATGCTGATGTAATGGACAGATCCCCTGGAATCAGTGGAGCGTGAGACACTGCTCTCTATATGACACGCGACGCCCTTCTCTCGAAAGCTGCCGTTGAAATGAACCAAAAGCCCTCATATTGCACTCTTCCGCTAAATTATACCACCTCATATTTACCATACTGGATATAAGCGCAATGGCTTCAAAGTATGGAATAGCAAGGCTATTATCGAGCGCACGACCACCTATGACCAAGCCCGCAGCTCGGGCGCGAAATTCATGGAAAGATTATTCCATTCTGAGAAGGATGCCAGAAGAAAAGCGAACGCCATCGTCGTCGATCGTAATCGGAGGATTGTCAATTTTTGCAGCTGGCATCGGATTCGGACTGATCTTCAGTGCGAGCAAGCCGGTGGTACAAACAACCAGCACTTTACCCATCGTCCAGTACGCTGACCGGAAGGAGATGCTTACGGTGAGGCTGCTTGTCTATCTCCATCATAGCAATCGCTGATTATTCTTAAGGCAGCTCGCGAGATTGAGGCAGCTCTAGGCAAGGATGCTGTGAGTTATGATGAAGACAATCTCGAGGAGCACGGCTTCTCCGATTGGTCTAGCATCAATTCCAGCGGACGTGGCATTGCTATAATTTACCCTAGGACGACCGAAGATGTCTCAAAGGCTGTTACTATTTGCCATTCGCATGATGTACCCATTGGTATGTTAATGAGGGTCTGTTGCTAAATTTCAACTGATGTCTTTGCAGTTCCTTTCGGTGCTGGATCATCCATCGAGGGCAACTTTGCAGCCCCTTACAGTGGAATCATTATCGATACCACGTACATGGATAAGATCGTCGCTTTCCACCCAGATGACATGGATATCGTGGTTCAACCCGGCGTCAACTGGGTCGACCTCAACCAAGCGATCAGCGAAGAACAGCTTTTCCTGCCACTCGACCCTTCTCCAACCGCCACAGTAGGCGGAATGGTATCTACTAATTGCAGCGGGACCAACGCGTTCCGCTACGGGACGATGAAGGACTGGGTCATCAACGTTACAGTCGTTCTCCCCGATGGGCGCGTTATCAAAACGCGTCGACGTCCCCGGAAAACATCTGCAGGCTACAACCTCACATCACTCTTCGTCGGTGCCGAGGGAACGCTCGGTATAGTCACGGAGATAGCACTCAAGCTTGCCGTTGTACCACGGGAGACGGGTGTCGCCGTGGTGTCTTTTCCGACTCTTTCGGATGCAGCTTCCGCTGCTTCTAGCATTATTCGATCTGGGATCCAGGTGGCTGCCATGGAGCTGATGGATGATGTCCAGATGCAACTTGTCAACCGCCATGGAAGCGAGGAAGTGCGGAAAATGCATTGGGACGAGATACCAGCACTTTTTCTCAAGTTCTCAGGTCCATCAGAGCAAGGTATCCAGTCGGACATTGCACAAGTGAAGAGCCTCATACAGCCTCACCGACCGCGAAGATTTGTTTTTGCGAAAGATCATGCAGAAGAAGAAAGTCTTTGGGCAGCTAGAAAGCAGGCATTGTGGACCATGACATCAATCAAGCCGGAGGGATATGCAATTTGGTCTACAGATGTCGCGGTGCCTATTTCTCGCCTTGCAGAGATAATTGAAATATCCAAGAAGGAGGGTGAAGAAATCGGTGTTTTTTCTAGTGTTGTGGGACACGTGGGAGACGGCAACTTCCACCAAGCAATGATGTACGATCCAAAGAATGTCAAAGATCACAAGGCAGTAAAGGCCACGATTCACAGTATGATGGCGAGGGCTTTAGAGATGGAAGGCACAGTCTCAGGAGAGCACGCAATTGGCATGGGCAAGATGGTGAGCCCATAATGTCTCTCATTCGGATTTCACTAACCCTCATATGAAGGAATGCCTCATCGACGAACTGGGCCCAGAGACAATCTATGTCATGAAGCAACTCAAACAGGCACTTGATCCGAAGTAAGTACTATCTCAATCAACGCTTGGGGATCCTCAGAGGCTCATCCATTTCTAGGTGGATTATGAACCCCGGAAAGATATTTGAGTTGCCTTCTGGCTCCAAGGCGGCTTCTGCCGCTTTGCAAAGCACCCTCTAAAAAAGGTCGTTAACCAGATGCATTGTACCTTCCCAATGTTTAGAGGTTTTCGGACAAGATTGTGAAATTGGTAATCAATCTCGGACACTTTTTTCACACTTGTCTTGATTATTTGCTGTTCACGAATCCATCTTCTTTGGTTTTTGGGGCTACAGAGCATATTGTGCAGCATTTTCTTAAAAGCGTACTGGTGACATTACGATTTGATATACTTCTTCAAACCTCGAAGCCTCTCCTTGGCATCCTCTAGGATCTGATCCTCCTTACAGACCGCAAATCTTAGGTAGTCGTCTGCTACATGCCAATTCTCCTCCAAATAGAATTCGCTTGGTGGTATCGCAGCCACGCCCAATTCCATTATTAAAAACCACGCCATCTTGAAATCTCTTGGACGACACGCCACCTTCGCTGGAAACTCGTATCCATCAGGGATTTGAACTTTGGAGAAATTCGCCAGCACAAAGTATCCTCCCTGTGGAGAGGAGTACGGTAGGCCCAGCTCATCGAAAACCGTGCAGAAACGCTCAATTTTGCCGATAAGGCTCTTTTTGGACTTCTCCCAGAAACCGTTCTGAGCTGCGATGATGTACCCCGCGGCGCATGCTTCCTGTAGTGGGCTGGGGCTTGAGTAGCAGATCCTCATGTGCGCTGCGCTCACGTACTGGATAAGATGGCTTGGTCCAATAAGAAAGCCAACGCGCCAGCCCGTAGCATAGAATGTCTTTCCGACGGAGCCTACTGTCAATGTTAGATCCCAGATGGCAGGAGAAATGGTTGCCATTCTTTTAGACGATACGTAGGTCAGACTATCATAGACATCGTCGGCAATGATGATGGTGTTATGTTGCACACATAGCTCCGCAATGGCGCCCAATTCTTGCTCAGTAAAGACCTTGCCGATGGGGTTATGGGGAGAATTGAGCACGAGCATGCGGGTATTAGGAGAAAAGGCTTGCATCAGGGCGTCCATGTTGATCAACCAGTCGCCAGCGCATGACGTCTCCTTGTTGCCATTCGGTGGGGGAATAAGCGGCACATATCGAACCTTGCCACCAGCCATCTCAATGTTGCTGATGTACTGGTCGAAGAATGGCTCAAAAACAATAACCTCGTCTCCATCTTCCACAAATGCCATGAATGCACTCAAGATACCTTCATTGGCACCCGTAGAGATGGTTACCTCTGTCTCTGGGTTGAGTGGGCGTTCCAACGGTCCAGAGTAATGCTGCGCTATTGCCTTCCGCAAGCTCATCCGGCCCTTGGACGGGGAGTACTGATTTGCGTCGACACGATTGAGGGCATTTTTCGCGGCATCCAAAAGAAACTCAGGTGGATTGTAGCCACTGGCAGTTGCTCTCAGTTCATCTTTAATTTGCAAAAGGAGAAAGAAAGAAATCCTTGCACATACAAGAATCCTTGGCCCATATTGACCATTGGTTTCACAGGTGAAGCGGAGGCGGCATTGTTGATAATAGACCTGAAAGTGGTCAGTTGTTAATCATTTGGACACGATGAAAGCGAACTCCTGCGTACCATACGTCTTCATGCTGCTCAGCTACACGTCGAGCCGGCCGAGGACGACTCGCATTACTCTTGTCAACCATACTCCGTACTAGAATTTGATTGATTACCGTATATCGCAGAGGTTGTTCGTGATGCTGCCAAGATCGCGGATATTGTCCAGATGACTGCGATCATGAGAATAATATGTACTGGGACTACTTGGGGTCGCCTACATTGAGACTCTTATCTTTTGTTTATTTTGGCAGTCTACTAGTTTCATGCTGCCGGATCCCAACGACGTGTGTGCCATGTAGCTGATTACGGCTTGATCCCGTTCGGTCCGCATCCGAACCTCCTTCGGCTTCCCCGCATTATATGTAAGCTAGAGATAAAGTGCTTCGATGCGTGCCCCGCGGTTGATCTGAGGTCCGTTGATAGCAAACACTAAGATCCACAGCCGAGGACCGTGATCCTAACAGGCCAATAGTTCGATAAGCTACAGATTGCTATCAGGTGAGCCGAGAGCTCGTGTTTGCCGAAATAACTTCCGTCTTCACCCAGATTTCAGTCCGTCATTATCCGAGTAGTCCGTGTTACCATATCAGGAATCAAAGCTGAGTGTCCATAGTAGATGCAGCCCATCGGTGCGCGAAACGTAAGTGTACATTTTCGTAAGGGCAATATGTTCAGCGCGGAGAAGTAAGTAATAAGTGATTCAATTTGCTTTCAGAATGGGAGTTTCATACTAGAGCCCCCTTGCCTATGTTAAAACACTCAGCAAACTATTGTAACCACTCCACTCCACCCTCAAACAAAGTGACCTTTGGAATTCCTATGTCTATGAACCTCTCTTCTGTCATATAGGGATATTTCTGTTGTAAATAAATCCTTACCGACTCAGTGCTCCAATGTCTTATCACGAATGAAAAGGGCAAAACATGACGAGAGGACGCACGCTGCCAGGCCGGAAACTATAAGGCACGGTCAACAAGTACTTGTCTGCGGATGGCGCCAAGAGTAATGCATACCATACGTGGTCTTCAAAGAGCATACAAAGGCATTGACCACAAGCTGTCGTAGGTTACCATCAAGTCTGGCAATACTGTCGATATCAGAAGTAATTCTCTTGATGAACTAGAGCGACCACGTTAACATCTTTAGTACTGGGAATTCAAAATGAATTTACCTACGTGCGCTTTGTCGGGCATGTCAATGCTCAGTTGCAGATTTCGGCGAAAGAAGCCGTGGAAAAGTATGTTCGTCATCGTTACTGCTGACAATGTGCCAAGGCTTGACACCAGAAAGAAACCACCGGTAGCCATGGCCATGTCCTTCTGTTCCAAATGCGAAGCCATGGTCACGAAAGAGGCAGACTGGGCTACACCTGTTGCCAGTCCGCCCGGGATGACGTATAATGCTTCCCAAAAATTGGTGTTGCCATTCCACCGAGTAAAAACGAGAGCATACGTGACGGCTCCCAATGCACCCGTGGCGGCGAGAATGATTCTATGCCGACGTGTAACCTGCACCAGCTTCCCGGAAGCGAGTGCGCCGACCGTGTTAGCCATCACTGCGGGCACAATATGTGCGCCGCTCGTCGCAGTAGAAGCGCGCTGCGTTACCTGGAAATAGAGGGGAACTGAAAACATCATTCCCACTTGTGAAAAGACTTGGAAATAATCAACCAGATAGGATAGAGTCGTGCCAGGAAGAGCCAGGATGCGCAGGTCGAAGATGGGATTGTCAGTTCCATATAGTACCCAGAAGACAAACAGCTGGCTGAAGACTAGGAAGGAAGCCAGAAGAACCCAGAATTGAGTAGTTCCAATGCTATTCTCCATGGTGTTGAGCAACAATATCAAGGATACAATGGTCTTGGCCAGGAGCACAGCACCCTTGTAGTCCACCTTGGCCCATTTCTCCTTAAAACTCATGGATGAGGGTACCTTGCGAGACTCATTATCTGGGCCATGATCACTCTTCAAACTCATCATGATGAGGCAAGCGGAGAGTACGAAAAACGGCAGGCGTACCCAAAACAGCCATGGCCACCCCATAGCGTCTGTGATCCAGCCACCCAGAGGGCCTCCCACACTTCTACCAAGCGTTGTGGCAAGATTGATATAAGAACGATACTTGGCGTAGTCTCGCTTAGGAACCGAGTCTGTGATAATGATAGATGCCATGGTCATGACGCCAGCGCCGCCGATGCCACTTATGGCGCGGAAGACGATGATCTGCAGAAGCGTGCGGCTGACGCTGCAAAAGACACAGCCGACGAACAGCACGGCATAAGCCAAAAGGAGCATATGTTTGCGCCCAAATACATCGCTTAGTTTTCCGTACAGTGGCTGCATGGTGCACACGCCGACGGTGTAGGCGGTTGCGAGCCAGCCTGCGCCGCGCATGTCGCCGAGGTCGGATGCAATATGAGGAGCAGCAGCGAAGATGAGAGTTGTGTCAGCATGTGCCAAAAACTCGCCTAAGAAATACGTTCATTGCATTAGTTGCTAGTTGCATCCCAGGTGGTTTAAAGATTGCAATGCATACCGAGCAATAGAACAACCATGACTCCGAGTGACAGAGATTCTGTCGATGGAACACTGTCTTGTTGTCTAGTATCCTGTTGGCGTAGAAGTAAGGGAGCCTCTTCTTCTGTTGACGCGACGGATTCATTGACTGATCTGGTAAATGCGTTGTCCTGCCGAGACGAAGTGCCGCCATATGTGCAAAGCACGTCACGCTGCGCATTCTGGTGACCCATGTCGTCTTCCTTGTCGTCGCGCAAGAAAATGCTGGATGATTGTGTCTCGGCTGTTCAAGATTAGTATGAGTTATGATAAAGAGGCTATGTGAAGATTTACAAGAAGTAAATAGCAGGACTTGACTACGTCTATGGTGATAGACATCCAACGTTGAGTTGGTACAAAACGGACTGTTTCCGACATACTTTGACAAATTTCGACCCGTTGCATTCCCGTGAAGCCTCCCAACACCCAAACCGGACTCGGACTGACCTCAGTGGGCCTTTCCGGTCCGTCACCCGGCGGCTCCCTTCCGATCCCGACGGACCGACGGTGGATCACCCTTGGAACCCACTATCCCTTAGCTCTCAAGCAAAATCCATTCCTTCTCTTCAATTGGCTTCAAATCATATCTTCTAGACACAAATTGGCGACTACACCAGCCTTACTGATAGCGGCAACCGAATCACTGCTCACACTGCCTTGGCTGTGTGGCGATCAGTCCAGATTGGCCCGTGCCAGCCATATTTGCGGGGAAATCACGGACCAGGGGCCCGGCTAACCACAATCTCATTGATGCTGAAGCAGAAGCTCTCAGCCAAGAGATTTGGTTCGTCTGTATCCACGTTTCCGGAGATAGGAAGCGCTTTTGGAGCAAGATAGTAGCTGAGACCATTTGGGGTAAGTTGTGACAGACGCTTTTGGGGTATATTAAGTCAGCCTGGCCCACAAGCCTCACTCATAATCTTCTGGTCAAAGCTTTGCAACGTACTGCATCAATCTTAAGCCCATCAGTCCTCCTCTCAGTTCTTCTTGCATCTGTAATCGTACAGCACACTGAACATGGAAACAGGCCTGCAACTGGCCATGTCCGGAAAAAAGGATGAGGGCATCCATGAGCAGGACTTCCCTATCGAAGGTGATGGCGCCCTTGTTCTTCCCGGTTGGAGCCGCAAGGAAGAGCAGAACGCGAGGCTTAGGTCAGTTCCCCTTTCATATTGAGGCGCAGCCGCCATGATCGTTGATACTTGCTTGTGTAGGCTTGACCTTACTTTGATCCCAATCCTCATGGCTGGTTTCTTCACTTTGCAGATGGAGTAAGTATAGCCCCTGATGTGAAAATACGCAACACATCAAACTAATCGCCAATGACAGTCGGTCTAATCTCGCCAACGCCATGACTTCAACTATCTTAGAGGATCTCAATATCACGACTAATCAAATAAACTTTGCTTCGCAGATTCTCCTCGTTGGTATCGTTGTACTGGAACTGCCATCCAACCTCCTTATGCAAAAGGTTGGTACATTCTTCTCGAATCGCTGCCCAAAAACATGTCTTGCTTACAATCTGTGGTCTCTAGTTCGGTCCCTATCGTCTCCTTTCTTCGCAAATTGTATGCTGGAGCCTGGTTGCAACGTTCCAGGCCTTCATTACCAACTACTCCGAACTCATGGCCACAAGGTTTCTCCTCGGACTCTTTGAAGCTGGCTATGTGCCTGGTCAGTCTATGCACGTATTGATTCAGCAGTCATCATTATACCTTCAGCCACTGATGATGCACCCTTTTTGCAGGCTGCCTCTTCCTCTTGACGACATGGTACAAAAGAGGCGAGACCAGTTCCCGGGTGGCGCTGTTCTACCTCGGACAAAACCTCGCCATCGCCTTGTCGAATCTCATAGCCGCCGCTATCCTGCACCTTGAAGGCGTCCAGCCTCTTGGTGGAGGTTGGAGATGGGTTTGGTTCAGTAAGCATCTTTCTTGAACTGGTTTAGTTTTTCCAACGACGGACTGACCATCATCTGCCGCCTAGTCGAGGGCCTCATCACCATCGTCGCCGCAATTGGGGTTGTCCTCTTTCTCCCCCGCTCCATCGACCAAGCGACTCCCCTCGTCAGTTTTGGGAAGTGGAGTTATTTCACCACTCGTCAGCAGGATATTATCACTCAGCGCCTCATACTTGACGACTGTGAGAGAGCGCAGGCCAAGGCACCCCTGAACTTCAAGGAGATCCTGCGCGTTTTCAAGAATCCGCGGCTGTGGATGCACATGTTTGTAACCGCCACGGCTAGTTGTGCTGTGCATGGGTTGAATATCTACACACCTAGCCTTATCAGGGGATTTGGCTTTACCCGCGTGCAAGCGAACGCCCTAGCCTCTGTCTACGGATTCCTAGGCATGGCTTTTAACATTACATTGGCGTTTCTGTCGTAAGTTTACCGTACATGCCGTGTAGCCAAACGCTTTCGAGCTGATCCTGATCACAGAGACCGATACAACATGAGGGGACCTTTTATTCTTCTAGCGGCCACTTGGAACCTAATAAACTGGTCATGCCTGACGACTGTCGTGAGTATGACCAACAGATGGCATCGATACGTGACCATCATCCTGTCCAACGTCTGTTCAACCACAATTCCGTACGTGTATTTGCCTGCCTACGGATGTACGTTCATTAGACTGACAATATATCATAAATAGGATTCTCAATATTGGCTGGTTGCTGGTGCATTGCAAGACAGTTCAGGAACGAAGTGTCTCGAGCGCGTTTGTGACAACCCAGCTTCCTACATACGCAGCGTTTACTAACAGGGCAATAGCATGATCGTTATTGCCGTAAATCTAGGCGGTCTATCGGGAGGGAATATTCTGAGTCAGGATGATGCCCCAGATTATAGTCGCGGTATTCGCGTCATGGGAGGAATTGGTGCAGCCACCTGGCTTCTCGTGGCCCTGTTAGGCTCCTGGTATTACTGGGTTGATCGAAAAGCTGGTAGGAGATAGGAGCAAACGGCTAGTGTTGAAGTTGATAACACCGCCTCCGTTGAGTCGGTGTCCCGGTAAGCATGAAAATGGTAGGCAGGGATAATTCTCAGCTGCTCTCATCCCCCCCTATGGCGCATGGGTGAACCTGATATCCCGTTGCTCAGCCCACTCTGCGCAGCCTGTGGGGTCGAATGAAATCTTGTTACGTTTCAGCCATGAAGGCAATCTGAACTGATAGTGCCTGTGCGGTGATGGAGAAACCCCGAACTGAAACTCGGGTCAGTTCAAAGTCCCAAAAACCATTATTATTAGAGCAAATGGCCTGTGGAAGGCATCGAAGTGGTGACGAGGCCGTCCTACAACATCACGACTTTGCACATATCCGTTACTGAATTTGTGACGACTTGCCTGCGCTAGAAGGGATGTCAAGTGTGTTTCTCCTGCTCGGGTCGCGTTGCCATGAAATCCGCTGGAGCGTGCTCTGGCCACTTATGATGATTTTATTTAAGTAGTGCTAAGACAAGGGCGAGCTTACTCACTCATCGTCGCACCACAAAGTTGATTCATGCACATTTTCATCTACCTACCTGCGTAAACCACTTGATAAGTGATCCACAAGGAGCTTCACAATATTGATCTGCGCAGATTCCAGACGAACGTTAAGGCCCCTCGATTAAGCTAAGTATTGCCCGTCACGATAATTTCTACACTATGAATACAGGTTGAATCACTTCTTCAAATCCGGACCAGCTACATTGTCAAGTTCGACTTCATTTTGACCCCTTCGCCACCTACGTATTATCCTATCTGCTTCTTGTCGATAACACATCCATACGGTTCCTAGAGCTGCGGGGACTCCCAGGAGCCCGATAACCAGTCCTATTATTGCCTCTGGGCTGAGCCGATGGGAACCAGCAGATTCATCATCACTCGTACGGTTCGTGGAAGTACGTGTATCTTCGATGGTGGTCGTGGAAGGACTACCATTTGTTGAAGTTGAAGTTGTTGAGGATCTCGGAGGAATCGTGTCGGTCTGTGAGGCAGATTCTACACCGCGCATTAGCCTTTGATATTGCTACTGCCTCAATAGCTGCTTTGGTGCGTGGTCTTCCTTGTCAGAAGGAGCACGCTGAAGTCGTAAATCTCCGCGGTAGAAATCAGTAGGCAAGCGACGCAAGTGTTTTGACACCGATTTACCTTGCACTTCAATATTCGGTAACAGTGAATCCGCCACCGTGATGCCGTCGTTGGCGCAGTCCTCCATCCATAGATCTACCACCACTTGCATAACCTCTTCGCCACATCGGTTGTCGACGCAGGCCCACACAGACTGAATTAAGTCGCCGACTTGGCGGTCAAGACAGCATTGGCCACTGGGATAGTAGCAATTATGGCCGAATGTCCAGTTCTCATCTTGGCAAGCGAGACAGTACCTAGCGCAAGGGGGGAATGCATTGAAGTAAGTGTCGTAGGGGATGGTGCATTCGTTGGGGTCTTGAGAATCCACAAGGAATGGCAGCATAAAAGCCAGAGTCATAGGCTCGAGGACCCAGGAAAAACGCATGCTGTGATGTGTTGGATAGAATCAGAGTAACACATCCCGTCATCGCTGCGTGCACATCATCGAAGCAGTTGACACCCCTTCTTAAAGGCCGCCTGGGCATTTGCGGATCTCGCTCACATCCCTGCTATAACCCATGTACAGCTGAAGGCGCTTTGAGCCTCGACTGCCCAATAGACTGGTCAGACTGACACTGCCCTATGGGGCGATCGTGGGGGCTGTAACCTTAATGATATTAGTGGCGCCGTCTTGGTCGCCTGATAGTCAGAAGCCTTAAGCATAAAGTGATTTGATCTAGCTTCATTAAGGTGGCTTAGTGACTATGTGGCTGATTATGACCTGAGATATATCAGAACAACACCATGCTTGCTTTTGTACGGACGTAGACCGCGCGTGGTTTCTTAGTGCTTACATGAGCCTAAGCGAAAGCATACTGTTATGGGGCTTAAGTAGCATAAACAATGTACTGTTGCACTGTCCTGCTGCAACCCTTGGGCCGAGCCGGTAGTCCCATTTGTTGACTGAAAGTAGCAATGCGGTCAATCCATCATTCATGGCCTGCCTCGAAGCCTCACCGAGAGAAAATGGAGTCTACTATCACTACTGCATCTGAGAACTCATTGAGAATTACAAACAATGCTTTACAAGTCTTCTCTCCGCGCCGATATTGCGCAAGCATCACTCCCCCTTCTTTCAAGTCCCGTGCTCTGATCGGTCATGCAACTTTTAACCCGCAGTCTACTTGGCCTGCTTGTCGTAGACGATCAGACTTTTTATTGATTGGCATCACGCGCAATTCTTCCTGTACTTGGTCCCTTCAGATGTAAAATCATGCTTTCAATACCAGGTGAAAGTCGGGGTCTCGTGTAACGTATTCCGCATTGCGTTGGCCATTTCTGGGTCAGGGGCAAGCACCGAATAAATAAGTGTCGCGCCTTTGCCCTTCCAGTTCCATACCACAGGACAGGAAGCTGTCTTCGCCTACCAGTACGATGAGATCGCCGTAATTGACCTCGATGGGCGCGATCCCACCATATCCGTCGCAGTGCTGAAGAAGGAAATGCCACCGGCCGTTGCTTTTGCGCTTCGATGTATGTTCGAGCAGAGAAGTAGAATCTTTTCAGCACTGCCAATACCAACGGCAATTTTGCCTTCTCTTGGCCTCTCTACCGGGGTCGACAGTGACTCGCACAGCAGATAGGTGGTTTTGATGTGATTAATGCTCGCCATTTCGGCTTGTCTGTAATAGCTTGTATCAGAGACCGCGCCGATCGAGTGCCGGATTTCTACCCGCATGTGATGAGCTGAGGGCTCCAAAACTAGCATTAATCGCTTTACTCCTAAACTGATCCGGGCGTCGTCAACGAGAGTAAGAATAGGATACCTGCGTCCAGCTGATGGGGGACATGATGGTAGCCTGGAACTCGGCCATTGGCTGCAACAGTTACTTGAATTTACAACTTCTGCGGTAAGCGTGTGGCTAAGCTGTCGGTTGTCATGTTCTCACAGATAAAATAGAGTTCTAAAATCTCACCCCAGCCCTATTTGCATGTGGTGATGGACTTGGCATTAGCTCGCTTAGTTTGAAAGCATTTTATGCTCAGAAATATATCCCATCATGGCGATTAATATGCCCTAAAGCGGATAGAGGGCATCACTAGTAATTAACAGCCATATGACTAGGCGGCGATGCCGAGAGTGAGCCCCTGCTGTTCGTCAGGTGGAAGAAGAAGATAATCCCCTCATCCCTGGACTTAGTTATAAATACGACAGCTTATTTCCAAATCGTGCCGAGTAGGAGACTTCAGTTGCAAGTCTCTTCACTTCATCTCCTCTCTGCCAACAATCTACAAGTTCAACATTCTTGTATGTTAGTCATGCGGTTTCACTACCTTCTACAAGCACTCACTGCTTTCCACGCAATCCAGGCTTTGCCTCATGGGGCCCCTGATGCCGATGACTATAGTCTTAAAATCAACAGCACCGACGCCTCCATCCACTTGGATTCCCGGGCATTTAGTCCTGCGGTGCTGCTCGGTCAACTGGCCCAAGATCTCCTTCTCAACACTGTCACCGGCGTTTTTGCTGGATATTTCCTGAACTCAGCCGGGGGCTCCTCGAACGTTGTTGATTTGTCGGAGCAGACTCTAGAGCGGATCGCCACTCTCGCCAGAAGAACTATCGACGATGCCTGGTATGAGCGGGATAAAGCCGATGGGCGGACCTTTCTTCAGATTGCTGGAAATTACGCCCGCCGAGGCGCATATAATCAGACACACCCTGATCCAGCCCAGTTCAGCATCATCGACCAAGATCGCGAACTCGCTCATGACTATGCCAATATCGCGCAAGGCCTTCTCAACCGCATCTCTCTATACGGACTTAAAGGGGCTCCGTTGTATCAAGTCATTGTTGGCACGTGGGTTTCCTTTAGACGGGAGCAAATTGTCCTATCTCAGCTACTAGACGACATCAATCATGGCTCCACGACGTTGGCAAGCTCTGCACGAAATAGCTTCCGCTCGGACTGCAGAGCAATGCGCGACGCTCTTATCGACTACCGAGACGAGTACGACCACAGAGTTCCCCCGCTATATTTCAATATCAGAGAGTTCTCAGATGTCGTGTCTTCGCATTTCATCAACTGCCGCCAGACAGTTGAACGCTGGGTCAGCATTAGGGCGTACAAGCAGGCAATGTACTCGGATGCTGATAGGGCAAACGTCACTGTTCGTGACTGGGATACGGACTATTACAGAATATCCGGCCGATGCCGAATGAACAAATGCAATCCGAGCTCGGCTGGAACAGCCTGCATTGAGGGATGGCGAGATTGGGCAAGAGATATTCGAATAAAATCAATGGCAGATTGGAGAATCAAGAAAAGAGGCGACTTTCTTACGAATCATATTGACAGAAACATCGAAAGTCTGCAAGGATTGCATAATGGCACGATAGTAGTGTAGCGAACATGTCTTTACGGGTTGGTCCCTCACTATGGACATCATATGTTTCATTTGGACACAAGGTTTGATTGGCGCTGCATATTGCAACATCCAAGATATGCTGATACCCAAGTACAGTCTAGCAGAGGTCATGTCGTGCCTTCTGCCAGCCAAGGTTTGCCGGCTGCTGGAATAAAGAACTGCAGCTAATAGATGGATGACATCGGCAAAGAATGTAAAAGAAACTGTTTGAAGGGCGGGATGAAAAGTCACTCTGGTTAGAATAGGGAGAGGATGGGTCAAGTGGTCTTCTAGTACTTATTGTATTTAGTCTGCTGCCATGAAGCTTAATGAATAAAATGCTACTCTTTGGATGATAACATTGGCAATGTGTTGTGGACAATTTCAATAGGGGCTATTGAGTAATAACTCATTGATGCATGCTCTTGTAGCTCTGGTCCCGGGAGATTGTAGCGATCGTCTACAGTTAGTTCTTACCGCCGCCGCTGAGATTGTCAAGTCAGTGGGAGTGGAGGCACACAGTCGTTCTCGTTTTGGTACTGTAACGGCTGGATTGGACCCTTCTGCAGAAAACGGTTCTATGCTTTAGGGTTGGCAAAGTGGAGTTGGAATTGGGCATAAAAAGCTTTTGCTTTCACGTAGCTAGATTATAAAACAACAATTCAAGAGACATCACCAATTGACCTGCTTTTTCCGACCAATTGGCCGTTGGCCAATTGGGCTATTCTTTTACGTCCGTTGTATTTATTCTATCGAGATGCAATAGCCTATCTATTTTGTTTCTTTTTATCAGCCCAGATGCCGCCGTTTGAGACCGCCGCCGGCGCGAAAGGAATCTGTTCCCTTAGTCTGTTTGGGCTGGGTCTGTCTTTGTCAAGGAACCGTTTCTCTTTTCGACAGTACTTTCGTCTCTTGATGGCGTGATCCTCGATATGGTGGAGCTGATTCTCGATATGCCTTGGGTTACAATCATGCCTAAGAATGATATCTCACCATTCATCTCAACATCAGATACGAACTGATTCCTGTCTAGTTTACTTGAAAGTGGGAACCATTTTCCTCAATTCGAGCCACCGAGGCCTGTTTCATGGTCAGCCTCTTTGTTTTCTGCGTCTCTCTCTTTTCGCCTTTATCAAGTCAAGCCACTCGTAGTTGCGGGAGACGTACATGCTATGCTTAATGACAGGATGTGGCTTGCTGGCACTGACAACGCTGGTTCTCTTCGCTCTTAAGCACAGCACAGGCACTCACCTTCCAGACGAACTCGCGGGATCCGTACATATCATCATGGTCAAGGTATACATGGAGGGTGTTGCTATAATTCAGATTCATTAGTGTCTCCAGGTAGTCTATTCCTATTCGGATAGAATGACTACTTACCCTGTAAAAGTAATGGAGTGATATGGTGGTTGAGCTTGTCCTAGGCGGGTCGTGATCGTTGCGTCTATTTGTTGATCCATCGGATGTATGTTCAAGTCGGGATTGTAGGGGGTTGACTTCTAGGTTCTAGCAACGAAGAGCACGGGAAGAAGGGGCAGTCAGTTAGTGAAGGCAGGTCGCATTGGCAGTAGATTTCGTGATGTGAGAGAGGGAAGGAACACGCCTGGGCATCCATCAACTCTTTTCGTCCAATCATCATGTGAGACACGGATTGCGGGTCTTGCTCTGACCAAATATGGCCATCAGCCGACTTGTCCACCTTTAGTTCTGGCCAACAAGCAGCGATTGGCAACAGCCTGCTAGGATGCCTAGTATTTGATGAAGAGTCAGACAACACTATTCATTCCTACTCTCACTCCACATCGAAACAGCTCGCTTTCCTCCAGAAGTCAGTCTCCCCGCCCGCCCCGCGCTCAGATAGTCGATGCCACCAGGTTCAACCGGCGTCCAACTTGTCCACAAACACTCGGTCCACAAGATGGTGTCGCTTGCACACCTTCCCACAGAGCTACTTGTCTGTATAGCGAAAGAGAAGGCGCTGAGCAGCAAGGACCGCATGACGCTGTCGCTGGTCAGCAAGTGACTACATACGCTGACACTTCCACTGATATACGCTACTGTCAGGCTAAGATGGATCTGAAAGCCATTGTTCGATGGGGCCATCTCAAAGCTGCTGCGTAGCTTGATGGCGAATCGAGAGCTCGGCCTCCTCATACACGGAGTGTCCATGACTTGTGGGAACTATCCCCCGGCGTCTCTGCCGCACTGAAGGCGCTTCGAGGTACATCGCGCAACGCCCGTGGAATGCTTAGATATGCATCGCATCAATCAACTTCTTGATGAAGCGAACGTGCCACACAGCAAGCTGTGGGCACGTGCGGTGGTCAACGGCGATCATGAGGCTGTCATCTCACTCTTCCTATCCTTTCTCCCCTGTCTGAGGAGCTTCTCACTCGAGGAGGCCTTCATCGGTAACCCCCAGCATCTTGAGCATGACGCTAGAGTCGGGTATCAAGGCGGAAGATGGGAGTCTCATAACGCCCCTGCTACAATTCGTCCGGGACATAAGCTTCAGCTACTCAAACGTGCACGTCAAAGATCTGGAACAAGACTGCATAAGAAAAGCACTATGATTTCTCTACTTTCCTCAGTTGTGAAGCCTCCATCTGCAGTTCAAAGTCTCGACTGTCCTCCGTTGGCCCTCTCAATTCCGAGAAACATTAAACACCTTGTGATCAACGAGGGTCATTTGCGTGGGGAGGACGGTCTCTAGGACATGTACTCCGCTGCTTGTGCCCTGGCCGAATTTCTAGAGAGCTGTCGCCTTGTCACGCCGCAATTACGTCGACTCAGTCTCGGCAGGTTTAGGTGGCTGTGCCTGGACATAGTAGATGAGCTGGTTCATCTGGGTCGTGTTTATGGCATCGAGGTAGATTTCCTCGAGAAAAAGTACTGGGAGGATGATTTTCGACCTGCAGTTCAGCTCTCCAAGTCGCTCGAAGCATGGGTCTGGATGGCTCCCTCTAATTCGCATCTAAATATGGAGACGTTAGGCCCATGAACGAGTAGCTGCGTGGGTTCACGCGGCCGTCCCCCTTCTGCGGTGGCATCGTATCGGAAGCCTAGTCGCACGTAGTCGCGGATTCCAATAGCAATCGCAGCTGGAATACGGCGTGGCTATGACTAGTCAAAATGTAGGAGGACGGGTTTGCCCGGCGGCATGCGGCGACGGAAGTGGCCAGACCTGAGATGTAGGGCATCTCTCAGCCGAGTCAGGAGAATGTAGATAAGCTGGCGGAGTGCTTTGAGTATGAATGGAACACGGTGGTGGAAACGTTGCTGAGGTAGTGGGCTGCATCTCCAAGGTAGAGTCATTTTTGACTTCTATCGGTGTCCCATAGGCTGGGGCAGGTGGGCGCCGTCTAATGGGGCCCCTCCATTGCTCTGCTCAACCGGGGGTCCAGCCGTCTGCGGCGACTGAAATATATCAAGCGGAGAATAAGGAAAGCCAATTTTTACTTCCATAAAAGGTGTGATCACAAGCTGTTGATCCCCAGTGGACGTTCACATCTGTTCCCCCAAGAGTTGGTAGTCCATTGTAGAATCACAGATACTGCCAGATGCCGCGTTGCTCTGGTGTTACGTCCGGACAAGGCAGAGGCTACATGGAGACATGGTAGTGGCAGCATCATCGTCCCGGAAGGTCTACGGAACCTCCATCGCAACTACACGATAATGCAGGGTGGGTCGAGGTGGCGTACTGGGAGAGATCATATGCGACAAGCGATAACATGGGCGATGCGTTGAAGGCGACTTTGATCACGGGACTACCCTGAAAATCCTAAAAGTTCCGAAGCCAACCTGTTTCAGGCATCGCTGCAGCGTATAAGGCAAGATGTCATAGTATTCATGTAATAGGATCTTGAAGCGGCAAAGATTATATTTAACTATCGCCGCAGAGCGAGAGAAACACGTATTCGGCAAGGAGGGAGCATGACTCTAGCGGAGGGACAAGATCAAAGGCTCAATCTGATGCTAATGCGCAGTTACTACAGGAAACACATTAGAGTAATGGTCGCAAGGCCCAGGAAGAGACTAAGAAGAGGCGCCATACGAAATGCGGTAATACTGGTCATAATGCACGAACATTTCAGATCGATAAACGATCCACTTCTTCATCTAGTAGTGATTAGTTTTAGTTGATTTAAGGCATTGCGGTTGAATTATCTTGTAGTTGTCACAGCTGCTATGCTGGTGACCCTGCCTGTTCTGCCGATCTGCCTGTTCTGCCTGAATAGCTTATGTATGAGAATGCAGTGTGAAGTCGGGGACTTCACATCCTAGTCTTTTGTGCNTTGTCACAGCTGCTATGCTGGTGACCCTGCCTGTTCTGCCGATCTGCCTGTTCTGCCTGAATAGCTTATGTATGAGAATGCAGTGTGAAGTCGGGGACTTGACATCCTAGTCTTTTGTGCTGAATGGCGCAGCGGATAACCCTTGAATGCATCCAAGGATCTCAATCCGTGACAGTAGTTCTGGTTAAATGAACTTAAAGGCGGCCCACTTGCTCATCTGGCGCTATTAGCTTGCTATGATAGGCCCTACCTAGTATATATTATATAAACTCTCTTATAAAGATGATTAATAGGATAGGGATTATTATAGAATAGAAGCGTGGGGCTATTGTATCTCTATATCTTAATATTACTTAACATTTCATAGAGCGGACCTAATAGCTAATAAGGCCAGGACGTGCCTGTACTGTTCTAACTCTAATGCTAGCGCTCCGTAGACCTCTACTCTGCGCTGTAACAGTGAAGGAGGCCCCTGAACTTGACTTCGATCGTACAATTACCAACGCCAGCCCATGAAACGCCCGCCGTTCGGTAGAAGGAAAAGGAGTCATGTCAGCAGGATATCCATTATCCGTAGCCACAATTTCTCCGGGCTCTGAAACAGAAAATTGAATGCTGTTATTCGCCGTTGGAACCGTGATTCCATTCTTGTCCTTGACTGCCACCGTGATGAATGCTAAGTCCTCGCCGTCCGCGGTGATGATCTCTCTATCTGCTACGAGATCTAGGTGGGTGGACTCGCCTGTTGTCTTCGTCCTTTTGGTCACCCATGGGTTGCCATTTTTGTAGACCACGGCACGTATTTCACCCGGCTCGTAAACAACGTCGTCCCAACGGAAGCGATGTTCCCCCGGCCCTTTCTTCAACAGTCCTTGGGATCTGCCGTTAATGAATAACTCTGCTTCGTCCCCAGATGAGAAAACATGGACGGGTGTTGTCTCGCCCACGCGCTCGGGCCAATTCCAATGCGGAACGATGTGTGCCATTCGAAGCTCAGGGCGCCAGCGGGCTTGGTAAAGGTAGAAGCGTTCTTTGGGAAACCCAGCAAGATCAACGATACCCGAATAAGAGCTTCGCGACTCTCCCCATACTGGCTCGCCCAAATAATCGAATCCAGCCCAAGGGAACCCGCCAGCAACAAATGGGTGCTCATCTTGCGTTAGGAACACCCTGTCGGCGGACGAGCCTGCGTCGGCAGAGTATAGCTCATAACCGCAAATTTCCAGATTGCTGTAATCCTGCCCGAACGACTCGTTTATAGGGGCAGAGTTGTAAGGGGTGACTGGGAAGGTAAATGTGCCTCGCGTGCTAAGCGACCAGCCAACCTCGCTTCCCAAAATTAGCTTGTCGGAGAAGTTCCCGTGAAAATTATCATACTGTCCAGGCCGAGCCCTTGCGCGATCCAAGTGCTCGTATGCTGGACCCCATCTTAAGCCTTCGCCCTGGTAATTTAGATTGATGATGTCGAAGATGGCAGGGAGGGATTCATTTGTGTATGCGACGTTCATAGCACCAGTCATGGGGCGAGTGTCGTCCTCTTCGCGAAGAACAGCCTTCAGGTAGGTAGCGATGCGTCTCGCGGCTACGTCGTCGTGGTAATTCTGTTCCATTACTTCGTTTCCAACACTCCATATGATAACAGAAGGATGATTCCTGTCCCGGCGCAGGAAAGACCGGAGATCCGGCTCCCGCCAGTCTGGGAAAATGAGGTGAAAGTCCGCAGTCACCTTTTCAATCTCCCAGACGTCGAATATCTCATCGATAACTAAAAACCCCATCTTGTCTGTTAAATCGAGGAGCTCTGGTGCCGGTGGGTTATGCGCCATGCGGATGCTATTGACACCAGCCTCTCGTAGAATTTCCAACTGACGTTCCGCAGCACGGTAATTAAATGCAGTTCCGATTGCTCCGAGGTCATGATGCTGGTTTGCGCCATTCAGATAGACTTTTTCCCCATTGATATGGAACCCGTCGTTGGCTGTGAACCTGAGAGAACGGATACCAAATTGGGTTTCGTAAGAATCGATCAAATTTCTCCCAATGTACAGCTCGGTAATGGCGCTGTACAGATTGGGTAGTTGAGTTGGAGGCGGTCCCCAAAGGTTCGGCCGTCTGATCTCCACGCTGCCCTTGACCGTGTGTCTGCCTTCCCCATTCAGGTGAGCCATCCGCTCCGGAAACTGACCGGCTTTTCGTCCACGAGCACCAGATATAGCGTGTTTCTCGAAGACCTGGTTTTTCACCACAAGACGCTGGTTGAGATTCGCAGTATTCTCGATTTCCACAACCAGGTCTACAGTGGCCGATTGCGGTGTTACATCCCTGGTCGTTATATGCGTCCCCCAATGACCAACATGAGTTCGAGCGACTTTGGTGATCCAGACATTCCGGTATATCCCAGCGCCTGGATACCACCGCGAAGAGCGTGCCGTCGGGTTTTCAACCCGTATTGCTATCTGGTTTTCGCCCTCTACGAGATGCGTTGTCAGGTCGATGCGGAATGAATTGTAACCATATGGCCAACCGCCCATCAACCTCTCGTTGAGCCACACCATGGGGTATGACATAGCACCGTCGACGTCCAGATAGATGCACTTATTGTCTAAGTCACGACTTGTAAAAGTCACGACCCGTCGATACCACCCTACACCCTGAACGGGTAGGCGACCCATATCCCCGGGTATGACTGGGTCTTCCATTTCAGTATAAAATGGACCTTGGATAGCCCAGTCATGCGGGATTGTTATCTCATCCCACTTATCGTCATTGTAGCTCAAATCAGCATACGGGATTTCGATGGTTGGTTCCTCGGAAGGCCGCTGATGATGCAAAGATGGATCCTCAATGAACTCATTGCCTGTGGGAAGTATCCATTCTTTCAAGACGTAGACGCTGGAGTCGTTGGCATCCGGACGCAAATCGTAAATGAGCCCGTCCTTTGCAGTCTCGGGCCGCCAAAAGCGCCAGCCATCGTGAAGACGAATGCGCTCTCGGGGAGACCTACTGTCTGTAGCAAGATCTGAGCTTCCAGTTGCTCTAGCGACTTGCCCCAAAAGGAAGCAAGTCGCGAGTCGAGAAAGGTAGACCGGCAGTAGCCTCATTGTTGATGATCCTAGTTATTTCTATATTTCTGATCTTTGAAGGATTGAATATTCGGAAGAAGACAGTTGGATCTGCTGGATTTATCAGGACTGTTAATTCCATCGGTATAAAGGGAGATAACATTGGATTATTAAGCACGGAAGATGTAATGTGCCTTCTGCAAAGTCTAATAATTATTCCGGTATCTTTAGCCTATATTATTAGCCCTATAATGCAGATATAATGCTTTCACTATGGGGTGGTGTCAACCCCTCATGCAATACCACGAAGAAAGGAACGTTCGGCATATGTCGGTCTTCATCTTACATTATTATATGGAGTTCTAGTACTATAGCCCCATATTAATGACATTGAGTTCTTAATCTTAACCTCGGCACATGTGTATTCATCGATGTTACCCCTCCTTCCATCATTCTCTGTCTTCGACAGTCCTAAACAAGATCCTACGCGCCAATGAATGGAGAGGTGCTGTCGTCCCCTTGTTCTACCACAAGGATCATAGCCTACAGAAACAGTTAGCCTTCATACGATTCTACCAGAGCGGGACCAATGAAAACAACTCATTGGTCGGCACGGAGAATCTCGCTTGTTGGTACTAAGACTTTATCTTGAAATTCTAGCTCGAACTACGTCGTGCGGGAGGATTTTGCACCCGAACTTTTGGGCATGCGCCTTAATAGCATTATCGCTCTCAACACTTTCATTGGCTCATATCTGGTCCCGACTCGACATATCCCTTTGGCGTACGTTGGGCTCCAGTACCCTCCAAGACGCTGAGCTAAGCCTGCATGTTTCTATCTAAACTGCAGTACAGCTCTATACAAGGAATCAAGGGTAATAGTTATGTAGATGATGTATATCTAGGTCAATCTAGTAGACTACTAACTGCTAAATTATCCTTCTTTAGACCTAAAGGCGTTTATTGGCTAGTGGCTCTATAATGGAGGGTACTGGAGCCCGACGTACGTCAAAGGGGTAAAGTATCGCCCATCCTCATATTAGACTGGCAAGGATTTGTCTTCCTTGCAGTGCGACTCAGGGTAACTAACGTATCTAGCTTGGACCTACTCCGTAAATCGCATTAGGATTGCTGTTGCACCGGACCATGCTAATAGTATAAAACTTTCTGCCTTATATTACCTGCGACAGTTCTTAGGCCATTGGTCTCGGCATTAGATAGGCCGATAGTGTTTTTCATTTCGGGTTATCATTGCTCCATTTGGAATCGAGCCTGGGCAACCTGACCAATAAAAATCAAACATCTCTCCCATTCATTGGCCGGGCATGAGCTTTCTAGCCTGCACTGAGACAGTCACAAACTGATTCGCCTGTGCCTAGCTGTTGGCGCAGCTCATACCAACTTTTGCTTCCTGACATTACTTTCCACTAAAGGCTTAACCAAAGTAGGTCAGAGCTTGTTCGCCCAAGGCCCGTTGTCCAGCAGTGTTTGCATGGCATCCATCCGCCACTTCCCCAGCATCCAACCAAAATTCTCCTACGTATTCAACATTTTGCGAGGCGTCAGAGCCTGCCTGCTGAGCGAGTCTGTCCGTGAGCTCGGGCCCACCCTGGCCGGCTAAGAAGCAGGTTGAGCCGTCTGAGTACCGTGGCTGCCCCGAAATGTATATTGTTGCTCCTGATGCAGCATGGGAACGTGCATTGGCAATCAGCCGAGTGACCTCCTGGTACGTAGCGCCGGCGCCGGAAAAGATGCAGATTTGCACCCAGACGGCGGTTGGGCGGCCGTACTGAGCGGCCTGCCTGTCAAATGACTGCCAGGATGCGGAGTTGTTATCGGTCCACGACTGAACGACGGCACCGCCGGTGCCATATGGACCCCACATGCGCTGCCCGCCCACAGCTATGTAGCCCTGGGCAACATTCTCAGCCATGGAGCAGCCGATGAAGCCCATTGTCCGAGTCTGGGCATTAACAACCTCCCCGAGCATAGTGAGGGCCGTGGCCAAGGTGGTCTTAGTATAAAGCATCTTTGACGATATGAGTTGGCTATGATGAGACAGAACGGTTTTGATAAAAGTATTTGTTATGGATGCTAGGTAAGGTAGTGCTATCATAGGGGCGTCCCCAGCTCTTATACCCATAATCCATAAGCTAATCCCGTGGTTTAATGCCGATACTTGATAATGCCGTGATTACATACCGACTTTCAATCGTATCGTGGAGCATTCAAGAATTGCAACTTCCAAATATCAATCACCTACCTTTATAACGAAAGGTCATAAATTCCTAAAACGAAAGATCTACGTCAGATGCGGAGTATATCGTTGGCGCTATTAATATTAGTACCGGAGTGCATGTTCCGTTTCCTACAGAACCGGAAATATACCCCTCTTCAAACCACTGAACCTGAATGCCGAGGGCTCTGAGAAACCTGTTGTATCAATAACTTATCCTATATTCAAAGGTCACGGCTGGATGGAATGAAGAATACGGTCAGATTCTGGCAGAAACCAAACGTATGCGGATACATTAAAGCGCAACACCGTCCGAAGAGCATAAGAAGCACACCGCCTAGCACGCAACAAGAAACCAAGAACCATCAAGAAAGCTCTCAGAAAAAGGCATCGAGACACCATAGAAGGGGCAGCGGAGTCTTACAAGAAAGCGGTAGCAATTAGACACAAGGTGAGAGTCCTACGAAATCATACCTTATAGAGGAAGAAGGGATCCCAAGCTTGTTTTGTGGTGTGGAAGAAAGAAACAGTTCCTTGACAGACAGACTCAGCCCAACCAGACCAAGGGAATGAGTGCACCTCAGCGCCGGTGGCCTCGAACAGCAGCATCTGGGCCGATAAAGGGAAATAAAATAGATAGACCATTTGATCTCGATATAATGAATGCAAGGAATGTCAAAGAGTAGCTCAATCAGCCGCTGGCCGATTGGGAGGAAGAGGCAGGTATGATCGCAATATCTGTAGAACTGATGATGCTTGATCTAGCTATAGAAGCGAAAGCCGCTTTTATGCCTAATCCGCTCTCTCTACGGATTACCCTAGATCGTAGAACCGTTTTTCGACGCGGGTCCATTTCCGCTGTCATAACCATTTGATCTCGATGGAATGAATACCAAGAATGTCAAAGAACAGCATAATCGGCCGCTGGCCGATTGGCAGGAAAAAGCAGGTGCATTCGTGATGTGTATGGAATTGTTGATCTCTAATCTAGCTATGGAAAACAGAGGCTTTTATGCCTAATTCGTGTTCTCCCTTTTACCTCCACTGGATGATGGAATTTTTTCCCCACGCGGGTCCTTTCCTACCATTATAATAGCAGGAAAGCAAGGGTCTATAAATTTAAAGCCGAGGCCTAGCCTTCCTCTATGCTATATTATAGGTTTTTAAGTTCCCTATAAAGTTCAGAAATTGCTTCTCTATGTCACGACCCATGACAGATAAGACCCAAAATGAGACACGTGACCGGGGATCACGTGACCCCGCGAGAGCGACTGCCAAGCAAGGGTGCGGCAGATGCGACCCAGAGCGACGAGGCGCTCTCTGTCGCTCCACGGGACCGCGACACAGGAGCGACCAGCGCTCCAGGGTCGCTCCCAAGATAGCTGTAACTATATAGATGGGAGGACTCTACGGGATCTAGCTAGAGGACTCACCAGCTATCAATACAACTTGGTTACCACAATCTACTTGTGCATTACCAGACGTAACACCAGACTTCAGTATTGCTCAGNTATGTATCTAATTCATATAACACCTGACATCATAGACATGGCACCCGAATTGACTGTCAAAGGACCAGGACAACGCCGCCGCGGTGGCCACAGCAGCAGCCGGGCAAACAAGGAAGCAAGATATCTAATGCAGCTACAGATATTTAGGAGCCGCCGTGAGCAAGATGCTGATAGCACCTATAGACCAGATATCAAGCCTACAGACGCTGTAGGCAGCCAATTTGAACCGTTCAACGTCCCGGACCGCGATTTCCTTATATGGCAGCCACTGCCACCAACGCCCCTACAGCTATTCCAGCAATTTCTTCCTGAACAGCTAGTTGAACGATGGGTTCACTACACAAACGAGGCTCCAGCCCCAGAGCCGGGCCCAGGCCCGGCTGTTCAATCCGGCAGATATCATCGTCAGGACCATTGGAAACCAACATCTGTTGCAGAGGTCTATATCTGGCTAGGCATCTTGATATATATGACCTTACATAAGGAATCTCGATATAAGGATCATTGGAAGGTCTTAACAGCAGACAATTGGGTCCCTAGCTATCCAATTATACAGCTAATAACCTTCAACCGGTTTTCCTTATTAAAGAGACGGCTATGTATTTACGATCTGGATTGTGTTGAAATAGCTGTGCTAGCCCTGTTCAATAAGGTCAACGAATGGTCCTATTATATGATGGAAATAGCTGTCCAGCTTATTGAAATTGGCAGCATTATTGGTATAGACGAAGGTATCATCGGCTTCAAAGGACGGTCCCGGCACAAGGTGACGATCAAGACCAAACCAACGCCTACAGGGCTCAAGGTCTGGGCTCTAGCTACTCGGGGATACCTTTTACAGTGGTATTAGCATCAACCCGGCCCAAAATACGGTCCTGTTGGTGTTGAAGCCACAGCTAGGGCCCGGGTTGTAGCTGTGGCCCCGGATAATAGCCTTAATAAGGGCTCTGATGAGGGCTCTGACGAGGGCTCTGACGAGGGCTCTGACGAGGGCTCTGACGAGGGCTCTGATGAGGGCTCTGACGAGGGCTCTGA
>LDEE01000030.1:109165-159466 GCA_001021365.1 Stachybotrys chartarum
GCTTTGATAAGGGCTCTAACGAGGGCTCTAATAAGGGCTCTAATAAGGGCTCTAATAAGGGCTTTAACGAGGGCTCTAATAAGGGCTCTGATGAGGGCTCTGACGAGGGCTCTGACGAGGGCTCTGACGAGGGCTCTGACGAGGGCTCTGATGAGGGCTCTGACGAGGGCTCTGACGAGGGCTCTGATGAGGGCTCTGATAGCATTATCTATAGCTCTTCATCAGAAGACTCAGCCGATGAGGAAGCCCTAGATATCGATACCTCAGACAAGCCGTTGGAAGAGACAGCTACCCAGACGATGGAAGATATTCCAACAGCAACGCTGCCGCCGTTAAACCCGACTCAAGCTGTCGTTGTTGCCCTAGTAAATAAGCTGCCTGAAGGAACCTATCATGTCTTCCTTGATAACCTCTTCTCATCGCCAGACCTCTTCAAAGCCCTTAGAATCCTAGGCATCGGGGCCACAGGCACCTGCCGTACGAACTGTGGGCTATTTCGCGATATTGTTGTTGCAAAGGAAAACGATAGAAAGGGAAAAGGGCTATGGCCTTGGGGCCAGATCCAAACCTGGCCTACCCCTGATAATAAGGTAGGAAGACCATCTAACCCTATAGCCCTAGGAAGCTAGGCTCTAGAAAACGCCGTACTAACAGCTTTTAAGGTCAATCAAATTGCATGGAAAGACAATGCCTTAGTATTGTTTTTATCAACAGTCTATAAAGGCCCTGAGACTGTTGTATGGAAAAGAAAGAGACCTAATTCAATGCAACCATACAGCTGTTCAATCAAGCAGAAATTCAGCAGCCACAGCATCTTACAGCTATCTCTTCTATCTATAGCTGCCCACTATAACGATCATATGAATGCTGTGGATATAGCTGATCATTTAAGGTCAAATATGCATTCTGACCATCGTGAACGCCGTGGCCCAGCCCGGGCCTTGACCTGGTCTTTCCTCCTTGCAACAGCCCTTGCAAATAGCTTCCTTTTGCAGCTCAAAGGCCGGCCAGCTTGGACGCCCTATAGATCACAGAGCCGTTGGCAACAGGCCCTTGTAGATGATATCTTCAAGACCTACGGAAATCAGGGCTCTTCAAGACAAAGATATCGTGCCGGCAACACAATTATACCATTTAAACAGCATCAGCCAGGAAACAGAGGGAAAAAATCCCGCTGTTTAGCCTGTCAAGGCATTCAAATTGGAATCAGAAGTCAGAGCTCACAACACTCTAGAAGACAGGGCCCATTGCAACAGCTAGATGCGAATAGCATCAATAGCCAGGCCCGGCCACAAGGACGACAGCCTCGTGGGTCTCGTACAGGTACACAGGTTCGGTGGGGTTGTCTGACATGCGATGTAGCTCTTTGTAAAAAGCCTAAATGCTGGGACTTCTATCACCAGCCAATTTACTAGCGATCTTATGTTACTAGTTTTTTCCGGGTTTTAATTGGATCAGATCCATGTCTGCTAAGTCACTGGAGCCCTCGAGCACTCAAGGAGATTAAATAAGTAGTACTATTAAGTTTTCCTTTTAGAAGATGAAATTACTTTAAGCGGAAGGAACCATAACTAGCAGTCCCTGGTCTTTTAGTTCTATATAACTATAAGTGCCAAGATCCTCGATTCGAATGTCCTACGTGTAATTTTCATCCGAGAGCAACCGTCGCATAATGGCCTACCTTCCCTTAAGCTCATCATACTGCTCATGTTTCAGTCGTAAAATCAGAAGACAGACAAATTTCAATATTACAAAAAGGAAAGGACGCTATATAGCCTATATCAAGGCCTTGATATCGGTCGAACGGGATGAATGCATCCCGCCGGATTTTGTACCTGATCGCTACTTGGGTCGATAGTGGTCAGATAGTAGGGTGGTCAGGTGACCGCCAGCAATCGCCTGAGCGATTAGGCCCACCAATAGGAATGCGGGGATCGGCATTGACAAACGCCTCAAGTGCGGAGACAGGAGAAAATAGACAGAACACACAATATACCAATTTACGTAACAATAGTTAGACCTAGCAAATCCAAAGACAATTTAGAACATCTGCACTGTCAAGGGGAAAATGACGTCCCAATCCAACTTCGCACGACGCTAGCGATGACGTCTCAAGTGATTGTCCTCTCTCAAAGTTGCATTAGCAGCTCGAAGAAAACGGAAACAAGTGGGTCTTAAGGCGGCACATCCAGCCTTTTTGGTCACGCCAAGCGGTGGAGGCTAAAAAGAATGATATCATATGGTTCTATTTATATCTACGTGAAATTCATCGTCTGTTATAAGAAAGCTACTTAAGCCATCTATAGCTTGCTGGTTCTTAAACTTTATATCCTCGTTATAATAGCGATTCTATCAATAAGAGATTGAAGCAAAATTATCTCACGCTACTCATGTCATGATGGGGAAAATCAATGAGAAATTGGGTCTATTCCAAGAACAACAGCAAGAACAGCCACCACCACGATATAGTTTCTCTGAAAATCGGAGCGAAGGCGCTAATATTGAAGGAGGAGATGTCAAAATCCCCATTTCCGAGCCGGGCTCTGGTATGACCAAGTTACCTCCAGCTTTCAGCGTCTACTTCAACCACAAGGACTTGTCAGAATTCACCCTTGGCACTTCATCAAGCAGGATCTTCTGCAAAGTCTTGACCAATTGGAATAAACCGGATGCAGCGTTTTCGCTCATATTCCATGACGGCCCAATGCACGAAGCCCCAATCCTCGCAACGACTGGTGACGTGGTCATGAGCCACGGCCAAGAAGCCACCATCACCCTCCCAAACAGGTCAGAGATTACCGCCGCGGGACAACAGGGAGGAGAGTTCAAAGCCCGCTTCGAGAAGGCCCGGTGGGGGAACTACCACTTTGTTTTCAGCATCGTTGTGCCCGGTTCATCCGATAGCAAGACTCCTGCGCAGCAGGAGACGTTTGAATGGCGCAGCACGCGAGGTGATGAGATCAAAAACTTGGATTTTGATATAACATCATCTAAAGGGAAGAAGGCATCTGGTGCAGATGGGTGGAAGCTAGTCCGAATGACGCCCCAGGTGTCGAAGTCAGGGGCCGGGCTGTCGGGTGGTAGGTACAAGGAGCAGGACACCAGTTTCACGAGCGATGGCAAGGAGGTCGTCGCGCTTCTTGGACAGGCGAGATCATGGAAGCTTAATAACCCGCTACGGTTCGAATTTGTAGGGACTGGGTCAACTGGTGTGCTGGGCAGGGATTGGGAGGTTGTTAGTGTGGCTACGGGCCTGTTGCTCTTTTGGACGGATGGAGTATTAGGAGTTACAAGTGCCCCTCCAGGCATGTCAGGTCTCGGAGCCAAAAAGATGAAGTAGGGTTGTTTTCTAATATAAAAACAGTATTTTACAGCACTAAAAGAAATCTTTCTCAATAGTTCACTTGACACTGTCCCGCATTGAAATTCCATGCGTGTTGTTCGAGCCTCCTAGAGAGTGTGTACTAAGTCGGCTATTCTATAGCTCACTAAGTACTTTCCGTAAATATACAATGAGTAGTGGATGAAGTCCTGCTTCTGCTATAACGTCAATCCAATCTGGGATTGGAAGTACCCTAACACACTTGTTCATTGTCTCTTCTAAATAGCTATTAATGTCACCCAGTGTCATCTTCATTTCCCCCCTTCATTAACATACCGAGTGCACGCATGTGCAGCGGAATGAGTCGATGGGATCCCAGAATGTTCCGAGGGTCTCGCAACTTCTTCGACAAGAATTTTGGCAACAGTATCGACTGATAAGAAATCCAAGTCCCCTTTCCTATGAGTTGCATCTGGGACGCTCCTCGTTTTCTTGGAAAATCTCATCAAGCTGTCCATCAGATCAAAGGCTGAGACATCCCAGCGAGTTATGCTTGTCGGTCGGTGAATAACCACTGGAAGGCCGAATTGCTCACTGGCTCGCTCCAGAGAGACTTCGCTCATCCATTTCGTGGCTATGTAACCAGCATGAGGTACATTGCACACCGACGGAAGTGCTATTGTGACTGAAAGCGTGCTGGAACTCCCCCGGTCCTGCTGTTAGACAACGGCACTTGTGGAAACAAAGTGGATCGGAATAAGACGGCCCACGCAAGATTCAACCAGCTCTTTTGTTGAGTCGACATTGATCGGATAGAGGTATACGTTTTGAGAGATGAAACATCTGCCCCACCGCATCGGCAAGGCTGAAAATGGAGTTGGCGGTTTTTTCACTGAGCCGAAGCCTTCGATCAGCTAGGTCATGACAGGCTCCAACTTTAGCGGTCTGTACTGCTACGTGTCCGCCGTCGAGCAGAGTTTGGTTATCATCATTGGTTGTTTTTCGACAATTCGGGCAATCTCTAGACTGTAGTTCCCCATGTTAATTGCCATCGGAGAATCCCTCGCCAGCTTCATTACACGAAGCAGGAGAACTACCAAAGGCAGTTCTCCAAGTGGCTCGCTTCACAGGGACGAGTTCGAGATGGGATCATCAAAGATTCGGCTGGCCGACGGCGAAGAAGGACTGACACCCCCGAAGAAATGCATGAATCGATCGAACATTGTCGAAGGTGGCAAGAACTCCCAGAGTGTACAGCAAGATGGACAGATTCAGCGGGTAGACGAGTTTTCGGTCTCGTATCAACGATGAATCACCGAGAAGGACATGGAAGTAATTGAGATTTTCCTCAATTGGAGAGAATGTGACTTTTACCGATCGTGATAGAGTCTGGATATCACGAGCTCATTTGTAGGCAATAAATTAACCATGAACTGCAAAATTGAATAGGAATAGGAAACAACGCTACGGAATTGTTGGGTGCCGTGGCTGGTTGGTCGTGGTGACGGTTACAACAAAACCAAAGAGAGGCCGCTGGGATAAGTTTAGGACGCAGACAGGTCAAAGTGACTTATGTTGGCACGGGCCATGTTTAAGCACTCGTCCTGTTGGGTTTGCCCTTCGCTTCTCTGGATGACACAGAGCGACAAGTCCAATTTCTTGATTTGAAACAGGGTCATCGGTGTGCGACCATCCATTAGACCTTTCCATAATCTCAAGACGCGGCATGCCCCTGATTGCCAAACGCGGTATTTGCCCCTCTAGATCAGGCAAATCGGGGTCCCTGCCACAATTCACCTAGAAAGATGACTCTGATATGCAGCCTGTAGCGAGTCCTTGCGGTCCTTGCAGCTTCTGTCGATTGGAGACGTGGCCAAATAACTGGCGGATGGCGACCAACACACCCTCTCCTAGGATTGACAGGCGTGTCGGAGTCAGGCATATCGGAGTCGCCCCTCACAGGCCGGACCAAGAATGCACGTTTGTGTCCAACCCCGCATGCGCTACCTGCTCTTCCAAATTGGCAATCGGCCTCTGTTGGCTAGGGGCGTCGGAGAGGGTGTGGTCGGACGAGAAGAAGCCGTCCGTGCCTCACCTGGTGTTGACAGCTTCCCCGCCTCCACGCTGAACCTTGCTTGGAAGCATTGCCGATGAGCAGTGCGGCTCCCAGATGGTTTGCCAGCTTTCTTCTACATCCACCACAGTGGTCCAGGGTTTTCCTAGAACGCGTTTTCTCTTCACTTGCACAAGCTCTGCATCGGCAAGAATCATGTTGAGCATAGTATCCCTTGGTGTAGCTGTTGCTGCTGCTGCTGCCGCTGCTGCGGTGTGGCTTCTTCAGTCGAAGTGGGCGTCGAAGCCCACCGTGATGGATTTGCCATTTGTGAAATTTGACGGCGACAACTCAGCCGCCAGGTATAGAGCTGAGAGTGCATCCATTTTGGCACAAGGATACGCACAAGTAGGTCGTCCCACAAGGGAAACCCTTCGGAATCCTTGCTCTTTCTCTCTCTTCGTCCAGCCCTCATTTCAAGCATTTGCCCCCCCTACCCTTCCACTCTCACCTTGTTAGACCTAGATTGGATGCAGTCTAATATATGCCAATCAGTACACCAGTCAAGGTCTACCTTTCTGAATGCGTGACCCCAACGATGCCAAGAATCCACTGGTCATCTTACCCGTCAAATACCTCGACGAGGTCAAATGGTTGAGCGAGAAGCGCATGAGCTTTTGGCAGCATATCGATAAGGTGCGAATTAATCACTATAGTAGCATTGCCCACAGCTTAAGCTTTACGGCTAATCAAACTCACCGTTAGCAATCTATTCTCACGCAAATTGGAGGCCCTGGAATTACTGATGAGGTCGCCCTTGCCGCCAAGCAAGGCCTGAACCGATCATTAGGTGCGTCCATCTGCCACAACCTCCCAAATCGCAATACTGATGAACTCATGATTGCCCAGTGTATCTAATACAGCCTCTTCATGAGGCGTGCCTCGCTGCATATGCAAAGCACATGCCTCCCTGTCCCGGTACCGTCTTCCTGCTGCTCTGAGTAACCACTCTAAGATCTGACGGTCTTCGAGAATGGACTCGTTTGCATCCTTATCAACTCCTCGCCAAAGTATTCGCCAGCATGTCGGCATGCGCCATGGTGGGCCCTGAACTCGGTGGGCTTGACTCGGAATGGTAGTCTCTTTCCATGGCATATGTGGAAGTAGCATTGAGCGCCCCCGGCAAGATCAAGATCAAGTACCCTACTTGGCTGTATTGGGCATCGCAGTATTTAAATGATGGTGCCAAGACCATGTGGAAGCTTCGATTTCGTGCCGGCGAGCTTCTCTCCCCAGTCCTACAAGCCCGTGTTACCGCCACCAAAGAGCTGCTGGCCCAAGGAGTAAGAATTAAAGGCCGGAGAAAGTACGAAGACGGCGTTCAGTGGCTCTACGACGCGCACACAGCGAGGGGTAAACCCTTAACGCCAGGCCAGCTATCCCAAGATCTTTTTGTGATCATGACTGCATCAATTCATAGCACGTCAGGGGCTGGGCTTGTAATGCTGTTCGATCTTCTCGCACGCCCTGAGATGATACCCGAGATCCTCGAAGAGATAACGCGCGTACGCCTTCCTCATACGACATGGACACGCCAGGCTTTGGGTGAATTGCGTCTGCTTGACAGTTTCATGCGCGAAAGCGCGCGATTCCATGCTCTTACTCAATGTTGTGCCTCGAATGATTCCTGTAGAGGCAGGCTGTTGATGGCTTCAACTGACAACTCACTTAATCTAGACACTGCGGTTCAGCGTATACCGACATTTATTTAGACCTTTAAGGACGGGTTAACTATTCCCGCCGGGACAACTCTCGCTTCTCCAAGCTATCATCATGGGTTTGATCCATTAGTAAACCCACAACCAGACAAGTTTGATACGCGCAGACATCTGAGGAAGCGTGAGGGAATCAAGAACACGCACAAGTTTCATTTCGCTTCAGTGGCTGAAGATATGCTCAGCTGGGGCGCCGGACGACACTCCTGCCCTGGCCGGTTCTTTGCCCAAGAAACACTGAAATTGATGTTTATTCAACTACTTACCAAGTACGAGTTCACGCACGCCGAGGAGACAAAACAAGACGTTAGGTATATTTTTAATATTCTGTTTCATATTCCGAATGTAGCCCTACCAGTTATGTTCAAGGAGAGATAGGTGACTCTACGATGGGACACGATTGGATGGTGTTAATGGGAGTCGATAATGAGTAATTTATGGAATGTTCTGCCACAAAACAACAGTGTCAAGAGCATACTTCGATTCAGGGCAGGGCCAACATGTTTTCCAAAATTCCAATGCTTTCTTTCCAAGTCTCCAAATAAAGTGGTTCTCCTTGCTGGTTCGCTAGTAGCGCAGTAGGACTGTGTTAAAGGCAATAGTGCCTGTTAGCGAACGGATCGAGTTCCAAGGGAGCCTGCCGGTCTACCATCGGTTTGATACAGATTTGGGAAGATACATACGGAGGGTGTTGATCATTCGTCCAAAGCTTGCTATGGCTTTCCCGTCCCAGGGTTGTTGCCCTGATCATGGTACAAGCACCCTGCCCAGCGCTCCGGCCCATAATGAAGTAGTTGACAGCCATCGCAAGGCGAGCACTCAGTGGCAGCTCATGAAGCTTGTTTGTATTACATAAACCCGGACACGTGGCATTCACCACGACCTCGACTTCGGATTTCTCGGCCACTCCTTGCATTGCAAACCATGCGACCAATTTGACGAAGAAGTACTGCTTTTGAAACTCAAAGTCCGCCTCGCTGTTGCAGCGCTGGGTGAGTGTTTGGGGATTCTCGCTTGCGTCGCGTGGCTGAAGGTCCTCGGCCGTGACCTCAAGAAACGCAACACTGTTGACGAAGGATATGTGGTAGCGTTCATGCTCGTCCAGCGTTGCTGCAGTGGCTCGCATTTTGGGCAGCAGTAGAAGCGCCAGAAGACACGGTTTCAGGGCATTTGCCTGCAAGCTCAATTCATAGCCATCATCGCTGGATACGTAAGATGTCTTCATCAAGCCACCAGCGAGCTGAGCCACGTGCAAATGTGTGACGGCGGCGTTGATCGGTTTGAAAAACTGTGCACAGACTGGAGCTGCGTCAAATCAAGTGTCAGGACGAGGAAAATGTCGGGCGAGCATCCTGTTGCCCGAATAATGGCCGTCTTGGCTTGTTCGCCCTTCTTTTGTGACCGTACACCAAGGATCAAGGTTGACGCGCCTAACGATGCATACTTTACTGCAGCTTGGTGTCCAAGACCCGAGCCGACTACTATATTTAGAAGCATTCTTAGTCCAAGCCTGACCCGAGCGAAAGTGTATGTAACCGCGATCCTTCTGGATGCGCCCCTTATCATCATACATCCGTGGAGGTCGAAGGTGAGAAGTAATGTGGATTTCCGATAGCCCTGTAATTAATCTTAGGAAGTTTCGGAAGCAATCACTCTTTGGCAAGCGCGATTCTTCCATGTAACACTCCTGACTGTAGCCCAAAAAGAGTCAAAACAGCCACGATGTCGCCGCTTAAGCTTACGTCACAAAATGTTCTGGGACTTATCTTGTTCTCGCGAAGATACATCCCGTCATGCGTCTTCTCCTCGTAACAGGCTTACCCGCCGCCACAGCCTCCATAGCATTGGCGGCCGAGAAATTAGCTGCCATGGCCAAAGCTGACCTTGGCTTTATATTCCGCTACCTCGTCTGCCGACACCCAGGGCCTCACATAATAATAACCGTCTCCAGTGGGCTGGAGATGTTGATGGGACACCTTTTTCTACCTGAACGCGAGCATGACGCGCCTCGGACTGAGTGGCGATGAAGAGCACCTGCTACAACTAGGAAAGTGTGATTTCTGCGTATGCTCAGATATAGCTTAGCCTGATACAACATGCATCGGGCACCCCTAGTGCTGAGAAGCACCTATCAGCTGTCCAAGATTAGCAATGCCATCCTCCGGGGCGACATGGATTCAGATGCCAAAATTTTTAATATTAGACGCGCCCATGTCTTAATCGACGACCCGTGAACCCTGTACTTGTGGAGATGGGGAGATACCAGCACCGTCGCCAGGGCTCTCGTCTAACAAGTCAACCTTAGAACCAGGAGATCTTTATTGGTGGCGAGTAGACAAACGCCAAAATCCACATAGGTCCCCTCGGAGCTACCAACCGCTCCTGACTTGGTGGCAAGCCACCTATGCTAGGCAAATCCCGCGAAGTGTATGGTAGCAATAATGGTGCTAGTACTTAAGAAGTCTGATGCCCCTAATGAGTGAGAAACCCTCTCTATCAGAAAAGACATTCCTGCTGCTTTACTTTATCGGCATGGTTGCTTGGTGATCAAGGAAATGCTCATCTCCATGGATGATAGCTTTTAATGTGCCTGGTTTGGATTCATGGCAGATGGGAGGGTCTTGGCGGGGTAGAGAGGACATGCAAACGAGTTTGGTCTCTGATTAACATAATCGAGGTAGAAGAAAGCACGAACCGCTATAATAGGGAGCAAGAAACATGGCGTATTTGGAGACAATTGCAGTCTTGGTCACTGAAAGAACCAAAGAATAGGACCAAAGTATAGAAATGCTATCCATCTTGCAATACTTGCAGTTACTTGAACCATACCAAAACACTCTTTTTACATGGTTGGAGTAAGTCCACCACTAACAGAGATCCACTCGGCCGTGATCCAGCGACTCTTTTCGGATGCCAGCAGAAGCACCGCATCAGCCAAATCTTCAGGTGCCCCAAGACGTGCTGCGGCACGCGTTGCAGCGATTATGGCGGTTTGTGCGTCCGATGGGGCACCGCCGGATGTTTCCAGGAGAGGCTTGGACATGTCTGTCGGGACTAAGCCCGGTGCAAGCGTGTTGATGGTGATTCCGTGGTTACGGCCAAGCTACCTGCAGTTAATAGCTGTAAATAGTCGGGTGATTTAATTTCTCGTACCTCACCGGCCCAGGCCACTGCTATGCAATCCTGAGCGGCTTTTGCTGCGACGTACACCGGAGCCCCATAGGGACCTTGCTTTGTGGCGGTTGAACCAATGTTGATAATACGACCGCCAACCGGCATGTTTCCCACTCCGAGGGCAGCTTGAATCATGTATATAGTGCCAAAGGTGATGACGCCAAATTCATGCTGGAGCTGCTCCGGTGTCACCTCCCCCAGAGGCTTGGGATAGCCTGCAGCAGCATTGTTGACTTGAGATGTGTCAGCTCATACCGGGGAGGGATGGTACTGGAATTACCAAGAATATCAAGATGAGAAGCATCAAAGGCCATGAGTGTCTCTTTGACCATTCTGCTAGCCGCGTTTGGGTCTTGTACGGCGCCTTGCACCACGGTCGTCTTGACTCCGTATTCGTTGCCGAGATCTTCCGCCACCTTCTCTGCTCTGGATTTCGACTCCTGAGATACGTAATGAACTGCTACATGTGCACCATTGCGGGCCAAAGCCCGAGCAATGGCAGCACCAATACCATTTTCTCTTCCTGAACCAGTCACCAAGGCAACTTTACCGGCGAGAGAGAAGGAATCTGGCGACATCTCGACTATGCTGAGAAGATTAAAGTGTCTGGATGGAATAGGGACAATAGGGGATGATGGGTAGATTCAAGCAACGCTGAAGCGACTTATATACTAGAGATTGCACCCCTGTATCTTGGCTATCACACGTCTTTGATTTCTCAGCAGAATGTTCCAATGCTATACCGGGCCAGTCATCATGCCTACTTTTTGTCGAATCCGTTCGGGATTTCCGAAGGCCTGTGCCAGTATCATGTTTGATGAGGTCGAATCGGGCCGTGCGCGATCCTCCACGGAAGTCCGTGTAGAAATCAAACATATGCACCGGAAAACTGCAACTGCCAAGCTACGGGGCGCCGTTCACCGGCAAATGGAGTTATTCAATGTCGGGAATCGGCGTTTGCATTGTGTGAAAACGCGTGCATCCTTACCTCGCCCACGAAACAATCTGATTGTTGGTGGTGGCACGAATATATCAAACCTCAGCAATATTGTGTATTCCTCCAATGAAATGCCCTTCATGTGGATCAAATCTGAATCCAGTTTTACTTCGATTACTTGATACATTGACATGGTTAGATAATGATCAATAGGCCGGAAGCCACTTTAGGTGAGAGCCGTGCTATTGCTCTCTAACAAAGTGCCAGCAATTGCCACAAGAGAGCCCAGTTCGCCAACAGTAGCACTCCACTCCCCCCACTTCGCGATACTAGACTGGATTCCTGCGGAATCTTGTTGAAGCTTCATCAATTGTCCCGTCTCCGACAAGCCATATATTGTGCGCTCCTCGTAGCACACGCTGAACTCGGCTTGCCATTGCTCAATGTCTCGCGCACTCCAAAGAGTCACATTACTCGGCAGAGGCACAATGGCGAAGCCACTGACAGGGCGGCAGGGTAGGGCGGCCGAAATGTCTACAACCATGTTGAGAATACGAAGAACTAGCACTGTGCTGCGGAATATATCAGTATATGGACAAAAGTTGGAGGCGATCTCCTCACCGCCGCAATGATTCGTTGAAAACCCAATCCTGCCATGCTAGTTTGGCATCATTGGCAAATGTTGCCATGTGGTTGGGCCCGATCAACGCAGCGAGGGCACTGGAAACAACCTTGACTAGTGTTCAAAAGACGAAAAGGGTACTGAGGGTATTGCGTTGTCTTACATTGATTGTCGTAAGAAGAGGCATATCCAACTCTCTGGATTGGGTCTGCTCCAATGGACGTAGTAGGCAGTATATGAGCAGTGCCTGCATAGCAGCCATCAGCTCCCAGCGATCAAAATTTATGTACTAGTGATGCGTTAATGGTGCGCTGACATTAGCAATAGAAAGATTAACCTCTGCCAAAAGTCTTTCCTGCTCAAGTTTGATGACTGTCCATACAAAGCTCTGGTTTGCTTCTACTTGAGCCTTGAACATATGCACTAGGCTCACACAATTTACCAGGGCCTATTCGGCCAGATTAGTGTTTGACAACAGGAATTGCGGCGAGTTTTGCCCGATACTAACCTGCTGTGGATGGGCTTTTCCTGTCTCGGCCCACGAATATAGCAAAGGACTCACGAAGGGCGGAAATGTCTCTTTTCTCAACAGCATGAAAGGATATGACTGCAGTATCCGCAGAAGTAGCGGCACGAGGATCTGCCCCCTTTCCGCAGGGGTCCGGAGACTGAAAGAACCGGTGTTGGCTGGGTGCACTTCTGAAACGACAGAGAACGTGTGGAACGAATGGCCAGGAATGTAGCTGTTGTAACCGCGGAATTGGTCGGGAAAGGTCAAGTTTCCAAGTAGGTTAGGTTCAATTGCCCAGTCGCTGGGTTGCAGCACAGAACCGCTCGATGCCAATTCAAGGCCCATCACAAGGCCAAGAGGATCCAAGGGTATCTCCTCAGCTGAAGAGTCACCGCCAATCTGCTGGACGCCATCGTGCTCGCATTCAAGCCCGCGTTCACTGCACCTTACGCAGCATATCGGGCCTGCGCGGGGCCATGTGCAGCGGGTCTTTGCGCGGATGCATTCAACACAAGATCTCTTACGGGGTATGTTAGGCTTGCTCAACTTGCTGCGGCAATAGTAACCGTGTCTCTTTTGTGTTGATTCTGTTTGGTTAGTATGCAGCGCCTAGGAGAGTTTTGACAGCCTCACCCGCGGCGAAGGATTTATTGCAAAGAGAGCAGCGATAGCTCGCATTGCAGTTCACTCTACCTGCGTCTTTTTCGCGCATTTTCCGAGTGTTTGGGCTTGTACAATTCGCACCTGACTTTGCGAGGGCGCTCCTTTTGACTGGGTCTCTCCGGAATTCCGTGAACTCAGTTGAAGTAGGGGCTTAATAATCACAAGCTATTGAATTTGCGTCATTTGTACCTAAGATTTAAGGTGTAAAACTCCGTAGATCTTGGCTTATTTACTCAGAGAATGAATACTTGCATAAAAATATTATCTTAAATGGGATACATGTTTGCTCACGTAGTTACATGATTCTGATTACTAGATGATAAGGGTCCGTCATCGACACCTTTGGGGCCGACGAGTTTCGCTTGTCCTGTGGCGCGATGGCGTTGAAGGTTGTTGTGCTGCTTGCAGCTGCAAGCCTGATATCTATCATCAGAGCGTTTGGTAGAGAGTAGTTGACATTCACCGATTGTATAACCATCGGCAGACCTCTCCTTTCCAGAAAACTCAGGTTCAGCGAGGGAGACATTGGCATTAATTCGCCCAGGCGGGAGAGTCAGTCAGTCTCTGTTATCAAAAACGGGGTTATGAATCAAGAGGGGTTTCCTATCATGAAGTATGCGCTCAAAATTTCAGTCGTTTGGGTTGCACGGACATTTGATGGGAAAGGAGCTAAAGCCAATAGCATGACCTTCCCGCCAGGGGTGCTATATCTTGCAAACAGATCCTCCTTCCTAACGAACACGGAAAGACGCCGATATTTTGACCTTGAATCGCGTGGGCCACGCCTAGCGTGAGTTTCCTTCTTCAGCCCGTTTATCCACTCCATATTTCTCAACATGCCTTCTTGGCGGGCTGCTCTCTCGATGTTGTCCGAGTGGGCACCAATCATTTGACACTGGTAACTGGGAATGCGAGGTTGAGAAAGGCTTCTTTCATCTCATGTCACGTTATGCGAGCCCCTTCATGGGGTCCCTTTAATGCAGAGGCCAGTATCGATAATCGCGTCGCCCTCACTTGCACTTATTCGTAGAAGCCTGAGTTGGTCGCCACTGGTACTTAAGAAACCCAAGTTAGATCCAAGCCAGGAGAGCTGAATACAACCTGCATATTTCTCTGTCGAACATTGGACACCAACTGAAGTTGCAGCTAGGAGCTGGGGATCCATGTTGCGGTTTGACAGCATTTTTCATAGATCAAGCTCAACGGTCTTTATTGTCGATGATTGCCCAGGTCCTCATATCTCCCATGACACCGACGACTCGCTTGAGAGGATGTATCCATACACTATGTGCATCTGCCGGTCTCGTTGAGGAGGTATGTCTCTAGCCTGTCCCTAAGCTGACTACCATTCCATCTTTCCTCCGACCCAAGGGATTGCTGCAAGTTGGGAAGTCCAACCTGCTCCAGTGCGAAAGTAGCAGCGATGTTGGCCATTCTGGCTGACTCTATTGGATCTTTGCCGCAACCTGCCATGGCAAATGTGAAAGCTCCAAGAAACGTGTTGCCAGCCCCAGTCGCATCGACGACAGAACAGTCAAATGCACGTACCCATTGGTATAAACCGTCGATCGAGGGCGATGCGACAAGGCATCCATGCTCACCGGCGCGAACAACAAGAGTCCCCTTCCCATCCGAGCCTATTCCATGATCGAGAAAGGTACGGGCGCAGGCCTCGATAGTTCGGCGATCAAACTCGGGAATCTCGTCGTAGAAGAATGCTAGAAGTTCAAGATGATTAGGGGAGAAGACGTCGACAAGTTGAGCAGCTTCCAAGTGTGCACTTTTAGTGTCACGCCTGCAAAATGGGGGCGCAGGCTCCCAGACCAGCAAAGGACGGCCCAGGGTCAGAGACGACAGCGGTTCTTTGCATCGTAGGTAAATCAACTCTTCAACCTGGCTGCGAAGCTCTGCTGGTTGCGCCAGCAGGTGGAAGGCTGCAGCACCGAGAAAAGACGTAGGTAGGTCGGCTGGAGCCGCCCGGACCAGTGGGGTTGTATAGCGAAAAGTTTTGCCTGGTTTGCAGTTTGCCTCGTTCAACAAAGCTTCTTCACGAGACAAGAACAAACAATTCAATGTCTTACTTACTACCAAAATTCTTGTCATGGTATTCGAGCAAGCCACGTGTCGATGGTCTCGTAGGGTCAGTCCTGATAACCAGGCTGACGCCCCAAGAGTGATAATGGTCAACGGTATTCTGTGGAAAGTCGTTCCCCGCCATAATAATGCATCCGATCTCGGCAGCTCGCTTCTCGCCCGCGACCAGGCGCGCACCCATCACCGAAAACGTGGCCGATCCGCCGGGCACGTTGTATTGGGGCGGCAGTAATGGCCTACGGAGCTCATCCAAAACCACTGTGCCCAGTGACACAAAGGCCGGGCGCTGTTCGTCTGTAGCAGTCATTTTTACCAAACTTTGGGTGTAACGCAGCCGATCTTTTTTTGAAAATTGAAAGTTGACTTGTAGGCGGCAGGCTGGCACAAGCCCGGAAGCGCAATGCCGACCAACTCCTAATCTCGCCAAGTCGATAGACCATCCACTGTTTCGTTGCACTTTTGGACTCCTCTTGCTTCTTATCATCCCCAGACTAAAGCCGACGGAGATGTTCCACCGCCTGCCTAACGTGCTGATAAAAGGCCCCAACCCAGCCTCGTTGCTATTAAGGCGGAGACAATGCAGATCTATGCCCGCATTCAGCTCGTGGCATCCAATTAGAGGTTCCACAATCTGGCTTTGCATCTGGGCCCTCTATCGAATCCATCCTCTTATCATCAGTACAATCGAAGTGTTAGCTACAGGACCCATGTAGCCAGTTAGCAAGTTCCCCTTCTCTCTCCACCTTCACATACATGTTCAGTTAACTGTGATCATGTACCTCTACACCAACCTTGCTAAGCTTTGTACTTCCAGGGTTGCTTTGTCGGAAAAAGTATGATATAGGTCCCGAGGCCATTATCTTGAGGGCTGTACCTAATTATTGGGCTTACCCCATTTTTCGCTTCAGACAAACGCCTAATCTCGGTCGCGAATCCTTCAGAGTCCCGGATATTGTGGATATTGTGGATCACGATAGCGGCAGGCGATTCCATCCAACGCGAGTTCCCGGCATCGGCAACGAGTCGCTCCCATTACGAGTCGCCGGCTGATCTTTCAGACGAGCCGAAGGCAGTGGGCTAGCAGGCATCCCCTTGGGTGGGCGAAGACAGCCTGTCGCTGATAAGAAGAAGGGCCTCCGGCTTGAGTCAATTTGCAAAAGCAAAATATTACGGAAAATATTTGCTTCGCACACATATCGGTCGAGATGCAGCTCAAATTCCATTTCCAGCCGAAGAAATACTTCACAATCGAATACTGGCGGCTCGAGACCGGCCATGGTGGTTGGGCGAATGCCGACATCGACGTCGTCCCCCCAGAGGTGAGGAAATGGAGAACGTTTGTCATCCAAGACACAATATGTGGCCTCAACACTGACCAGCACGGTACAGCATTGATTTCCTCTGGTTATGGCTATCCGACGGTGCCAACGTCGGCACAATGCAACAAGCCGGTTCAATTGTCGCTCTCGGCCTAAGCTGGCGAGAAGCATCCGTTGCCATGTGCGTGTGCCTGCCAAACACAACCCTGCGGTAACGCAATATGTTGATACCATCATTCCCACAGAGCTATTGGAAACGTCTTGATTGCAATAGCCGTTGCCCTTAACGGCGCCGTCGGCACCCGACACTACGTTGGCATGTCCGTCAGCTCCAGAGCATCCATGGGCTTCTATTTCTCATACTTTGCCGTCGTTTCTCGTCTTGTACTTGGTTTGATCTACTTTGGGTGAGCACACGGAATGTCCTAGAAATGGTTCACTGTGTACGGCTAACAATCCTCGTCAACTCAGCATCAATACTAGAATTGGTGCATCATGCATGCTTATCATGCTGGAGGCCATCTGGCCGCAGTTCCGGTCGTACCCCAATATCCTGTCGCCCTCTGCGGGTATTACGAGCAACGCTATGATCGCATATTTTGTTTTTTGGATCCGTGAGTCTTGCTCGGTTCAATATTGTGGTTCGTTACAATTAGCCTGACGTTTTTCTTTGCAGTTCAGTTCCCGCTCCTCTTGATCCACCCCAGCAAAATGCGATGGCTATTTTTCATCAAGTCCATTATTGCTGTCATCGCGGCATTCTCGATGCTCGGATGGGCTGTCCATACTGCCGGAGCTGGTCCTCTGTTCAACCAGCGAGCCACATTGTCTGGGTATGAGAGAAGTTGGGCGTGGGTGATGGGCATCAACGTGGCTGTCAGTGGCAAGACAACACTTGCTCTTAACATTGTGAGTAAATCGATCAAAGTCGGAAGAACAAATCCTTGCATTAACAGGCCTTTGTAAAAACAGTCGGACATCAGTCGATATTCCAGAAGCAGGAATTCATCGTACTGGCAAATCCTCTTCATTCCTCTAGTCTATTGGACCTTCTCGTTCATTGGTATTGTAATCGCCTCGGCAGGCCAAGCCATCTACGGCACCTTATATTGGGACCCTACCGCCATCATTGCTCTGTGGGACAACCGCGCCGCTGCTTTCTTCTGTGCTCTGGCTTTCGGGTTCGCTACTCTCGGCACTAATATCTCGACCAACTCGATCGCAACAAGCAATGATCTAGCTTTCCTAGTTCCCAAGTGGCTCAATATTCGCAGAGGTGCCTTCATCACTTCCATAGTTGGCGGCTGGGCAACAGCACCCTGGCAGATTCTGGCCAGTGCCAGGAGTTTGACGACGTTTCTAAGCGGCTACATCATCGTATTGGCGCCGATTGTGGCAATTATGGTAAGCATTGGAGACTATCTATGCTTGAAATTATGCAAGGAAGCTAACTAGAGCGACTACTTGAGATCACGGATTACTGGATCGTCCATAAAGGCAAGATGAACGTAAAAGCTCTCTACGATGAGCGAGGGGTATACCGATACTCATATGGTGTGAACTGGAGAGCGCTCGCTACTATCCTCATTGTTTTTCCAGTGAACCTACCTGGACTAATTCACGCCATCAATCCTAGCGTTTATATCGGAGACTTCTCGTATTTCTGTAAGTTCTGCTAACTATGTACTCCCAAATCATTCAATTTCGTGGCAACTGAACCTTTCAACAGACCGTGCATCTTGGCTAACGTCAATGGCTATGGCTACCGGCGTCTATCTTTCACTAAGCTTTGCTATACCGCCTAAGGAGGCTTTTTCAGAGGACGATTATATGCCTGATGAGATGCCAGAGGATGAGCTCAAGGTGTAAGGAGATGGTTCTACCCTAATCAATGCGGAATCATGAGCTCCATCAGCTTGGGTCCATTGCAATTGTCGGCACAATAAGGACAGTCAAGATGCTTAATCTTAAAATAGTTAACCACTTTCCCGTCATTTCTAGTCGTAAGCCACAGATTAGTATGACTTTAGATGCAAGACTTTATATGCATGGCTTGTCAGATTACCATTACAGACAAAGCGATTTTCAATGCTTCATCTTATTTTGCGTGAGTCATGTTACGAGTGAAAAAGAGATTCTAAACATAATTTCACTCTAGTAATAGTGATATAGCCAACACGATGGTCTACATTGTAGTACTATTTACGGTCTATTATAGGGTTCTGCTGACATCTATAGCTACTACTTTGAGCGGCTTGCCCAGCCACTCGCTGAGTAAATTTTCGATATGCAATTTGTCAATAGGAACACGAGAGCGGCGTTGCTCCTACTTTGCGACCGGACATTACACACATATGAGGTCGCCGTTACTGCAGTAGACCCAGCGACCTACATTTACACCATTATTACTCAGAGACTTATCATACTGTTTGACCCTACGTCTGAATATGACGGCCCGAGAAATAATGGCAGTGTACCACAATGATCGGGTATAACATAATCCCTCCAGCTTCTCCGGGTTACTTTGCAGCTCAACAATACAGCCATAGCAACCTAATATGTCCCTACACCAATCAAATGCATCTTTTTAGGCTAGATTTTCAAGCAGTGCATTTCATGGTTACAACTTCAAGAACTTTAGAGACACCTACAATTAGAAAGCGGGCGTCGAGGATGTCGAAAATCTGTTCTCCAAGATAACCAAGACCTCCAATGACAGAACAGTACCTTCATCTAAGCCAGTCTTACATTATGTCCAACTTACAAAATTGGTCTTAACATGTAGAGTAAAACCCTGGCATAACCTGGATGATTGATTTTCTTTCTTCGCGTCTCGTATGATTGTGAACACTAATAGTTGACACCCTTGTTCAACAGCGGGACGTCTTTAAAGTCTCCATCATTCCAACGTAATCGCGTCTTCTCGTCAACCCATGCGCCTCCATCCGTCGCCATTATTCCTGCCTCTTTGTTCTCAGCAATCTCATTCCTGCTCACTCCCACGTCGTCCCTCGGCAGCCACACAATCGGCGTCGAAGAAGTGAGCGCAGGGTTCATGTACGCCTTTGCCAGTTCCTCGTCGCTGTACGTGGTCGCCTCTTCTTCAAAGTCCTCATCGCCTTCACGAATCCATCGTTGAATTGCCTGATGAGTGGCAAAGAAGCGCGGCTCAAAGAAGCGTTCGAAGGGGTCAAGTATTTTCCGCGGAACGTGTGCTTGTCTACCCCAGTGGCGGATGTGTGAGTCGCCCTGTTCTGCAGAGCCGAGTAGCGGCGCTGCTTCATCATTTTCCAGCTGTGTGGCCAAGTCCGTTGGGAGATGTTTCTCCAACGGCTCAAGGTACCTATTTGTCATTAGGTTGTAAAGGACTGTGAGCCCAAAGAGAACCACCATCAGAATAAGGGGACCAGTAGCACTCGCAAGACCAAAGAGTCCGATCAGCGCTAGCTCCGCAATATAAACACCGGTCAAGAGATGCTGAAGTGCCAGTGTATATGCCGAGCCTCGGGTGTCAATCTTGGGTTGGATGACAAAAAGAAGGTTGTATCGGTACGAAACGTAATACAGTGCTAGCCCAGTTGTCGCAAATCCAAGGACCAATGGGGCGATGCAGGAATATGCAATTGCTGTTAGCAGCATTGGTCAGTCAATCGCCCGTCGCTAAATCCTTAGAACTTATGACTCACCAATGACGGCAAAATTGGCAAACTTGGGAAAGACTTTCCCTGAAGCAATTCCTTTCATACTTGTGTATCGGTTGAACATTTGTCGCGGGGTTTTGTCAAAAGCCCAGCCCAGTACCAGGTATTGCAGCAGGTCACTCCAGTTAAGTATATTATCTGCTGACGCCGTAATTCCCTGGATGAGGAAATAGGTAAGGTAGTAGTTTGACGACTTGGGAAGCTCTTTTGCAAGGAGCCTTGGTATGGTGGAAGGATTCCTTGCCCTCCTGAGGATCTCTGAGAATACAGTGGCACCGCTCGAGAAGACAGCGGTGACAAGGAAGACTTGAGTGACTTGGAAGATGTAGAACCACTTTTGAACCTTGAGCTCATTCACCGTGGTGGTTGCACCGCCACATGTCTTGAAGATGACTGCCAGGTGTAAGCCGACCAATTCTAGGCGCAGGGAGGAAGTAATGGTCCTTACATCTGAATATGTTGGGCACATAGCTATTGAGTAAACTTGAAATCATGGGAGGCAGTAAGCCTGATAGAACCCCCATTACTGGATCAGGTAGTGTGTTGAGCCACGCAAGCCAGTCCAGGTTGTCCGCGAGATAGCTAATGTTAGAGAGCAGACCAACGAGAGCGCTCGGTAAAGACCAAAACACAATCAGGGCCAACACCAAAGCAGTTGCGACGCCTTCTTGCGATATCCTTCGTTCCGGTGAAAGGAAAAGGCTTTTCCAGATTACCTCTTTCGGTGCTACACCCAAATATCTTGGGGTGAGTTCCAGGATCCCTGGGGAGATAACCTGCTGCGCGGCCTGCTGCGCATCGGCGTGATTCTTGAACTCGACAAACACGGCGGCTGAGCCGCCGCCGTCAACTCCATGACGCTCCTGTCTAGCCCTCTCTACCTCGGACACGCTTTCGTTTATGCGCTGGCGGTACCATCGGATAGAGTCAACCTTCTCGCCGGTCATCGCACGGCCTGCATGATGTCGAGGCCTGATCCGGTCTCGTACTTGTTGCGGGAGGCTTTCGTAGCTCGACCATTCACTGCTTTGTTGCGAATTTCCTTGCTTCTTTTTGATTTGCTTGAGAGCCCGCGTAATGAGCCTTGTCTCTGCCACTTCAAGTTGTTCCACGCTGTAATCCCGGTCCGAGACCAGACTACTCAAATTTGTCGAGTCAATAGCAGGCCAAATGCGGACAGCACCTTCGCCAAAGATGCGTTTCATGTTGCTCTGTTCAAGAGCCGCTTCCGGCGCAGACAAAAACAATATGGTACGGGACGATAGCCTAGATGAGCTGTTCTTGGAAAGAGTCCATGCCTGGCGCAGGCAGATGAGCCAAAGCCTCTCACGAGCAATTGTAAACATGACAAATGTGAAAAAGACCCAGGCAAGCGCGGCATGCGCGTAGTAGCTATTGTTTTTCACCACGTTTCCGATGCCAATTCTGTCGAGCTGGGTTGAGGAACCTCCACCGTTTGCGTTGACCGGCATCAAAGTTGGCCAAGTCAGGAAGCTGCCGACTAGGCAGAGAAAAATGATGGTCCGCAGGAATCGTAGGAACAAGAATGCGTCGAGTGATGAGTGGTAGAGGATGAATTTATCGGACAAGCTGTACATCGTCTTGACCCATCCAAAGTAGGAGGAGAGGTTGTCCTGTGGGGTACGATGCCTAAAAGCAACAGATGATTAGCATTTCAAGCCGAATGGAAGACGAGGGAGCTTTACTTCTCCGGTATCGTACCCATATAGGTACGTGGATAGTACGACTTGGGAAACCGTTGCCGAATAAGTACAAACACGGCAATGAAAGCCATGCCAGTTGCCTGCATCGCTTTAGCCGTGCTCATGCCAGGTGAATGTGCCACTTACCCATGTGGGAACAAAGGCTGACAAGACTGCCGCCAGTGACGTGGAACCCTGGGACTAAATATTGTTAACCATGGCTCACAAAGCGCAGCCAAGGGCGAGCATACCTTGGCGTCCATGGCCATGAATGAATCTCCCATCTTGCAGACTATAGCTTCACGCGCTGTTGTAAATCGTCAGCGCTGAGGATCGCGGGGTTGGGAGAAGTAGTGTGTGCTGTCGGTGGCTTAGGACATGGGTAGCAAGTGCCTGCAACCCATGACGTAGGGTTACTATGATGCGTTTGGATTAGGTCACGCTCCCTCCTTTCAGGGCTGTTGAGGCTACGATTAGGCCACGGGACCCACATCAGGCTTACCAGTCCTACCCTACAGTATCGTTTACGCCATTAAATTGAACTTTTCATCGAGGATATCAGATTGCCTCACCCAATCGGTCCTGTGGGGCGAGTTCACGGCTGACTTTTTAAAAATGGGAAATAACGATGTCTTTCATCCATTCCTTGGGCTTTTGCGGCTTCTGTTGTGCAGCCGAGGCTCGATTTCTGAAGCATCCTTTCCACCTGTGGCGCAACCAAAGGCAAAAGGAAAATGGCATCGTTTAGTTAGTGAATCTGTTCAAAAGTGCCAGCAACAGGTACCGTTGAGGATGCCAAGTAGCTTTATATGAACAGAACATTGAAAGGACATTGTCGACCATCCCTTTCGACTTTTCTCACATGAAGCTCTGCTTATGGGCTATACAAACTTCTACGTGGCTCTACCAGGGTCCACCACCTCGTCGCAGAATTGGGAACCTTCTATCAATCCTCTCGGGTTGGAGTGGGGATCCTCTGTCATCTACACTTTTCCAAGAGCGTCACGTCGTTGTAAGGCTTTGGTTGGTGGTCTGGGGGTTTCAGCAGAGGACCAACTCTGGTCCGTTGCAGCATGACCACAATGTGATTGACCAGATTGCCCGCTTCAATATGGATTTGTTGGTCAAGGTAAAACGGGCAGTAGCATATCTCGGCCATGGAACTTCAATTATGCTTTAGTCCTGAAGGTCACTGCATGCATCATCATCATCTGCCTCTCTGAAAGGGGTTACCTTGCAATCGGCGTCCACAGACCTACCACTCCGCTAGTAATACCGTCCTAACAGGAATGAGCTTGCCAAACTTTCCTAGAAGCCGTCGCACCTCTTTGTCTTCTTCCGCGAACGTGCCATTGACTGTGCGCTCCTGTGGTCCACTTAAACCATGTAGCTCGGCTCCCTCATCCTTGCCTTCGACACTCTTCGGCGCTACGGCTACCAGGTTGTGAATGGGTTTCGGCCTTGCTTAAATTCTTGCTTCGCAATCCACCCTGTTCCTCATTGTTCTTGATGAGCGTAAAGTTAGTCGGAATCATGACGAGCTGTGCGAGTAGGGCGATACTGATACATGGCGCTGCCGCCATAGCATAGCCGATGGTCGCACTGGACAGTCGATCCAAGGTGTAAGATACCTCGTCACCTTTGAATGTGTCTGCAGAGAGACTCTCGCAGGCGAATTACGCATAGCCGACGCATGACGCTGCGGCTGCTAAGGGGGAAATGTGCGAGCCACGACCGAAGAGCCAACGAATAGATGGTAGGCTACGCGACGCAGGCTGGGCCTGCAACTCTGGTATGTCGAAAAGGGTCAAGGTAGGTATACCACCCGACCCCGCACGGGCGACCGCGCTCCTGGCGACTTGTACAGTGCTTGCGAATTAAGACATTTTGAATGGGAGTAGATGATAGAACACTATGCAGCAATAGTGCCTGCGCTTCATATCCTTGAGAAAAGATAGTAGCCCTGGCGCCGTACTAATATTAGCAATGGTGATCGACGGTCTATTTAAGGTTGCAATCTGTGGGGGAATCAATGAGGTCATAAGAAATGGCATCCTGCTCNTCTCGACCGAGACCCGCAAATGCAAGCGATCCTCCAGATTTGCAGCTCAACCCGCTCGCGAGTATGGTTTAGTGCGCCATTTCGGGGAGCAAACCGTTGCTCGTTCCATCGGCTTCCTCAACCCCAGAACAGCTTCTACAGAAGAGTCATAAGGCTCAAGATTGCGCCAAAAGTAATAAGCCTACTTTCACAGACTTGATCGAATGATCCAAGGCCTGCTTTGATTACTGGTATTCTATCCTTCTATTCCCCTATGGCCCTTATGTACCGTGCTCCTTGGAGGGGCTCATCAATAGAGGCTATTCTGCTGTTGGCTTTCTCCATCTTTTCATTATTAAGTCAATACTCTTAACCTCCTAAGCTAGTAGCCGTTAGCGCTTACCCTTAATGAAACTGGTCTCTCATGCTCTCTTGTTCTATAACTTAGAGGCAGCCGTAGCGGGTTCTCATCAAACTACATGTCAGAAGTGGCATAAAAAGTATGTATTTAAGTATTTCCTAACCCAAACCTAACTATTGTTAAATTCAGTCCCTAGGACTACTCCTAGAAGAACCCTGGTCACAGGTCATACGTCTACAGAGGTAGACAAGAAGATAGAATATATATAATTCCCCTTATAAACAGCAAATTCCTACCTAGGGAACAAGTGGAGAAGGCGATTGCTTCAAGATAAGCAAGAATTCCGCGGAGAGAAAATACCCTCACAACAGGTCCCTTACAGACATTGGCTATACCATTGATTCGAAACCGTGCAGGTTCCCTGAGCGCAAGTCGTCGGCCCGGTCCATCCCTGGCCACCGCACTGGCCGTACAAAGGAGCGCCAGTCCCGGGATTGGTCGGGTTGGTAGGGGTGGGATTAGTAGGGTTGCTAGAGCCGTTGTCAACCCAGACTGCCGGGCCGGGCATGACATATGGCGCAGGGTTGCTCGTCCACTTGTTGTATGCGATTCCGGGGTCGCTCGTCCGGTAGAGACCCGGGATCCTGACAAGCGGGCCAGGGGTACCACCGCCGCTTCCGGTGATTCTAAGATGCGCACACTCCATGTAGAACTGGGCTCTACCGACGTGGCCCTCGTGAATGGCGATGTGCTCCACGCGGACAAGGTAGTCGCCAGGCGGGATGCGATTTGGGATAGTGAATTCGATGCGGTCATCCTGCCATGTGCACCAGTTGTTGTCGACGCTTGGGTTGCTGCCGCAGAGGCCCGACTCGTACACCTTGAACCAGTCACCTGACCCGTCGTAGCTGTTCAAGGCGCCCGGTGCCCTGGACATGTAGACAAAGCCCGGGCCGGGGTGCTCGATGAACTCATTGTACCAGAGCTTGAAGCCAATCCTACTGCCAGCAGCGACAGTGTAGGTTTGTGCAGTCCCAGTCGTGGCGCCTTCGTTGCAACGCAGGTTTGGAGAGTTAATAACGTCGGCAGCGAAGGAGGGCATGTAGGAGTTGGTGTTCCTGCGCATGTATGTGTAGTCACCACCGACGGCTTGACCGTTGACGATGAGCTGGCTGAAGATGTAATGGCATTGCGCGAGAGGCGCCGCGAGCACCGCGAGCATCAAAGGACCCTTCATGACGACGGCACGGATGGCTGAAGGGGATTCAGGTGTGGTATGCTAAAGAGGTGGAAGGGGCGTGAGGAGGTCAGTCTGGAAGTCGAGCATCTGAGTTGTTTTATACAGTTTGAGACGGGCTGGCGATCTTGGCTTTTCTGTCACAGGGTGCACGAGCACTACATTTATGCATAATAATAGGTGGAAGCTCTACTCCGTACATACCACAGTCACACAGAAGTCAAGGCTCGGCCTTATGGCTCCGTTTTTTTTGCTCGCCAAATGAAGCTAGGCATTTGAGCATCACCCAGTAACAAAGCTCAACCAAGCACCATGGCTATTCGGTCACCGAGACCGAGGCCGTTCGGCTGACTGAGTACCAATTTTTATAAACCGACAAGAGCCTTGGCAAGGTACTCTGCTACGGACTTCCTTCTTCCAGCAAAGATCTGCACCAACGTGCCTCCAGCAACCTTTCCAATGTTTGGGACCGACGGAGAGATATCGAAGACATTCTTCCTTCTTTTTTCCTTACCAGCCGTGAGTTTCCCATTGAGGATCTTGCACAGCGATCACAACATCAGATTCATCATGAGAGGGGCTCATGGCAATTTCTCTTTCGAGTTCAGCATTCATTGTAGTCTGACTCTGGTGAGAGCCAGTACGGTCTTCGCTGCGTCCCTCGAGAATCTTCAGGTCAACCTGTTCGGAAGGACGCTTTCGATGCGGATGGGGTAATTGTGGCCGGCCTCAAAGTGGTACCGGACCCCGTCTTCCGGAACCACCGGGAATAGCGAACCTACAGGGTCTGTACAGTTACCCTTCTGCTAGAAAGCAACTTCATCACCTATAATTGTCCTGGCTATGGCGAGTACCAATCATGAAATGTAGTGGTCGCCGGTTTCAGTCGGAAATCCCCGATGAACGCCAAGCATTTCCAAAGAGACATGAGATCCCAGCGGAGAGTAAGCGGATTAGCGTTGGACATCTTGCACAGAGCACGGCTTATTGCTGTCACCCTCATCCAAACACTTCGACTCGGTCATACCCATGGCTACACCTGACGGAGTTCTGGTTAGAATGACAGTGCCCTGCAGCTATGGCCAACGGCTTCGCTCGTTAACATTTCCTCTCTCCGCTTCCCCAGATCGCTATCTTTCCAATCGCGGATACTTGATTGGCAACGTATTACTTTGAGCGAATCGAAACCGTCGATATCATACGACCTAAGGTTCATAAATTTCCCTTGTTGCTTCCAGTCAAACATCTCTCATAGCTCAATTTCACGTCAAAGTGCCAAACTCGAACGACAAGACTGCAGTGATGAATGAATATCTTGCAGGGCTATCATCTCAATATCCAGAGCTTCCATGGAACAGAATGAGTTGGCCGTGACCATGACACCCCAATCCTAAAACAAAGCCATACATCCGCGAGTATTCTGAGGCATTGCCTCGGCTGAAGCAAGCTGCCGAATTGGTTTCAGAGCAACAGGCCGAACGAAGAGTCTCGATACTGCCAAGCCCTCGCACATTTTACGCACATGAGCACGATCCCTGTTGATAGTGTTTCAGAAGCATCCCGCACAACAGACACGATTTATGGCAGTCTTGAGCTAGTATAATAAGTAGAAGCGGCGCCAGAAAATCTAAGTTCTAGCATTAACGAGTTATCTCTTGACCAATAGCCTATTCATATATTTTGAACGTCCAAGACTATGTCAAAACATCTTCTTAGGTTGAATCTCATGGTCTTATTTCCTCTTCACCTCTGTTACCTATCTTCAATCTCAATCACCTAGCCCTTCCTCCCTTCCTTCTCCTCACAGGATAGTGATCTCATAGTCCTGGGTCAATGGAACATCTACACGGATCACCAGCTTCCTAGTCTCAGCATCGTACTCAGCCGCTTCGTGCTCTCTTCTTGGCCTGCATGGGAGGCCAAGAAGAGTGATAACTTCGATATTGACACCAGGATCGTAGTCGAATGAGCCAGTCATGCTCAATCTACCGTCAGAGTACGTGAAGTCAATCTCCGATACAGCATCTTGCACGTAGGAGTCGCCATCATCAAGATACAGCGAACCTTCGGCTTGACCGTCCTGTCCGGGCGCAATGACGAGATTGAAACCTTTCTGTCGCAGCGCGGTGGTAGTGTTGGCGCTTTCGGTGCGCAGTGGGTATATGATACCTCCCTTGTAGTGGAGGGTGATGTCCGTGACCCCGACCTGGGTGGAAATATAGGCCCCTTGCCCGCGGACTGGGCTGCCAGTTTCCCACTCGTAGAAAATGTCGTCGGGAAGATAGTAGTTGAGGTTGGTGCTGTTCTCCTCTGTGACAGGACTGACTAGAATGCCATCTCCATAGAAGAATTGGAGGTCTATGGCATATGTGTTGGGATCATTCGGGTAGTTGAAAAATAATGGGTTTAGTGTTGGCGCGCCTGTCTGATTTTGTTTGTACATCGCTGTATAGATGTAATCGACTGTAAAGTCTGGGGTCAGCCTGATATTCCGAGATCACAGGGCACGGTCGTGGACATACGAAGCTGGTATCTAATAGATATTCCGTTGCGGGCAGCTTCAGCTACTGTTTCCCAGCGATAAAACTCTTGATAGTTCGAGTTGATGTCCGCATGATTGCGGAAGAAGGTATAGAATGAGCCAAGAGTTGCCCACCTGTGGGTTGATGTCAGTCAAGGCATTTCTGATATTTGTGGGAAGAATCAAGAGAATACCTGGCACAAAGCTCTTCTGATACATTGCCACCAAAGCCACAGACATCAGGACCAACCATAGGAATTTGGTACAAAGCTGCAAATTGTAAGATCTGACTAATGGATCGACGATACCAAAGCCACTCGGACAAGTTATCTGTGAGCTGGGTTAGCTTCTGCCTGTGCAGTTTATCGAAGGTTGTTTTACCTCCAAGCCAGTGTGAAACGTCTTTGCCAGAACCAGCAAAGGTGCTCCGCGTGATGACCAAGGCTCGGCTGTCGGGGCGTCGAGCTCGCATAGCGTTGTAGGAAGTCGTGGACATCATAGCGCCATATAGACTATGCGTGTCATATTGGACGTAATCGCCAGCTTGAACAAGGTCTGTATCAGCTGTACTGTCGGCAAGCGTTGGCCCAGCGCCGTTCTGGATCATGTAAGGTGGCCTGATGAGTTCACGATTTGGGAGGCCTTTGCATTCATCGGAGCCACAGCCTGAGCCTGTCTGCTGACCATTCTGCCATTCGCTCCCCAGGGGACCAGGTTCACCCTGACCCCAGGTCGGCCTGGATGAGCGCCATCTACCAGAGCCGCGAGCGGCACCGGTCTGCCGTCGGACCTTGCTTTGGCGGGTGATAGCTTCACGTCGATTGACTTGGGTGCCAGAGGCGAAGTTGGGCTGCAAGCTATCTGGGAATCCAGGAATTGGAGCATCTGGACCATCTCTAACTGCGGGCGGTTCCGGAGGGATACCATCATTGGCCGCAAACTCCTCTGGCGTGGTGTTGTTGCCGGGGTACGGACGGTTGAAGAAATTAGCCGGCTCGTTCATGTCAATCCAGAGAGCATCAATGTCTGGGCCATTGGTTCCGTCGAAGAATTCGACAAACTGCTCAGTCCAATATTCCTGTGTATTGGGGTGGAACCAGTCGGGAAAATAACTTGGGCCGGGCCAGACGACGCCTGCATAAACGGAGCCATTCAGGTCCTTGATGAAGGCGTCATACCTGAGTCCCGCGTCGAGTGCTGGGTTCGGCATGGAGTAGTACACAGCGGGGTCAACCATGACGATGTAATGTTGATCGCGTGCATGGATAGTATCGACAAGGTCATTCACCAGATTGATAGGATATCTTTCCGGATCGAGGGTGAAGACCCGCCGACGCTCCATGTAGTCAATGTCGGTCCACATTGTCTCCAGTGGAATATTGTTCTCGGAATAATTGGCGACAACGGCAGCAACCTCGTACACGTCTCGATAGCCATATTTGCACTGGTGGTAACCCAGTCCCCAGTACGGTACCAGAAGCGGCAGCTGGGAGATTTCGGCGTATTGCTCTGCGACGTCCCGGGGCGAAGGTCCAGCCATGAAGTAGAAATCGAGAACACCACCAATGATGTTATACTCGAGATATTGCTGACCATCGGTATTGTCAATGAAAATGTCCATGCCGTTGGAGTTTAGCAAAAAGACTCCGTGAGTGCCACTGTCTTGTCGGTGCTCAAAATAGATCGGGTGGGCACCGTATAGATTTTCGCCTTCGGGAGTTCCGTACGCATCGCGGGTGTAAATGGTCCTGGTGTAATTGGTGGACTGCAACATGAATGGGTCCATGTGTTCTCCTAGTCCGTACAAATGGGGGTTTTGTGGAAGATTTGTTCTGAGGTACACATATTGGCTTTCAAAAACCAATGCACTGCCTGAAGTATCGAAGAGTACTTCTCCAGTATCTGTGCGAGAGACTGTGAACTCGAAAGGATCGGCATTGAATTCGAAGCTGAGGTTGGAATCTTGCGGAGAGCACCATTGACCAAATCCAGGACGCTCAAAAACATCATCTGGGACTTGGTAGACAGTGTTGTTGGTGTCTAGTATCTTGACATGCAACCTATTGTTGGTCTGGTACTCGACCTCGAGCTTCAAATCCGGCAGGTCGATTCCATAGACGTTGCAGGCTTCACCAGCGAGGGACAAGTCCGCGTAGAAACCAGACTCAGTTTCCCTCTGGCTTGTGACCCTGTATCCGGGACAGGCAGAAAGATCCTTGTCGTAAAGATCAGTGCCGGGCGCGTCCAGATCCTCAACGCCGGATTGGCTCTGAGCATAGACCAAAGTGGCCCATACTGCTGCCGAAGGCAAAAGCCTCTTGAAGAACATGGCGACGAAGCCGCGCTGAGATTATGCGCAAGAGAGTGGCGAAAATGCAGAACGCTGCTAGTTTTCAAAGTCCGGTGCCGTGGGAGATGTTATGCATCGGTGAGCGGCCAGATTCTTATATACATATTTTGATCAGTATCCCACAAGCCCTTATTTTGGTCACGACCGCGGCCCAACAACCAGCCTCCGGCTGACGCAGGAGCCATGTACGATGCTACCTCTACTGTCCGTGCGGTTGCCGGTGGGGAACAGATCAACAGAACTTTTGCTTCTCTTGGCCTACTAATGCAGCATCTCGGTCATTGACCTGAGGTCATTTGCCCTAGCTTCTCTGCGGGCTCAGTCGATTGACGACATACATTGCCTAGGTATCCAAGCCAGGTATGGCGTTACATCGGTTCTGCGAGGGAGCCAGGTACAGTACAGCAGACCAATGACCAGCTGGCAGTGCTGCATGGGTTCCGTGCAACAGGAGGTAATTCAGGTGCCCACTGCCTTGATCACTTGTGTCCAGCCTATTTTGTGGAGGAATATCTTGCGGGGAAGTATGGGAGAGGCTACCCCGCGTTGATCCCCTTGCTTGTCTAACGTATGTCGCGGTGGTAGCCCTACAATGGGGTTGCATCCCACCCCGATCATTGGTCAGCTGTTGGAGTAAACCGGCACAAGTACTAAAGTTCCCACTCAAGCAATGTCTCTCGGTCCGAACCTACAAGCAAGGCCCTTGATTGGACCCTGCAATTTTTCAACCATGTAACCAGCGGACCCTCCTGTTCGAAGGCTTCGTGACCCCGCTGAACTCCGCCACTACTCCATGAATGGAATTGGGGGCTTCCCTTTCTAACCGAGGCTGCCAAAGTTGACCCTGGTGGCTGGCAATATGAGAGCAGCGCAAGACAGGCTGGGGAAACGCCAGAAGTAGTCGGACCGAGAGTAGTCTCCTAGCGTTCAGGCAAGCTGGCAGATGCATGCGGGCTGATGGACCAGGACTTTGCGCCACTGGCCAGGAAGAAGAGCCGAATGCAACCTGGCATTGCTATCATCCGGGCCTTCTCCGGCCTTGATAAGTCAGCGCACCAACAGGCTTTCCGAGCTGGCACAAGGCAAGAGGCTGATGGAGTGACCGCCTTTGTCACGGGCGTTGTTGGGAAGGGGGTGTCGTTCGGACCCATGATGAGCTCAGTTGGTCCCCAAAATGCTTCCCCACTCCACGTGAAAATAGGCCCGCGTGATTTAACATCATCATTATATGCCATGATTCTAGAAAAGGGGAAAAGCAGAAATGTCATCCGACGAACCTCCCCGTCTAGACTAATGCATCATGCATCATTACGTAAAGCCAGGCACCTTCCAGTAGTGGCCAAGTCCGGTGTCATTGCTACAAAATTGGCGCCTCAGGCCCTATTCTGTACTACCCTAAGCCTCCACTCCACGTCCGTACATGATTTCTTATTGAAGAAATGCAACGTAAGAAATGTTCCTAAAAAGAGAAAAGAAATGGCCCGTGGCCACTTTTGGGTGTAGTTAGAGGACTTTGCGTTCAAAGTTCAATAACTGACATGCCTTTTTATTGTAAAAATTGAATTTCATAGAGAAACGTAATGTGACACTTCAGACGTCAACCGCAACGTTATCAATTCTGTAACCGAATAGCATTTGTGGGATGTTCTTGCTGGCCCAGTGGACTGACATGAGGCGAGCAACCTGATAGCAGGACAAAACTGCGGTAAGAGTTCATTTCTATTTCTTTTGTCTTTGCGTGAGCCTCCTGCAAGTTTCCTTTCGGCGGTCTAGAGTCAGACATACTCTGATTAAGCGTTTGAGATAGCCTCAAGTCTTCCAAGACCTCTGCCAAAATGTTCCCATTGTCTCCTTGAACTTTGCTATCATTGGCCATAGCTCGTTTCGCTCCAGAATATAAACCAGATAATGGAGCACTATTGGAAAACAGCATGAAAACGGATGTTGGTCCACGAGAGCCGTGGATCCTCCAGAACTCCAGCCGTAATGTATCGGCAATATTCGTTCAACTCTTTGCCACTGCCGTTACTCTCGACAGCATTCATCTCGATCACATCTGCCCTTATGTCTGAGGAACTGAGTGCTAGCCGAAGAATTGTGTTGAAGCCGGCCGCAAGTGCAAAGGTTGTGCCTTCGGTTCCGGGCGTGCGAGTGGACGGAAGCACAAGTAGCATTGTGAGCAAGTAGCCACAGCCTGTAACATTTGTGGGAGGAAAATAAATGCGCTGATGTCAGAAACCTAAATTCACGACATGTACACAAGAGGAAGCTGAGGAGTTGGATATCAGAATCAGCGACTACAAGGCATCGAACCAAAACTTTAAATCTATGAGGCTTGACATATATTGATATATATCTATTCGATAGGGTTTCGGAACCGATATGGGAAAAGTTGAGTTGTCGCGACCGCTGATGCTGGCACCCCTGAGCGCCGTGATTGAGTCGGGAAATCAACCAACTGCGTACCCACTGGGCTAGCTCTATAAGAGAAATTGAGACGACGACAAATAGGGAGTGTACGCCACTCTTCCGGAAACGGCATTCGGCTTAATTATGCTGCCTGCTTCGATATGACTGGCACCAGCAGGCTTTAGGACCAGCCAAGGCTAGGCTGCCATGCGCCGTTCCCCATCATCGACGTTTAGAATGGGGGATGATGTGCAGACACTAAATTCCAAGCCGTGGTTTTGGGCTCGCAATGCCCGCTAATCGGCCATCACCGCAATAAGCCAATGTGATGTGCTGCTGATCTAGGCGTGAGTTAACCAAGTACACAGCCACTATCCTCTAGCCGTAGTCAATGCAACCACTTCTGACAGAGGCAGCAGCGCGATTGTTCGTCAGTTGAAAGCAACCAGATCATGAATCCACCGCCATGTTCCGGGCCGAAGACAACTAACGCTTGGCGCACCTCGAGTATTGGGTCGAACACTACTTCCAGACTGATGGCGAGAAGCAGGTTCATGAGTGGTTGCGATCTTTCAATGACCTCCACGAACTTTATCATCACCTCTTCCAGCCATATTTCCCGGACACAGTACCACGCATCCTGTAAGTTGGCTCTGGTGACCATGTGCGTAATTCTCTATGCCTTTTGTTCACTCGGAAAGCCCCTGACATATCTGTTACTACTCAGACAACCCCCCAGGAGCTAACTGTGAAGGACTATAACGATCAGCTCTGCGTAGACTTCCCTCCAGTAGTTATCCAGATCATGGCCAAGCGCCACAATGACCTTGGGCTCTATAACCAGATATGTTGGGAGCTGACGTAATTGTGTCATATGGATACCATCCTAACAAATCTATTGACGTGGCGTTTGGCAAAAGGTGCCCTTGATGCCATGGTCCATGGCAGCCCCTGGACCCGCCAAGCGAAACAGTTCAGTACACCAGCGCATGCTTGCGCTAAGTATCGCGTGACCTTAAGCCAGATGTTGTATTCCTCGATATTACTTACCATGCCCCCTCACTTCATCCGGCCGTTGATTGAGCGCGCAGAGACAGGCTGGGACACCAACCATTCAAAAAACAGTTCGCTATTGACTTGCTTGTAAATGAAAGGTACTTGGACCACGGCTTTCCTTATAGTAGTTCATTTGGCTATCATAGCATCATAGGAAAGCCGTGGTCCAAGTACCTTTCATTTACAAGCAAGTCAATAGTGAACTGTTTTTTTGAATGGTTGAAGTAACAACCACCAATTAAAGTTGACGCCACCCGCAGCACCGGATATGACGAGACTGGAAAGGCGTGCTCAAGAGCCAAGATAGAAGGTGGAGCGGGAGCCAATCCCTGAATGAGCCATGATACAACTATAGACTTTTCGAGTGCTTCAACCACTTGAACTTGAGGTGGCCTGGGAGACCTTGGCTTGACGGGGCATCCACATGAGATGAACCAGCAGGCATGAAGTAACAGTAGAGATGCAAACATAGAACAAGGGTGCTGAAACACATCAAAAAGACTTGTGCTTCCAAATATTTGACTAGGTGATCAATAATTCAAATGCTTGTGCGAAACATTGCCGGCGGCTAGACAGCCACAACCCTAGAATTTAAGACCGGTGCAGCCAAGCCTGTATTGAGAGGAGAGCCCGAGGTTCGTGACATCGGCACTTCTAGCTGATGGCAACACCCTGAATTCGGACAAAAGATCGCCGCACTTTGCAGCTACCCTCATTGGTGCCACAATGGCATTGCTTGACTACGTTGTGCCGTCGAATTCCGAGCAACCCAACCTGCCCTAAGCCGGTAAATCCACATCACCCAAAACCCCGACGACATTTTTACTCTTGTTTTAAGCCGACCCTTCCAGCTCTTCTTAGCCCAAGAGCGCTGATCGCAACACAAGCGAGCATGAACCCCAACAAAGCCCAGAAACTAGCTCTATATCCTTCCAGTAAGGCACGTGTCTCTTCCATCCAATTATGGTTTCTCGTCACCGACGTGGATATTATTTGAAGCACAGCGTATCCAAGAGCCGTGCCGAATTGCGATGAGGTATTAAAAACAGCACCAGCGAGAGCCTGTGTATCTTCTGTAAAGACATCCGAGATGATGATAAGGCCGACGGTGAAAAGAATGTTGGCGTTTAGGGGACACAGAAGCTGTGCCTGAAAAGCGCCTGCCCAATAGGGCCAACTTGGTTGGATGAGAGCCATGAGTAGTGGCGATCCAGCAGAAAGAGCCGACGATACACTCACAAGCCAAAAGGCATGAACTTTGTCGACGAAAAAGCCTGCTGTGAGTCCGATCAAAACACCCACCGCAAGACTGGGCACGATGCGTAACGAAGACTGCAGCGCAGACAGGTGCTGGATTTCTTGAAAGCTTAATATTGTTAGGTAGAGAAAGTTGGTGCAAAGAATGAAGGACTTACAATAGGCTGGAGAAAAGCTCCATGGCATTTACAGCTGCAAATGAGAGCGCAGTTACGCCACATATTGCAGAAAAGGAGGAATTCTTCCATAGAGAGTTCGGAATGAGGGCAGGTTTCTCCAAACGCTGTTGACGGTACATCCAGCCGATGAACGCTGGCAGCATCACAAAACTCAAGCACAGAAGCACAATGGTATCTGTATTTCGAATCGCATTGACGTCGCTGCTAATCATTCTGGGAACATTGTTAGTCTGAGATGAATGAAAGGTTGGGACGAAAACGTACGCAAGGAGGTAGCACAACATGGCCATGAACGCCGATGCGAGTAAAGCGCCAACCCAATCAATCTTTGTCTTGGCTCGCGTCAATCGCTCCTTGAAAGTCAAGTTTTCAGGATCGTGAGGCAATGCCCACAAACCAAGAAATGACAGAAACAGAGAAATGCCACCAAATAAGTACCAGCCAACGCGCCAGCCTGCAGCATCAACGAGGACACCTCCGATCACGAGACCAAACGAGAACCCCAGAGGCTGACTCAACCCTAAGCACGCGAAGGCAATGTTACGGCCTTTGCCTTTAGGAAAGGATTGTGTAACCAGCGCGACAGAGGATGACAGGTGCAAGGCCGCGCCCATGCCTTGGATAGCTCGCATGCCGACGAGTTGATACCCCGTAGTTGTTCCAGAGGCTCCGAGTATGAAAGCAGCGATAGTAAAGCAACCTGCCAAATCCACAGCCCTCGCACCGAACGCGTCGGCCACGGAGCCGGCGAGAAGTAGCGTCGCTGCGGTACCAAGGCTTGTGACGGAAGAAGGCCAGAAAGCCAGGGACTCGGGCAAGCTAAGATCCGCGGCCATGGTAGGCAAGCCGACAATGACACAGCCATTGACAGCACTGGAGCAGACGTTTATACCCGAAAGCTGCAGGACGACTGTGGCCTTTTGCAGGCGTGAAACTTTGGGTGCGTTATGCTGCGAGGCCCGTGAACGGGCGGTCAAGGTTGTCTCGAGAGCTTCAAGAGGAATGGCGATGGTCGAGTGTCGACGCTCAATCGACTCCCGCGGAGCCAGGGCGACGATTGTTTCTGTTGACGCCCCCATAACTGTTGCAGTGAAGGAATTATAATGTTTTGTCAAGCAGAAAACGGCCAAACCCTTCATGACCGGGTGCTCCGACATAAATAAATTCTGCAACGGGACCAGCCGAAGCCGGTCCGTTGCTGTGACTAACCGATACATGTACAAGCTTGACATGTGGGCCAGCCGTAGGGCGCACAGGGCGCACCCTGCTTAATTGGGTTGGCGTTGGTCGTGGGTGCTTGGCTTCGCGTGGCGGAAGTCTGTTTGCGATTCTTAAATTGTGTGAAGAGGGTGTTGCAGCCTCGGGGTTATGCTTGGTTGGAAGACCGACACTCTGCATGGCTTGAAGGCGTCGTGTGCACGAGGAAGATTGTAGATGACCAAGAGCATTTATTTTAAGACTGGCGGAGCATATAGAGAAAAGGCAGCTCGTGAGGGCCCAGCGTATGGTACAAATCGGGATTTTGCTGACATGAGGTGTCGAGAGATGATGTGGTGACTTGATTAGGTGAAAAGATCATGTTTCTTACACGAAAGTTACCGTCCACTCGGGCGTCCTAAGAATCGCGTACGCTGTTTCATTTTCTAATTGTCAGTGAGCATCCGCCTTGAATTTTGTTTCGAAGCAGAATAGCTGGATTTCAATTTGTGCACGGGTCGCAGGATTCCAAACTTTCTCTTCGAGAATGAATTGGATCCGTGCTGACCATGATGTTTCTTTCAATTCCATGCATCAAACTTTCGCTTGATCAGTGCGTGTTATCCTACGACATAACAAGCATCCTATTGTTCACCCAAGATATGCAGCTGACTGGGGGCATCATCATGTTTACAGTGCCATGGACTTTCAACCACTAAGGCCAGCCTTGAGGGGTTATTTCGTTTCAGATAAACGTTTAACTTATTTACCATGGATATTGCTGGGCTTGACGCCCGAACGTAGCTTAGCGAACTGAACATTTACCTTGTTGATTGGCATGTATGATGGGGCTTGGATTTAGTCTTCCAGTCCAAGGGTTACCTTCGTTCTTTTGTGGCCTGTATTTTGCATTCTCTCCACCGAGCAATTAAGGTCACTGCAAAGCAAGAGGGAAAGGGAATATTTTGATTGTTTGACCGAAAGCAAAAATGAAATATAAGGGTCGCGTATAAAATTTCCGTCATTTACTTGAGTGTTGATTCCCTCAGTATGGGCCCTCTGATGAATGTCGCCACACTAAGCGCCTCATAAGCCCCCTTGTTTCTTTTCTTGGAACTTATATATAAAGTCAATGTTCCCGATCTCTTGGCTACGCAAAGCGTGATCTTTCGCAGGGCTGAATTTTATCTGCCCATATTGGCCAGAAAGAGGCGTTGCGCAGCAGCTACCTTTACTGTTACAAGTCAGGACATGTCTTTGTGTGGCCGTGGAAATATTATCCGCTTCGAACCAAGCCAACCAAGCCAACCAAGCTTGTTTTTGAGCAAAATTGGTTGCATTGACTGGACAATACGGCATGCCAGATAACCCAAAGACAAACATGCACGTGTACAATTCACTCCAGTGGAAACCTTTTATGAATTGTTCCATCTTTTATGGTTTGGTAGGGAGACATGACGGTGACTAGTGCAGCGCTTGAAGCCACAACCACTGATGCGAACTCAATCTCTTGTGGATGACTTCCCGTGTATGAAATAGAATATCACAGTGAATGGCCTTGTTGCATTGGTTGATGTGGCTTCTTAGAATGCATAAATTCCCTCTTCTTTGCAATGTGCTTCAAAGCCTAGATACTATGATACGGCAAGACCGGGAAGCGGTTCATTTAATAGCGGCCCCCTGATAGGGCTACAGGCGATCCCGGTCAACCAGCGGTGAGCAACAGGATTTATTGCGCCCAATTTAGAAGGTTGCGGAGACGATAGGTTGGGATATTGGCCTCTTCATACGGAGTGTTTCGATGGTCAGCGTCGACTTATTAATAGAAGGCACGGGCGGGTCCAATGCCGGGGTCTGAAAATGCTCTATTCCGTAGCATCCATGTCCATGTCTATCATAATAACACTCGGTCTTGCACTGCGCGTCTCGACTTGGGGCGCTTTTCGTGGTTAATATACAATCAAGCTCAACTATACAGTATAAGAGTGAATTGCAAATGGATTTCTTCTAGGCCCCGTATCCACGTGAGGGAATTTGAGAGCTGCAATGTAGCAATCTTGTAGGATCAAGTCGTCCGGAAATCCATTGTTTTCCTAGGGTGGCTCCACGGCCGATCCTACCGACAAAATTAGGCAAATCCGTCTAAGTAGGCCTCCATTCACAGGCAGCATTGATGTCACGTTCCCCTGGCTACGCGTAACCCCCAGTCCAAATGTCCCGCTAATTATTTCTTGGAAACCCCGCCTTCTACGCCATCGACCTTCCACGCCTGGTCATGAGGCGGATAAGGCTCGGTAGATCGCATGGACACGGGACAATAAATATCGGCAGGGTCTTTGGCAAAGATTTGAAGGAAAATCTCAACCCAGCAAGAGTTTCCGCGCACGGGAACAAAAAGGGAAAGAGAAAAAAAAAAGAATGATGTTGCTGGGCGTTGCCGTTGCGTTTGCCGCTGTTGTCAATGGACAGTCAGAGGATTTGGCCCGATATGTGAGAACTGACGTAAGTCGAGTCTTGGGCAGGAAGATTTTTGGATGCTCACTCCAAACTACAGACTGGCTCAATCAATGGAGGAAACACATTTCCCGGCGTGTCGTGGCCTTTGGGGATGGTCAAGCTCGGCCCCGACCTGGAGAACGGAGTAGACAGCTACTCGGGCTACCAGCCCAACGGCAACTTCACAGGATTTTCCATGCTTCATGAGTCCGGCACTGGCGGCGCTCCGAAGTACGGCGTTGTATCTCAACTTCCAGTACCAGGCAACATCTCGAACCCCCTCAACAACCTGCAAGCCACGAGGGCCAGCGCTGACGTTACCGAAGTGGGCTATTATAGAAGCTCCCTTGGGTCGGGAGTCACGGTGGAACTCGGTTCGACCAGGAAGGCTGGCTTGTACAGGTACACGTTCCCGAATGCCTCCTCGCCAAACGTGGTTGTCGACGTTTCTCACGTGTTGCCTTCTTACCGTGGTCAAGGCCTGGGACAAAACTATCTCGGTGGTCGCATTGATATCAAGGAGGAACAACCGGGAGACTTTCACTACGAGGGCTACGGAATCTACGACAACGTGAGTCGTGAGTTCCTCTGCCTGTAGCTGTTAGTATTAACAAGTGGCAGGGCTGGAACCGAGCTGGACCCTGGCGTATCTACTTTTGTGGCTATTTCGACCAGCCTGCGACCTACCAGACTTTCATCAGCGGTGGCCGGACCAACAGTACTCTGGTCGAATATGGCGATGAAAGGACTTACGAGTCAACCGAAGCCCGCCTCGGAGCGGTATTTTCTTTTGAAGACACGATTATCCACTCGAGGGTCGGGGTGTCATTCATCTCCGAAGCTCAAGCATGCACTAACGTGAATGAGCAAATCCCCGACGGGACGTCTCTAGAGGTTGTCCGTGAAGAAGCCCGCGCTGCATGGAATGCGGAGGTTTTGTCCAAGATCACTACCACTGACACGAACGAAACCATGAAGACGCAACTTTACACAGCCATGTACTTCATGAACTTGCTGCCTACCAACAAGACGGGCGAGAACCCCCTTTGGGAATCGACTGAACCTTACTACGACGATATCTTTACCTTCTGGGACACTGTTCGTATATCCTTTCATCTTTCAGCCACTGGGCTATCTTGCTCACTATTCTGAAGTTCCGTTGCACTACTTCGCTCCTTCACATCTTGCAACCTCGGGCATACGAAGAATTTATTCGATCTCTTATTGACATCTGGCGCCACGAAGGCTACGTGAGCGATGCTCGATCCTCGCATTGGAGCGGAGCCGTTCAAGGTGGCTCAAACTCGGACACAGTTCTGGCAGACGCATATGTCAAGGGCGTCCGAGGAGAGATCAACTGGGACGACGGCTTTGCTTCTATGGTCAAGAACGCCGAGGTGACACCTCCTAACGATGATGATCCCCGCGACCCATCTGGCTCTGTCAAGGAAGGGCGCGGCGCCTTGCCGGACTGGCTCGAGCATGGTTTCATCACTCCCAGATTTACGAGGTCGGTCAGCCGCGCGGTGGAGTACGCCGGCAACGACTTCAGTCTCTATCAGGTTGCCCGGGGCTTGGGCCTCGACGAAGACGCTAGGAGATATCTCGAGCGGTCGCGGAATTGGCGCAACCAGTGGAACCCCGACATGACAGCGCTGGGGCACTCTGGCTTCCTTGGCCCACGTAACTTGACCGGATTCATCGCACAGAATCCCATGAGCTGCAATGGCTGCTACTGGGGTGACTACTACTACCAGGCACTGCCGTGGGAGTACTCGTTTAATGCGCACCACGACATGTCGACAATTGTTTCCTTGGTTGGCGGCCGGGACATGTTCATTGACCGTTTAGAGAAGCTCTTCACGCCCGGCCTATTTAGTGGAAATGGCCAATTTGGAAACACCATGTTCAACCCAGGCAATGAACCCAGTTTCGGCAGTCCTTTCTTGTACAACTTTGTGAACCGTCAAGACCTGACCGTTCGTCGGAGCAGATTCGTGGCAAAGTCTTACTACAGCCCGACACCCGGAGGTCTTCCCGGTAACAGTGATGCAGGCGCCATGGAGTCGTGGCTGCTCTGGAACATCATTGGACTCTATCCTTTGACAGGACAGACTACGTTCTTGATTGCGTCACCGTGGTTCAAGGACCTTACTATTCACCTGGGAGGCTGCAAGACGCTCCATATCACCACCACCGGCGGCTCCGAGGACGTCTTCTACGTGCAGTCTCTCAAGGTGAATGGAGAGGACTGGAACAAGTCTTGGGTGTCGTGGTCAGATGTATTTGCGAATGGCGGTACCCTTGAGTTCGTCCTTGGTGAATCTCCCGCGAACTGGACGACTGGCGCCCTGCCTCCTAGTCCTGCGAGCAACGGTGTGCTCGACCTTCAGATGTAATATAATAAACCGAGGGTCGGTTCAACTAGCAGAACGGATTTACTTAGGAAAACGAACATTGATTTGCCAATCACATAATAAAAGTACCATGCTGCAGGTGGGAAAAGGTGTACAGTGTGTAGGGCTGGCCAGGTGAACAAACTGCTGACCATGTACCAGACGGGCAAGAAGTTGCCAAGGCTGCCGCATTTGCACACGAAACAACGCAGCGTGAGCCAGGTAATACCAAGAAGGCCATCCTTATCACTGATTTGGAGAATGCGGTATAACTAATAGTGATATATAATGCTTGAGTACAGATGTTCTCTCATGTACACCCATAGTTATACTCATAATAAATTATCATTAGGTATAGCTTAAATTTTAGGCTTTATTAAGGAGCTACCCTTACATAGCTTACCAAAACAGGCGCTATTATATAGAATCTTCGATTCTGAATTATTTCCTGTATACATTATTATACCTGTAGTACGGTATACGCGTTTACTAGGGTTCCTTTTTAGCTTAGAAAGTCGCCTATTATTATAGTTACGCCCTCTAGAGGTACGAGCCAGGAAGGCTATTTGATCAGCGAGCTGTATTTCATCCTCAAAACGAACATGCCCGAGCGATTGACGGTTATTTCGATGTTTCCGTTGGTAGTTAATCCCGTTCCAGGAGTTTGTTTCAATTTGTATAATCTAGCTATGGCTTGGTGAAACTCGAATTCTTGACTGGGGGTCCATAAAGTACCCATCCCCGCGAGAAGAACAATGAAGGTGGCCAATCCGAGAACTTGAACCAGTTGCACAATGGAGACAATGATGAAGGCTGAACTAGCGTGTTTTCTTTTTATCCCGCACTCCGGAGAGGCTTCATAGACTCTTGTGATTGAGAACTACATGAAGGCAATGCAGGAGGCCTACCAATGCAGCTACGTAGCATGGTTTCCAAACACAAGGCGGTCAATAGCGACAGCTAAGGTACCATGATTGGTCTGTCTTGGGGCAATGGTACGCATCTATCCCAAGCTAGTCAGGCACTATCGATTTTCGTAAGAGGATGGACGATGCTGATTTTGATTTCCCCCATCTTAAGCATAGTCATCATCTTGAGACCACTCATATGATAGGAATTCCTTGATTAAACAATTCAGAACCATCATCCAAATCCTAAAATTGCATGCACCTGTCCCAAAGTTCCAGTCTCGGACCCATACATCAATACAGTTATTTTTTCACATCATTACGCTGTCTTGTGTTCCCCAGATCCCTAGATCATCGTTTCTTAGCCAACTAAACGTATCCAGCAAATCGAACCCAAAATCGGCATCTCCTCCGTATTCAGGCTCGCCTAGCCCACACTCCATACCGTCCTTCCGTTGATGAAACATATTTGGTTGTTCCTGATCCGTCGACAAGGTAACTCCATGGTTGAACGTGTGGTCGAGGACGTGTTGTATCACCGTGCGGCAGCCGGCGCATAAATCGGCATTAGGGGCATCTGGACCAACCCATCCCAGAAATCCCACAAGTAGACTCAGCTGCTGAATGATGGAGGATCGTGTTATGTTCCGATTGCGCGGATGATGAGGACCAGAGAACGTTGGCCGTAGGAGCTCCATGCTTAGAACGCCGCCGCCAGGGGCACCGAAACCTAAGACCTGTTCATTTGTCAGCCTTGAAAAATCAAGAAGTCATTTCTTTACTTACCAATCCCTCAAAGTCATTGATTGCACCACCAAAGCGATCCTGGTGTATCCAGAATTTGAGTGTCAACGTCACCATTTCGAAGCTAATTAGCAAGAGTTCAGCGTCGACATTTACACCTTGCCGCTGCAAAAGACGTTCTACAAGAAACAAGTTTACCAGATACTCCTCTCGAATGAACATACAACCCAATACTAGCTCATATCGGATAGAGTAGTCGTGGATATCCTCCTCTCGATATATAATACATTGTGGTAGTTCGTTGATAACTCCCTGAGCTTTCTTCTTAACAGCCCTATCCAAATGAGTTTTCATATATTCAAATATGTTATGATATTTTCGACTTACATAATATCTTCCATTCTCACGGACTTCTTATTCGCCAAAGCCAGCCCGAGAAGTTCGTCGTGGATGTAGGCTAGGATCGTTCGAGATCGTGAGAGTGTCGCGGGGGACATAACCCCATTAGTGTTCCAGCCTAGCTCATCCACCTCGCTCACCGCTTCCTTGAATGCTTCTGTATTACCAAGAAAAGCCTCATCAGGTAAATCGAGCGGTGGTGAGGTTGACACATATCGAGCGGAGAGCAGCGGTGGACGACCCCCAGTAGAGCTGAAGTCTTTGTCAACATTGAAAATGTTGGCAAACAGACGGCGCCGTAACTCAGACGTAAAGGTCGGCACATAGGAAGATGTTTCTTGCTCAGTATGAAGACCCATAAAAGTCAATAGAGCGACTGTCTTAGAATGAGCCTCCCAGCATGAGAGAACTAGCAATCGTTAGTTTCGTAGACACAGTAAAGACATTCCGAGCCATACCTGCATCTCCTTCAGACACCGACACCAAAATTGCGCGTCGACCATAAAGGTGAAGTAGTAGTAAGTTACCGTCTGAAAACGTTCTTGACAACTTAATACACAGATTAAGGTTCTGCAAGAAAAACCGCCTCGACGGGCTACCCCGACCCTCCCTTCTGTTTCCTTCTGTCGTCAATTTGGATGAATTTTTAGGCTCGTCGTAATACGTAAATATAACGCCGATAGACTCCCATCGAAGATTGTCACCAGTGTAGCTGGTCATCCATTCTTCCACATTGACTGCCTCTTCAAAAACCGGCCGGGCGGTGTTCTGGCACAACAGCCTTCCTAGTTCCTCTAGCCTTGAGTGCCGGCCTTCCTCCTCACTCCCTATATGGCTTTGCAGAGACTCCATTACGCGCTTAGCAATTATCATAGCCCAGCCGTCTCTGATATTGATAGGTGTCCTTGGAGGATTGGTCACTCTCAAGCTATCCAAAAGCGGCAGGCTGCCCAAGACTGCCTGGCACATATCCAGAGTTTCGGGTGATAGAGGCTTGAAATCATTGCGATTTGAGGGCTCTTGGTCGGTGATTGAAGTTGAAGTAGGGACAGCTGAAGTTGTTCCCTGCAAGCGGGAAAGGCGATGGCTGGTCTCTTGGTACAGAGGTGAGTGGCTCGTAAACCCAAGGTATCCTACTACTCGTGGCGGCAATTTAGGCGAATCCGATGCGTGGTTACTCAATGTTGGTGTTGTCAAATTTGACGCGGTATTGCAGCGCGCCCGTGATGAGTGTGGCGTTGATGCTGAAGAGTGGGCTTCGAAGCTGGTACTTCGACGAGCCGATGCCAGAAGGGAGGGAATTGTGTACGAATCTCGTGCGTTGCAGTTTGAGGTCACACTCGCTGGATGCACATTGTCAGAAATGGTGTAGATGCATTCCTGGTCTTGCTTTCTCCTGCGGCAGCGCAGACAGGCTGGCTGCGTGTGGTCGCATGCTACCTTGCGGCTTCGGCAAGGGTCGCAAGCCTGTAGACGGCCATTTCGGCGTCTCGGTGCTCCTCTATTCATATCGTAGCTATGAATTGAGGATTGGTCTCGTAGACCTTATTCTGCCTGTAGATGGGCGGCGTGGTGAGATAAATTGTTCGGCTTTAGGGTGACCTTGGAGCTCGGCGTCGGCTTCGGTGTCGGCTTCACTTTCTTCCCCGCTGTCGAATACGAAGGGCCGCCTATGACGCGCATGACGCAATGATGAAATGTAAACTGAACATCGAACCACCACCGCCTCCGATTTGCCACTGCAAACTATCAATTTGCATCCAACTACCTCCCGCTGGCACAGAAATAAGAGCACTTAAAGTACTCTGCAGAACGCTCAAAATGCCTATTCCTACTTCCACATCCGTCCAGGAGTCTGCTGTCATCGAGGCTCACTCGAGCGATGTGTGGCACCTGATCAAGCTTCCGGAGTTCTCCAAGTGGTGGTCCAAGCTGGACAAGAGCGAGTGGGTGAAGGGGACCTCCGCCGAGACGGATATTGTCAAGTGGACCTTCAAAGATGGCACGGAGCTCCAAGTCAAGCAGGAGGAGCACTCTGTGAGTTCGTTCCAGTGCACACTGATTGACACGTCGACCCCGCTTCTGGTATCCAGGCACGTACACAAGGAAGACTAACGTTAATCATCACCTGGAGTCCATCGACCATTATGTCACTTACAGCGTCATCTCGTCGGATCCTGCTTTGAGTTACACGTCCATTGTCAGCACTTTGCGTGTCTATCCCGTCACGTCGGGAACTCATGCGGGCCACACTTATGTCACCTGGACCGCCAATTTCTCCAGTGATGCCGATGCTGGTGAGTTCGAATGCGGCCTCGTGACCGGCAGCTGTTGACCTTTACCCTTAGGTGTCATGGAAGATGCGAAGTTCAAGCGCAGAGAAGGATTGGCTGATCTCGCCAAGGCTGTCGCCAAAAAATAAGTGTTCAAGCAATAATGCGCAGTGGATGGCAGGAAAATATGATTTACGCTTTGTGGACTTTTCATCTTCGTCCGGAATCGTTGTCATCGAGCTGGCAAGAAATGGGTGCTGGACTCATGCCGCATAAAGGCTGTGTGCAAAAAATGAATTGATGAGTGGAAGATTCTAGCCCTTGAATAGTGGCATGTTGCGCGTCGCATAATTACAAATTCATGTTGGGCAACGAATAGGGTTTCCTCAGTCACGGCCTATACTGTGTTGGCCTGGGCGATTTCAGCCAGCCGACCCCTAACCCTCAGTCCGCACCATGATAGCTTTGGGAATCACCTTGAGCAGGACGATCCCCTCTGCGTTGGGACAAAATGTTGAGGCCAAGAGGGGCATGAGACTAGAGCATTATGCAAGATGTGCCTAAATTGGCAATTGGGATCATATCCGCTTAGGGCCATCTGGATATTAGCCTGGCGAAAACCCTGCTACCACGTACCAGCCACTCTGTTACCCAAGAGGGCAATCGCGTCGTCCATAGTATAGGCACTGCCTCTTATGAGACTACCATCACCTGACTGGGAAATTTCGTACCACCTTCCATCTCGACACTGATGACAGCGCACAGGATATGCTTGGGCATCATGGTTATTGTCTTAGCAAGTAGGTTAACGCACAATATCCCTTTGAGTGTGGTAAGGTGCCCTCAATGTCACAGACAGGGTTTTTGACCAATAAAAATACAGAAAAAAATCGTGACTTCGGTTTCCTAAGAAATTAGGCTATGATAGAAGTCCCAGCATNAATTAATCAATTCCACAGACATCACCAATCGGCCTATGTATTCTCTTACCAATTGGCCTTCTTCTTGCCTTTCCCTTACATTCATTCCATTATAATTAAATAATTCACTTCCATTGATCCCCTTTAGCGGCCTAGCTGCCGCCATTGATTGTGGTGTTGTGGCCGTGTGCCCTCTTACTCTCTCTCGCCTCTCAACCGGTCATTTCGGGGCTGGGTCTGTCTTTTGCCGAGGAACTGTATCTTTCTCTTACAATATAATGAATAGTTATACCTAATTTGTAATCTCCTATTATAGCTTGAACCGCCGTATGGTCTTGGGACCCACTTATCCTTCTGTAGATAATCGTCTTATTACCTACCCACTTATCCTTCTGTAGACCTTCATTAGCTGCTGGAGCTCGAATTGTGATATCTCCTTCTGGAGCGTGAAACCATTTTCCCTGGCAGGTCTGTTTCTGCTATTATAGTAATATCATCCCAGATACTCTGGAGCCCCCGGTGGCTTGAAAAGGGTTGGTCAGCCATTACTTGGGCCATCCGCCTGTGAACTCGGGCATCCTCGCCACGCTCAAAGTCAAGATAGCTCATCTTCTCCTCATCAGTCCATGCTTGTAGTCCTGTACTAGGATCATCACTATACCACTTGCCCATTTGCTTATAGTCGTTATACCAAGCCAACTTAGACTTGCTGTAGTTTGCCGGCAGGCCTGCTGCCTTTCGATATGCCTTATCATTCTGTGAGGCTATAGGCTGTGTGGTATACCACTTGCTACGTGCCTCCTTGTACCGCAGGGAAATTGTATACAGGTGCCAATTTAGGAGTTCCCTCTGTGCCGGCGGCGGTGGCGGCGAGACAGAGGGCAAGGAGACTATTCCATGCGGTGCTCCTAGTATAATATATGAAGTTGACGATAGTGCCTATGTGACTGATACATGTATTGACCCGGAAGCTGTGCTTGAAGGCGAAGTTGTAGCTAGAGGGGAGGTGGTGGTTACAGGGATAGCAGCCTCGGCCATAGCTGGTGGGGTGGCCACTAAGGCAGGGTCTGTTGAAATAGGGGCTGCCGGCATAGCGGCTGTAACCACTGGGACTGCAGCAGCAATCTCTTTCAAATAATCAAGCCATTGAGGGCATATTTTTGATGACATAGTATGCCCAAGTATATAACATCGTGAGCATCTTGGCGGTGCCCTTAGCTTTACTGCTTTCTTAATAGCTTCAAAGGCACAGGGCTCCCAGCGGGTGCTCCGTGATACTACTTGCTGCTCTGCTATATAGCGGTCATAAACCCAGCGCAGGTCAAGCAGTATGTAAGGGTCATTATCCCGTATATATCGCCACTGTTTATGAAAGTGCTGTAACTGAAGAGGCTCTTTCCGGTCAACCAAGGGCTGTATTATATGTGCATAAGGGAGCCTATATATTCTTAAGAAGGTGCCTATACAGGGTGGAAGTATATCCTTGAGCCAGGCTCTCTGCTCATCAACCTTTTGTAATGCAGTATGTGATATCCAGCCCTGCACAACTTGATATAGTGGTCCAGTCAGCCGGAGGGGTATACAGATCTGCTCTTAGACCATCTGATTATAAATATCTCTAATCTGATTCGTCACGGCTGCTTTGATCGAGTGCTATGCACGAAGAAGATCCTTCTGTGATGTCCCGAGATACTGTTTGACAACCCAGTGGATACCCTCGCACCTTGAGGTGGCACCATGGCCGAAGTGGCAGTGCTAGTCAACCCAAGCCTTCATAATCTGTTCCTTGTGAGGCTTAAGCTATACAGTGAGGATGTAATGTATAGCCTCAGGATGTGTTGCTGCGTACTGGTTCTTGAATTCCTTGAGCCTTTTATTATAGTCCTGGAGAGAAGGCGATGATACTATCCAATACCAAGATTGCATGAACTTTGCCTATGCCTCCTGGCTATCTTTATCTTTTGAATCACTTATAAACTCAGGCAGATAGTGATGGGTTATCCCCTTATTTATGTGCTAACCACATAGAAGATGAGCTGTATGGGGGAAGCAGGTCCAGATGGCCCTTATACAGGGAAGACTGCGGTCTGTGAGAATCACAGTTGGTGGCTGTATCCGCTTTTCTTCTATGATACTATACAGCTGGTCCAGTGCCCAGGTGTAGTCTTCTTCTTCTTCGTGGCTGAGAAATGCAAAGCCAACACAGAATGACTTCCCTCGAGCATCAATGCCGATGATGTCAAGGAGTGGCATATTGAACATATTGGTCTTATATATACAATCCATGAGCATCACATCTGGATAGGCCCGAAGGTATTCCAATGATGCTGGATGAGCAAATATTGCAGAGGTCATCCTGTTATTATCATCAACCTCGATCTTGCTCCAGAACCCTGAGTCCCGTAGTTGCTGTGATAGGGCCAGCATATTGCTCCGACCACCGGCCATCTCACACCTTCCACAAGCAAGTGCGTTATTGTAGTCCTTTGTGGTTGCAAGGCTCTCCGGGTTATCATTATACATGAATGTCCTGATATCCCTTGTTCTGATGCCTGCATTCCCGAGCCGGTTAATCAAGCCTACGTCTTGCATTGATAAGCGACGATGGGCGGGGTGAGCTGTAGGCGAGAGACTGGGCTTGTGGTTGTGTACACAATATAGACTTCCCTCACGATGCCGGAGGGTCCAAGTGCCACCCTGAAGACTTTCTCTTGCGGTAATAGAGAACTGGCAGCCTGTGCTACGGGTTGTTGAAGCCCTCTTCGTTGCTGTTGGCACNGACCCATGTTGCAATGCGGCGCTTATATAATACAGCTATCCGCACCACCGGTGGTGCGGTGGCTATTCGCACCACCGGTGGTGCGAATAGCCACCGCACCACCGGTGGTGCGGATAGCTGTATTATGTAAGCGCCGCATTGCAACATGGGTCACATGACCTCTCTGCGAATGTGAACACATTGAGAGGGAAGCCGCGAAAAGGGTGTAATTCGCTGCATTTACTACATACTGCATCAGGGGCTGCTGTGTGTTTCTGCTGTGCGTGAAAGCGAGCGCCTTAGCAGAGAAGCTCTTAATTAAATAATTAGCGAGGAAGATGAGTGAATTGCATGCCTTAGAGCCTCGCTGTGCTATAGTGTGTAGCTACAATCCTATCCTCTGTATCACGTACATCATCAGTTAACCCACGGCATTGTATGGTTTCGGTGATGAAGAGAAGGAGCAATATCTATATAAACAAGCTATTAGGCCTCCTATAAAACATTTCCTTCCCTCAACCTCATCCTTAATACCAGAGCAACTCCTATATATAGCAGATAGATATTGTGACAGCAGAATTGGCCCCCTCGAGAAATGGTTCCTTGCTCTAGAAGGAGATACTGCAGTTCGAGTTCTAGCCGCAGCCAATTATCTGCAGAAGGATAAGTGGGTCCGAAGACCAAACCATGGTCTGAGCTATAATAGGAGATTGCGAATTGGGCATAAAAAGCCCTTACTTTCCATAGTTTTTGCACCAGAGGACAATCGACGAGACAACACACATCAATCATCATCCATCAACATCCAATAACCATTAATTAATCAATTCCACAGACATCACCAATCGGCCTATGTATTCTCTTACCAATTGGCCTTCTTCTTGCCTTTCCCTTACATTCATTCCATTATAATTAAATAATTCAC
>LDEE01000031.1:0-102978 GCA_001021365.1 Stachybotrys chartarum
TAGAATTCTTCAGCTTTTAATATAATTTAATTATGCTTTCTTATTCTAGCTCCTTAATTATAACCAATTAATAATATAGTACCTAGTATATCCCTAACCTGCTTAAGATAAAGCCTTATACTTAAACCTGAATATAAACCCTTGAGGTTGAACTTCATCTTTGAAGGAATATCCTACTCTTGACCTAACCCGTTGCCCTAATCCGGCAAGACCTGGTCAGAGACATTACACATTACTCTTGGTGTTTGATCAAGCAAGGGGCTAGGTATAGGGTGGCATGCGGGATGGACAAGGTTGAAGCGCAGTCCACACTTTGGAATAAGCTTCCCTAAACCAAGTGTGATTCAAAACCCAGTGACGGAACCCCAATGATAGTGCCAGATACATCCTTTCTAGGCGACGCCGAAGCCGTCTTCAATCTTCTTCTTGGTCGTATTACAAGAAGACTCTGGACCTAGCAATTTGTCCATTGGCCAAAGATAGGCTCCGTTGCAGGATCCATCATCAGATCGAAGAAGAGTGATTGAAAATCAACTTCCCTGTCTCGCAGAAGCTGATCAATCAGATGCCTTACACATTTTTTTAAATTGGTTGAGGTTCTGTACTGCGAGCGCGTGACCAGATGGAGCAGGAGTGAAGGAACACAAATTGTTCTAATATCTTGTTCGAAATGGAAACGAGGCGGGCTTTCTACCAAGACCGATAGCTTGCAGAATACGCAACACCAGATCCACGTCAGGCGAACGGTTGACATGGCACTTGAAGCAACGGACTCATGATAATTAGCAGCTGGCTGGTACGGGTCTGATACATCTTGAACATTCCTTGGTATATGCAGTCGGTGAAAGAAAAATATCGGGCGCCGGTGGAGATTTGCAATTCGTATTGAGCACCACTATTGAGAGAGTCACCTCTGACAGTGAATGAATCACTCTTCCTGGCCTAGCAGTGTTGTCCTTCCATTCTTGGGTATGCAGGGCTAATACTCATTCTATCTTATCGTTTGGATCACATAAGCGGCATACAGTTCATCTACTTTCTGGATTGAGGCTTATCCTCGTATCCTTGCATGGCCATGGTAATCTTTTACCTTCCTGAGCTGGTCCCAAAGTTGCACAGCGGGCGGGGACTTTTGTTTTGCCTAGCCGTAGGAGGGTAGTATCTGACCTTATATGCAGCTAGAGTGGTGGGCTCGGACATAGGCCAATCACATCGCTACGCGTCGGTTGTCTTTTATTCCGGCCGCAATAGGAAAAAAGCGAAGAGCATATCTGTTCTGACTCCGACTAAATCCCAATTTTATGCAAGGGATACAATCAGCATAATGTAACCCCAACCACCCCTTGTCGAGTTGTCTCACAGCCTGCGCCCGTCCGCGCGCATTGCAGCCAACATCAGGCGCCAGCCCCCCTAAATCCCTTCATCTGGCCATACCTCCGATATCGCAAGTGCTTGCCTCTCGGACATCTTTGCCATCATATGCACCACAGGCAGGAGGCACGGAGTAGACTGGATCAATATTATTGGAATTGCAATGTAGAGGCTACTTGATGGGTGATGCCTTTGCTGAGTTCTGGTGAAGGCAGAGGATTACTCATTCGATTTGAACGAAAGATCTAGACGATCCACGAAAACAACCTAGGCGATCGTCGCATTCTTCTTCGCGATGTCATCTAGTGTCCTGATAGTATGGTCCCAGGCCTTCTTGCTAGTATCAGGTTTGCGCGACTTCTCGAACATGATCTGCGGTGTCTGCGAATCTGCCCTTTGACCGAGACTGTATGCTCCGCCACCGACTACTCCCAACGAGCTCTTGGGTGCCAGCGTGTCCGTCGACGTCGGAGCATCTTGGCCAGACCCCTTTGCCGAAAACCTGGAAGTGGCTAGATAAGCCATCACCATGCCGCAGTCTTCGGAACGTGTCATGTACAACGACGTCAAAGGCTTCATAAGCGTGAACAACAGTCTGAACCAGCGAGGCATCTGTGTAAACCCCGGTCCATCGACCAGCCCTGGATAAATGTGAATCAAGCTGAGGCGTTCAGCGTACTTCTCTGCCAACTCCTCGAAAACAAAGGTTTTCATGAAGGTTGTGTATTTGCGGACGGTGTTGAAGTGGTAGATTTCTGCCGGAACAAAGCCAATGGGCTCTTCGTCTGGTTTGACACCGTTCTCCATCCCGCCAGCATAGACAGAAATGACATGGGCTACGCGAGGCGAAGCAGTAAGGAGTGGCAAGAGCTGCAGGATGAACCGGATCCGCGAGTAGTAGATTGTGGATTCCAAGGCATCAAGACCCTCTTCGGTAGCTAAGGCATCGCGGTCAGTCCAATGTGCCAGTTCAACGCGAAGCAATCTTGGAACCCGAATACTCACTGCGCTTATGGCCGAGGATAGGAATGGCGTGCGTCATGTACAGGAGATCGAGACGAGCCAGCTCTCCGTGAAATGGAGCCTCGGTCTCTTGCTTGATAATTTCTGCGCTGGACTTATCAACCTCGCTGATGAGCGCAAGGTCTGTCGCGTGGATAAAACGCCAGTCTGACCCTGGGCTGATCTTCTGGCACTCTGAAATGACTGTCTTGGCGCGTCCGGCATTCCGCCCGACGATGTACACGCGGAGCTTGCTGCCATGGCTGGCAAAAGTCGTGGCCAAGGCTTTGGCTAGGTACGAGCCAATGCCCGTGGTGCCGCCAGCGACGGCTGCGACAATGGGCGATCCCTGGGGCAGTTCCGCCACTGCAGCCCGAATGACCTGAAGGCTAGGCATTATCGGCTTCAGGTACAGCGAAACTGAAGCTCGGCAGCTGACTCAAGATGGTACAGGCGACCTAGTTTGAAATCGAAGGTAGGTGTGAACGGCTTGGCCACAGCGCTGGAAGGATTTATACGGAAGATGACAGTAGCATTGATGGGGTAGCCGTAAATATGGGTTCAATGCCAGGGATGATGTTCTAAGCTAGGCTGCGGGCGCTAAACCGTAGTATAAATTAAAATTAAGGGAGCTGCTTATATAATAGTGGGACTCTTTAAGAAACGATATTTAGCTTATATGAATCTAAAGGACGATTTCTTAAAACTATTATATTATATTCTTAGGATTATAAGCTTACTTTAATTAAATTTTTGATAAAATAACCAAATATTCTTCCCACTTTATTTTTATTCTTTAAAAGTAATTGCTCATCGCGACCCTCACCACGACATCTATGTCTAAGATCATGGATACTGCAAGCTTATTCCGAGTAGATGGCATGGTGGCCGCGGTGACAGGTGGAGGAACAGGCAAGGCTTACCACCTTCACATTAAGAGCATAACTAATATGCAGCATCGTAGGAATCGGTCTGATGATGTCTGAAGCCCTTATTGGTGGTGGTGCAAAGAAGGTCTATATTCTAAGCCGCCGCAGAGATGTTCTGGAGAGCGCGGCGGCCAAGCACGAAGGCATCCTCATCCCGATTCAATGCGATGTGACCTCCAAGGCGTCGCTGCAATCTGCTGTCGACATCGTCACAAAGGATTCCGGCTATGTCAACCTATTGATTGCAAACTCTGGTACTCTGGGCCCAACTAATAGGCTAGATCATGACCTGTCGATTCATGAGCTACGTAAGAACGTCTTTGACAATGTTTCCTTCGAGGACTTCAACAACACTCTCAGCGTCAACACGACTGGTGCCTACTTCACGATGCTAGCATTCCTAGAGTTGCTAGACGCTGGAAACAAGAACGCTCTCAAAGGAGGCTTCGGTGGTCCGTCCACAGAAGGCGGCGCGCCCTCTATCCAAAGCCAGGTCATCTTCACGAGCAGTTTGGGTGCATACAGCCGAGACAGGCTCTCCCCGCCAGCATATTCGGCGAGCAAGTCGGCCTTGTCTCACTTGGCCAAGCATGCAAGCACAAACCTCGCAAAATACGGCATCCGAGTCAATGTTTTAGCTCCAGGCCGTAAGTGAGGTTCAAACCCAACACTAGGAATAGCCATTTAACGGTCTTTTAGTGTTTCCCTCCGAGATTGCTACCCTCATGACGGCCAACAGAGACCCTGCTACGGAAAACCTTGGGGACAGAATGTTCATTCCTGCCCGGAAGTTTGGTGGAGCTGAGGAAATGGGGGGCACTGTGCTATACCTCGCGAGTAGGGCGGGGTCTTATTGCAACGGCCTAATTCTGGTCAACGATGGGGGCAGGTTGTCAGTCATGCTCTCTGAATACTAACGGGAAGAGTAATCCTGAAGCCGTCGGTTCTTCTGCTTCCCTTTACACTGGATTTGCTTGTGCCGAGTACGAAGTAGCTCACTTGCACAACTCGTTTCTTACCCAGAGGGTACACTTACCTTGGGTGCCGTGACCACGTCAGTCAGAATAAACAACTACAGCCAGGCCAGCAGCATGACTACTCATAAAACCATCTGAAGGAGAGCATAGAACATTGTAGAGGGAGAGGTAGTGGTTGTCAACACAATGTGTCGCTCAATTGAAACAACTTCGTGATTTTAATGCATCGTTTCCTGACAGTCAAATCCCGCAAGTGTCAAGCGCTGATCTCGTAACTGTCGAGCCAAATAAAGCAATGCTACGTATCGGTTTCCACCATCTCATTCCTTGAATACCCGCCTAAATGACTTCAACAGAGCGCTCAACCTTCATTCTGCCCATTGGAATATCCTGGTAGGTTGACTGATCTTTGCCGTGCGACTCCGCGTCAACCCATGCCAGCGCTCGCTGGCTCGAGCCATCCAGGTTGATCCAATTGCCCGACACGCTGGTTCCACCCGCTTTACCCTCACCTTGGTAAGACCGCATTGAGAATTTGGAGGTCCCGTCAGCAGTGCTCGCGACTGCCTTCGATCTTCTGGAACTGCCACGGAGACTCCACGAGGCCCAGGACGGGATACTGGACATACCCATCTTGGGTAGGATGGATCGGTAGATGGGGGCGCAGCAGCAGATGATGCTGATACTCATCTGAACAACATTCCAAATCACGGCCTGGAAGTTACGCTCTGAGGCATCATGTTAGCATGTCTCACGAATTTTTCAGGATTTTATGAGGTGATGAGCGCAAACTTACGAGCGGAGTCGTAGGCCTCGACGATTTTGATGATGCCGATGAATCCCGAACTGTAAAGAAGTACATGGTTAGCGCTCGGGGTGCCGCCAAGCGTGGAACGCTGGGCCACTTACAAAGCACCGAGGACAAAGAGTCCAGCCAAGTGCCATCGAGTAGACTTCCTGATCTGCAACGAGGGCAACATCCAGATAGCCAGGCCAGCGACAATAAAGTCCAGCACCGAGTTGAGAGCTTCGTAGATTGCGAACAAGGTGTTGACGTCGACACAAGTCCCCTCCACCATCCAGGGAGTCCAGATCTTTTCCATTGGAGTGCACAAGAAAATGTGTACCAATAGTATCGCAATACCCCAGCAACCTTGCACAATCCCAACGAGCCACACGGACCTCACGAAATGTCGATTCACCCAGAAGAGACGGTGGTATAGGGCAAGCAGGCTGAATTTTACAAAAGTCTGCTGTAGGGCGTAGATGCCGTTCATGGTGTTGCCCACCCTAAGGACCTCTTGGTACAAGACGGTATTGGCGAGAAAGAAAGGAACGGGATCGCGTCCATTGATGGTTCCGAATACTAAAGATGCTTAGTGCTAGCACAGCGAGCAGACAGAGCAGAGAACTTGCGCCATAGTGTATAGCCGATGTAAGGGAGATAAGTCAACAAAGCCAAAAGAGCGAACCAGTCGTCCCAGCCGATCGCGCGGCGAAAGCGCTTCGTAGCAATGAACCGTAATATGGTCGCCAAAATGCACAACGGGGTGAAGAAAATGGCAAGAATGAATCCCGTCCTCTGCTCGGGATTCTGCCAGACGTTGAGCGGCATCTGGACGTTGTGATCCGGAGACCGAAGAGAGAGGGGATCGGAGAGTTAATTTTCCTAGTGGAGTTGAGGTTATCCTGCTACCGGATCCGGGGTACGCTGAAAGCGCGAATCAAGTCGATGAATAAAGACAAAAGGTCCTGCCAAATTGTTGGTTAACCTCATGAAATGCCGAGGGAGAAAGAAGGTGGGAAAAACAAGTAGTTTGGGTGCTCCCGAGCTTACGGGGAAGAAGGGGTCGATTCACGGGCCAAGGCCTCGACTCGAGAATATGTTGCACCGAATGCTACCGTTCTTCAGGGGCCCATCCCTGCACAGACCTCAGGCCGCCTGGGGACTGAGCCAGCACTTGGTAAGACAGGTGATCGTCGCGAGATGGTCTTCTGCAGGATGGATGGAATCCCACGGTTCAAGAGCGATCATTGCGCCAATCCGGAAGGAGGCGGGCGCTCTTCCTATGCAGCCTCAGAAGTGGCTTAGTAAGTGCTACCCTACCAGTGGCTCGAGGTCCCCGCACCCTACCCAGTGCGAGGACCTGTTGTACCGTACCGGTGCAAGAACCGGATTTACGTAAGCATTATACACGAACAAGGGTCATATGACCGGCCCAATGTGAACATATCTAGCCAGAAGCTGCGAAAAGTGCTGTGATAGCAGAATTGGCCCCCTTAGGGAAAATGGTTCCTTGCTCTAGAAGGAGATACCATAGTTCGAAGTTCTAGCCGCAGCCGATTATCTACAGAAGGATAAGTGGGTCCTAAGTCTATACTGTGGTTCGAGCTATCATATGAGATTATAAATTAAGCAATAAAGGCCCCTACTTTCTATAATTAGAATAAGAACAAGAACAACACCTATATTTTAACAGATATTACTAATTGGCCTGTATATTTTCTTATTAATTAGTATAAGAGAAAGATATGGTTCCTCGGCAAAAGATAGACCCAGCCCCGAAAAGATCAGTTAAGAGGTAAGAGAGAGAGAGTAAGAGGGCACTAGCCATAACACTACAATTAATGCCAGCAGCTAGGCCGATAAAAGGGGAAATCAATAGAAGTGAATTATTTAATTATAATAAAATGGATATAAGGGAAAGGCAAGAAGAAGGCCAATCAGCCTTAGGCCGATTAGCAAGAGAACACATAGGCCGATTAGTGATATCTATAGAATTGATCAATTAATAGTTATCAGATGGCGATAGATGATAATTAATGTGTGTTATCTTGTTGATTCTTCTTCTTATGTTCTTGTGGTGAAAACTACGGAAAGTAAGGGCTTTCTGTGATTTGGTCTTCGGACCTACTTATCCTTCTACAGATAATCGGCTGCAGCTAGAACTTCGAACTGCGGTATCTCCTTCTAGAGCAAGGAACCATTTTCCCCAAGGGGGCCAATTCTGCTATCACAGCACTTTTCGCAGCTTCCGGCTAGATATGTTCACATTGGGCTGGTCATATGACCCTTATTCGTGTACAATGCTTACGTAAATCCGGTTCTCGCACCGGTACGGTGCAACAGGTCCTCGCACCGGGTAGGGTGCGGGGACCTCGAGCCCCTACCAGTCCTATCCCTTGCGACCAGATCGATCCTTCCATACCACCTGCATGGTGGCGTCCCGGTTGGAACTTCGGTGCGAAGGACTTTCCGCCCCTATCGCTCATCGATGCAACCCCATGCTTACGGCCACGTACGCCATTGGGATTTTCATCTCTCGGTAAAAACATGGCATCAGCCTGGTTGCCACTCTCGCCTGCATGAAGAAGCGCCCGCCTCCAACGACGGACCCTTGCTGGCTGTGTCGACTTATGTACTGTAGCTAAATGGCTGCATACAGATGCTTGCTGATGCCATGTTACTCAAGCTGCAATTAATTAAGCGCCTGCTGCAGGTCTACCGGTCTAGCATTTTGGACTTGCAAGAGATCCCGGTCTACGAATACAGACCGCCAAGATCGTGCTGAGCCCTTGGAGAAGCTGGCAAGCCACGGGGGTTCTTCGTTATATAATCTGTTTCGGCGAACCCCTGAAATATCGTGGCTTTCTGGATGCTCCGTGCTTTTTCTTTACCTTGGCATATGTCTCATGTCTCAAGAGTCCTTATCTGGCCCAGCATGAGCACAATGGCAAAGTCTCCGGAGGCCAACAACCTCCACCAAGATGTCATTGCACAATTCCCCATCCTCAACGGCTACACACATACTGTTGGCGCCTTTTCACAGCCATTAAATGTATCCCGCCTGTTTATCATCGATGAGATACAGACGGCCTACGATGAACTTCGCGTACAGATCCCATGGCTTGCGCACCAAGTAGTTGTCGTTGACGCCGGACCCGGCAAGTCAGGCTACATTACCACGGCCCCCTGGCCCAGCTCAGCTCCTCCCAATGACGTTACCTACGAGGAGAAAGACGACGCCTTTCCTTCACTCAACACACTCATCAAGTCGGGGGGAAGTTTTCTGGCCACCAAGGACCTGGTCGGTTATCCTGGGCTACCAGAGCCACATGGCCTTCATCCAACGCCAGTGGCAACCATCCGACTGGTCTTCATTACCGGCGGCGTACTTGTCGTCTTGAGCACTCATCATAACATTGTCGATGGCATCGGCCTGATGCAGATGTGGGACTACCTGGATATCCTGATGGGTGGCGGTGCCATCTCGCGTCAAGATGCTCGGAGCGCAAATGCGGACCGTGCACGAGTGTTGCCCCTCATCGCGCCCGGGGAGCCCATCAAGGACTACAGCCATCTCATCCGCCCTAACCCATGGCCGTTGCCGCCGCCCCCAAAGACGGAGTGGCGGTTGTTCAAGATGCACCCGTGGGCGCTCGCGGAGATCAGGTCTCGGGCGAGAGACGGGACAGACCAGAGAGCATCAGCACGGCCTGCGTCATCCGACGACGCGCTCACGGCCTTTTGCTGGCAGCGCGTGAGCGCCATGCGTCTCGCGTCCGGACGCGTGACCGGCGACCAAGTCTCGAAGTTTGGACGGGCAGTCAACGGACGCAGTGCGATGGGCCTCGACTCCTCCTATCTGTTCCACATGATGCTGCACACCGAGACAAGATTGCCCATCGAGCAGATTGCCAGGAGCACCCTGGCGGAGCTGTCAACCCAGCTACGGAAGGATTTGGACGCGGCACGGACGGAATGGAGTGTGAGGAGCTACGCAACCTTCCTGGCTGGTGTCGCAGACAAGACAAGGCTGCTATATGGGGGCATCACGAACCCGCAGACGGACCTTGGCGGGACGTCAACAATGCACTGGGCCAGCCGAAGGCCGATCCGGCTGGGCTTGCTGGGGGATTGTCATTTGATCAGGAAGCCCGAGGGCATGCCACTTCCCGGGTGTCTGTATTTCATGCCATCGGGCGGAACCAGCGGAGTGGTGCAATTGTTGCTATGTTTGCCCAAAGAGGAGCTGGATGCGCTGCAGGAGGACGCTGAGTGGAAGCACTATACCGAAAGTGGTGGCCGCCGTGTCGATGGGCCGCGGCTGTAAGGGTAAATACCGTAGAGCTCTAGGGTAGTTGAAAGTCTTTGAAAATAAGTAATGCTTAACTTCTATAAGCAACTAAATAGAATCTCATACTTCTTACTTCTTTCTCTTACTTGTACTATTTAGAAAATACCTCGGTAAAGTCTTATCTACTTCTCTCTTACCTAGTAGATCCTTAATATAAGCAAGCCACGCGTCGTTTCGGTGTTGGTTGCATAGGCCCATGCGGGCCAACATCAGGGTAACCTTGACTGCGGAAGTGTGATCCTTGCCGTGCCGGTTAGCTACCCCTCTTTCGCCGCAGATATGTTGTTGCGGTGCCATCTTTCAATTAGTCGTATGCCTTTGTTCCGTGCAATTATTGATCGACCTTGCCGGTCACAGCTGGCGGCCACAATTCGATAGTCCTTTTGCGTCAAATCCGTGGATCCCGGCATGGCCGGTGGGAGTTGATTGCAGACGTGATGGTTGCAACCCATACAGTAGAGAAACAACGTGCCAGCCCGCCAATTAGCCTTGCAGTAGACGATCCATTCGTGCAGCCGTCGCTGCTGCATTAAGACATCAGGCTCAGCGAGAAGAAGGCAGGTCGCATTGGGGGGCCCTCAGCCTCATCAATACTCTAATGGTACCCGCGTGCAGCCACCTCGTCAACGGACATGACATGTTGGCGCTCTCTCTTTCGGCCGTCAATTTCAGCTTTAAAAGAGGTCGTGCATGCCGCTACTCTTGAAGAGTATACCCAACATCGATAACTCGAAACAATCCAGGGTTCTTTTGCGCCCCCAGCTTCTACGCCTGCCCGTTTTTTTCGATCCTTCCAAGGTGATTCGGCCTTACTTATTTCCTTGCTAATACTTAATCATGCCCCAGGATCCCAATACCACCCTACAAATGTCCAGTAGCAAGCCGTCTCTCAGTGACCTGTCGGTTAGCGCAGATCCGGTTCTTGGGAAAGCTGACAACCAAGTGCGCGACAGTCTCGCCCTTCCAAGCATTGAAGGAGGAGAAGAAGGTGTCATGCGTCCTCTCGCGTGGCTGTTCGGTCTCTGCGCCATCCAGCAGGCTTCGGGCGCCACTCTGCTTCGCAATGATGTCTCTACCGTCGAGCCGCTCCCTCCCACCCAAGACCCATGGTACCGGGCACCACCCGGCTTTGAGAAAAAGCAGCCTGGAGACGTTCTTCGCATCCGCCAGGCACCAGGCAATCTGACCACGGTGGTCAGCAACAGCTCGGCAGCCTTTCACATCCTTTTCCGCACAACAAACGCACGCAGTGAGCCCGCCTGGGCTGTAACCACTCTATTCCTGCCAAAGAAGCTCTACCGCGCTCCGTCACGCAATGCGGCTCTGTTGTCGTTCCAGCTCGCCGACAACTCGGCCAATCCCGATTCCGCCCCCTCCCTTGGTCTCTACTGGAGGCTGGCTCAGGATAATCCCATGCTGGGTCTGCGATCAGACACCTCCTTCATCAGCAACCTCCTCTCCGAAGGCTGGCTCGTCAACATCCCAGATCAATCGGGGCCCGAAGCCGCTTTCGGCGCAAGTCGCCAGGCTGGCCATGCGACAATCGACGCCATCCGAGCTATCCAGCACCTCTGCAGCTTGACGGGTGCCACGGGCATCAATGCCGCCATCTGGGGTTACAGCGGCGGCACGTTCGCCACGGGCGCTGCAGCTGAGCTGATGCCGACTTACGCACCCAACATCAACATTGTCGGGGCGGTCCTTGGCGGCATGGTGACGGATGTGTCGGGCGGCTTCGACAGCCTGAATAGAAGTCCCATTGCTGCTACCATCATCGCTACCTTGTTAGGTGTGACGGCGCAGTTTCCGGAAGAGCGGGCATACCTGGAGAGCCGGCTGGTCCCTGAGACCAGGGATGAATTCATGTCGGTGCTGGACATCAACGTCTTTGATGCGCTAGTGCATTTTGCTGGCCGGGATATCTACGCCTTCTTCATCGATGGCGCGGCCGATATCGAGGCCCCTATCCTACAGAACCTGTTCGAGGCCCAATCGAGAATCGGTTTCGGTGATATCCCGCCAATGCCTATGTTCATCTACAAGGCCATCGCTGACGAGGTTGTCCCAATTGGACCGACCGATGTAACGGTGCAGAGATGGTGTGATGGAGGAGCGGATATCACATACGAGCGGAACACTGTTGGCGGGCACATCGCGGAGATAGAGAATGGAAAGCCCCGGGCGATACAGTGGCTATGGAGCATCTTTGACGAGTCGTACAGTGCACAGTCACCTGAGTGTAGGATCCGGGATGTCACAGTGGAAGTTCCCGTGCAGGTGGTTGGGAGGGTGTAGTAATCAGCCAATCGACGTTTTCTTACATGGTTTTATTATAGCTCTATTAACCCCTCAAGTAATAATTTCATCTTTCGTCGTATCAACTCATGATGGTGTCCTTTTTCTCGCGTCAGCCATGAGCTGCCAGCGGGATTTGCTGATCCCTGATCGCTCCCCCATCTGCACCCTCGGCTTGTTTGGTCAACAGACATGTGGTGGGTGATGGCGAGCAGCGGGCTCTGCCGATCCTGGCGTGCTACTCCCTTTTGCATGCTGTGCCGCTTTGGTCAAGGCCCGATGGGTAAACCCAGCAGTGTCACATCGACTGATTGTGGACCGACCTGGGTAGGCACCAAAGTCCCTTTCTTCCCTGAGGCTTCCCTGTCTTCGTGTATTTTGAGGTTACCAACAAATTGGACCACAACCAAATGCAGTCCGCGGCCGAAATATTGCGACAGGGGCTCTCCTCTGCGGCGGCACAGCCATCCGGGCACCTTGTCATTGCTTCGGTCGTTAAATGTTTTTCACCCCTACTCTAGAGCCCGATAAGGGCCGTGGCAGAAGGTGGTGCAATCCCTAACCTCGGCAACCTTGTTCTGGACTCGCCCTGCCGAACATGAGCACGTCTACCTCTGAGCCTGGGGCGATTGCCGGCTTACCTTTGGGGGCCGAGGTTCGCACCGACGGTGACGCTACGGGCTTGTCAGTGGCCATCGTGGGCGGCGGAATCGTGGGCATCGCTCTAGCATTGGGCCTTGTCGAACGTGGTGTTCGTGTCTCTGTCTACGAACGAGCTCAAGAATTGCCTGAGATCGGCGTTGGCTTCGCTTTCAATGGCGCCGCCCGCAAGTCCATGGCTCGGCTGAGCCCGCTGGTCATCGCCGCCCTCGAACGCGTCGCCAACGAGAACGAACAAGCCTACGACAATTACTGGGACGGCTATACCTCGACGGCCGAAGATGACGAGTCTTCAACCGCCTCGAAGCGTGGGAAGCTGCTCTTCCGGATGCCCAATTCGAACATGGCGTGGTGGAGTTGTCTGCGCTCCCAATTCCTCAACGAAATGCTACAGGCGTTGCCTCCTGGTACCGTCACCTTTGGCAAGGAGCTTGACAGCTACGATGACCCGTTTGATACTTCCGACCCGGTGAGGCTGCGCTTCACCGACGGGACCACAGCGGCAGCGAACGTTTTGATCGGAAGCGACGGATTGCGCTCGCGCGTACGTCAACAGCTCTTCGCGACTTCACACCCAGAAGTCTGCAACCCGACATACACACACAAGACCTGCTACCGCGCGGTGATACCCATGGCCGCCGCGGAGTCAGCCATGGGCCTGTCCAAGCCGCACAATCACTGCATGCACACGGGCCCCCGGGCGCACGTCCTCAGCTACCCCATCGCCCAGCATAAGCTCGTCAACGTCGTTCTATTCGTGACGCACGACGAGCCGTGGGTTGATGGAACTGGAGACGAGGCCATCTCGGTACCGCGCATGACGCGCCCTGGAGATAAGAAGGTGTTGCAGAATCGCCTCGCAGACTGGCGGCCGGAAGTGAGAAACCTTGTTGCGCAGCTCCCAGATGCGCCGACTGCATGGGGCATCTTCGACACTGCAGAGCATCCAGTCCCGTTCTACGCTGCCGGTCGTGTCGGCCTTGTTGGAGATGCTGCCCACGCAAGCTCCCCTCACCACGGCGCCGGCGCTGGCTTTGGCGTTGAAGACGCTCTCGCGCTGGCTGTTGCGCTGGGCATGGCGACAGAGAAGAAGCAGTCAGTGGCGGCTGCGCTGCAGGCCTTCAACGATGTCCGGTACGACAGAACGCAGTGGCTCATACGTAGCTCCAAGGAGACAGGTGATATCTACGAGTGGAAGCATTTCGGCGTTGGAGGCGATCCGGTCAAGATTCGTGCGGAGCTCGAGGGGCGGCAGAAGACGATATGGGACTATGATGTCGATGCCATGGCGGAGGAGGTCAAGACGAGATACGAGGCAAGGGTGACGTCGGAGACTACGGCTCACCAATAGGCAAGCAAGCTTGCTGCTCACACGTAGATGTCTCTTAATAGCTGGAATCTTTCCGAATTGAAGGGCGATGGAGAGGTATGGCCCCCATCGCCGCCGATCACGCTCATGTCTCCAGGCTGTCGGCTACCTTGGGAAGCCTCCCAAGAAACGCACATACACCACTGGGGTTTGAATCGATGATTGATGCTTGATCCCTGTTTTCGCCCCATTATCTTTATTTGCCTTCCTACATACCCAATTGTATTTGGTAGAGATGGATTTACCGCATCCATCGTGATCGCTTATTACCCTTGCCCTGTAGGAGTAGCCTAGAGATATCGTACAGTAGTAGATGCGGGGATCTTTGTACAGGGCTGTGTTCGCCGTAAGCCCCGCAGGCATGCAGATGATGGAGCAAGTTAGTACAGATGATTGCCGTTGAGCCATGTTCAAAGAAAGCCCCTAAAGCTGTGCCTAATGCAAGACTCGGTATGGGCGGCAGCGACCGTATTCCCCTTTAGGAGCAATACTCCAAGGCGATCACTCACCGTTGCCCTCGCAGACGTCTAATCAGAAGGCTCAATCCTTTATCACCTTGCATATGCAGAACCGCCCGCTTTATTACCTTCCGTTGTCGGCTTTCGCCGTGGCCGCCCCCGACTTTCATGTTTCTGAGCATCCACTACGTTTTCCGAGACCAACATATTCTCGAACCCCCGTCGATGCCCTAGTCGCCTACTGTGATCCGCCTCTGGCTTACGGAGTGGTGCGCCGAAGCCCTGGGACCTTGAGCCTGGCCTTTGGACCAACCCATCTAGCCCAGCGTAGCAAATCCAAGCCTTCCCAATGATATCCTCATGCTGAACTCAGGGGCCTATCCCAACACACCTCGAAGCAGCCGAGGCCTTGGTCTTCATCTTGCACAAAAATAATACACAGAAGGCCTTGACGATAATTCTGGACAGCGCCACACGGAAAATGGCTACTACTCTCCTTCTTTTTGGCCCTCAGGCCGCGTCCATGAGCAAACAGTCTATTACACAGTTACAAGTGGCCTTACGAGATCAAGAATGGGCATTTGATGCACTTTCTAATGTTCAACCTATTATCCAGCGAGCTTCTACCTCAATATCTGGTTTAGACCAGATCTCCCTCGACGAACGACTTGCCGACTTGACCAGATGGCTGAAGCACGGGCCCAAGGACCAAGAAGAGTTGGCTGAAATACCAAATATTATGCTCGCACCACTCACAACTCTCTCCCATCTTGTGCAGTATCGTCGCTACATTGAGCGGCATTATCCTAATGAATCCGATGCTCATGCCGCCCTGCTTCAACAAAAGCCAGTCGCGACACTCGGCTTTTGCAATGGACTCCTTGCCGCGTTTGCTACAACTAGCAGTGCAACATTGAATGACTGGGAACGGTACGCGGCCGTTGCTACGAGACTGGCTCTACTTGTTGGTGCCGTGATAGATGCCGCAGATGAATTACAACCACATGGTCCGGCCGCGTCTTACGGAGTATCATGGCGCGACATCGACGGAGCTCGCCAACTAGAGCAAATCCTCTCGCCGTTTCCCGGGGACGCCTATGTTTCGGTGTGGTATGATAGATCCAGAGCCACTGTCACGGTCTCCAAGCATTTGGTACGTACCGTGCTGCATTTAGTCGAAGCAGCTGGAATGGCGGTGGTACCAGTACGTCTCAGGGGTAGATACCACTCTAGACAACACGCAGAGGTGGCGGAAGCGCTCATTCGGTTATGCGACGCAGAGCCAGATCTGCTCGCTTTGCCAGATGCCAGAAATCTGTGCTTACCGACGTATTCCAACGTTGGCCATGGCGAGGTGGTCCGCGAAGGACGCCTCCACGAGATTGCTTTACAGGCCATGCTCGTGCAACAGTGTGACTGGTATTCCACCTTGTCAGGCATAACAGACGAAAGCCAAGTTCAAGTGGTCTGCCTGTCAGAGGTTTCGACTCTGCCTCCTTCTCTTACGTTCAAGCTGAAGCCGCAAATGGAGTATTTTGCCCCCTTGGAAGAAAAGACTGCACCAAAAGACAATTTCAGCGGGCGGGCAGATGGGGGATCCCAATTCAGCTTCTCGATGTTGGAGAACAGCACAAGCCCCCCATCCCCGGCCGCCACAAGCAGCAACAGCCATTGCGAGTACTCTGTCGACCCTCGAGATATCGCAATCGTAGGCATGTCGGTCAAGGTCGCCGGTGCCGACGACGTTGTCGAATACGAAAGCATCCTCCGCGGGGGTGTATCACAACACCAACAAGTCCGCAAAAACCGAGTCCCCTTTGGATACAATAGTTTCCGGCCAGAGGAACCCGGGCATAAATGGTACGGCAACTTTGTCCGTGACGTCGACGCCTTCGACCACAAGTTCTTTCGCAAAAGCTCCCGCGAAAGTGCAGCCATGGATCCCCAACAGCGCCTTGTCCTGCAAGCTGCGTATCAAGCTGTCGAGCAGTCCGGATACTACGCTTCGGGGACAGAGCCAGATCAGCACATTGGCGTCTACCTCGGCACCTGCGCGACGGACTACGAGCAGAACGCCAACTGCCACGCTCCCGGTGCTTTCACAGTGACGGGCTTGCTACGAGGCTTCATAGCAGGTCGGATATCGCATTTTTTTGGTTGGACGGGCCCAGCCATGACATATGATACAGCTTGCTCCGGCTCAGCCGTAGCCATCCACTCGGCAGTCCAGGCTTTGGTTTCAGGCGAGTGCAGCGCGGCATTAGCCGGCGGCGTCAACACAATCGGCAACGAAGTTTGGTTCCAGAACCTGGCTGGGGCGCAGTTCCTCAGTCCCACGGGGCAATGCAAGCCTTTTGACGATGCCGCCGATGGATACTGCCGTGGAGAGGGCATAGCCTGTGTAGTGCTGAAGCCCATGGCGAAGGCGATAGCCGATGGGAACCAGATCTTCGGGCGGATTGCCAGGTACGCATTCAATATGTTTCTCCTACGCAACCACAGAAGAGTGGAACTGATTGGCTCATGGGAACAGCTCCGCGGTGCATCAGAGCGTAAACTGCACGCCCTTGTTTGTCCCCAACGTGCCATCTCTGTCAAGACTCTTTGGCGATGTGATGCGTCAAGCACGGCTCGAACCGCACGACATCTCGTTTGTGGAAGCACATGTACGTATATGCTTACTATACATTGTTCATTTGTTTGGTTGTCGCTTAGCTTATGTATCAAACTTAGGGAACCGGTACTCCCGTCGGCGATCCAGTAGAGTATGAGAGCATTCGTGCCATCCTAGGAGGACCACTTAGGGACAAACCGCTGTCTTTGGGCTCCGCCAAGGGCCTCGTGGGACACACAGAAAGCACTTCTGGTGTAGTGTCATTGGTAAAAGTGCTGCTAATGATGCAGAGTGGCTTCATACCGCCACAAGCAAGTTACTCAAAGCTGAGCCATCGCATTGCTCCGTCAGCGTCCGCCATGATCCAGGTATCGACTACTCTACAGCCCTGGACGGATAGCTACAAGGCAGCACTCATCAACAACTACGGTGCGAGTGGTTCCAATGCTGCAATGGTTGTGACGCAAGGTCCAGCCCAGACAGCAAGAAGTCCACGAGGTGAAGCAGATGGAGCGCATCTGCCATTTTGGATACCAGGTTTCGACAGTGCCAGAATTGCAGCATATTGTGCCAGACTATCCGCTTTTATCGAGGCAAACCGCTCTACCATTCACCTCGCCGATATTGCCTACAACATCAGCCGCCAGTCCAACCGCACACTGTCTCACGCTCTGCTTTTCCGCTGCAACTCCATAGACAGCCTCGTTGGACAACTATCGTCAGCAGCAGCGCCGCAAACCGTCCAAGTCAAACCATCTCGGCCCGTTATACTTTGCTTCGGTGGTCAAATGTCTACATTTGTTGGCCTCAATCGCGAAATCTACGACTCGTCGCCTATCCTCCGAGATCATCTCAGCCAGTGCGATGCAGCGATCCGAGCCCTGGGTTTTGGGAGCATCTTCCCCAGCATATTTGCAACAATACCGATTGAGGACACGGTGCTCTTGCAAACTGTGTTGTTCTCATTCCAGTATGCCTGTGCAAAATCCTGGATAGACTGCGGAGTACGGCCTACGGCGGTCGTGGGCCACAGTTTCGGGGAAATCACTGCACTATGCATTGCCGAAGTCTTGAGCCTCGATGACACCATAAAGCTAGTGACTAGACGGGCCAAAGTGGTGAGAGACTCATGGGGAGCAGACCGCGGCGTAATGATGGCAGTTGAAGGAGAAGTAGACCAGGTAGAGCGGCTACTGGAAGAAGCCAACAAGGACCTCGATACGCACAGCCCAGCAAGCATTGCCTGCTACAACGGCCTTCGAAACTTCACTCTGGCAGGATCTACACTGGCTATGGAGCGGGTTGCTTTGGCACTATCTAGCTCTGCCTATGCATCCATCAGGGGCAAGAAACTGAATGTCACAAACGCCTTTCATTCTGCTCTTGTTGATCCTCTGCTGCAGGAACTGGAGCAGGCTGGATCAGACCTTACCTTCAACAAGGCGAGGATCAAGGTTGAGAGAGCAACAAAGGAATCGACAACGGGCGAGCCGTGTGCACCCAAGTTCGTGGGGGAACACATGAGAAATCCTGTCTTTTTCCGTCAAGCCGCCCAGAGACTGGCCCGTGATAATCCGTCTGCTGTCTGGATAGAGGCTGGATCAACTACCAAGATCACGGCTATGGCCCGTCGATCTCTAGACTCCAACGCCGAATCGCACTTTCAAGGCATCACAGTGACCGGAGAAGATGGCCTCGACAAACTCACAGAAGCGACCCTCTCTTTGTGGAAGCAAGGTCTAAATGTGGCTTTCTGGGCACATCACGGTCCCCAGGCAACTCGCGATCACCAGCCCCTCTTGCTGCCCCCTTATCAATTTGAGAAAAGCCGCCATTGGCTAGATGTCAAGGCACCTCCGGTGATGCTTGCTGATACGGCGCAAGGCGACAATGGCCCATTGTTCGGACTGTTGACATTCGTCGGCTTCCAAGACGCCGAGGAGCGAAGAGCTCGCTTCAAGATCAACACGGAATCGGAGCGGTACAAATCCCTCGTCATTCCACATATAATTGCGCGGACCGCTCCAATCTGCCCTGCCACGCTTGAGTACAGTCTAGCAATTCAGGCCCTGCTCACTCTTCGTGATCACAAACACTTTGAAAGCCGCGACATGCACCCGGTCATCCGTGACATGCGCAACGATGCCCCGCTGTGTCTAAACTCTGACCAATCGACATGGTTGGATCTCGAAGCCAACAAAACTTCTCCTCGCTCTTTAGTCTGGAAGGTGTTCACCGCTCCAGTCAGCAGGCAGCTCGACAGTCACAACGACAGCGACGAAACATTGTGCGCCCAAGGAAAGTTGGATTTGCTATCATCCAGTGAAACCACCGAGTTTGCGCAGTATGAGCAGCTCGCCACCTATGATGCCTGCGTTTCTCTCTTACAAGATGATGATGGTGATGTCAGTGGCCTTCAAGGTCGCAGCGTCTACCGGTCACTAGCTGACGTAGTCGATTATGGAGTGCACTACCAGAAAGTCCGACGCGTTTCTGGACGTAATTCCGAGTCTGCCGGGATCGTGCGTGGTGCCAGCGGAGGGAACTGGCTTAGTGATCTGCCCATCATCGATTCCTTCAGCCAGGTTGCCGGTGTCTGGGTCAACTGTCTGGCTGATCGAACCCCAGGCAGCGACGACCTGTTCTTGGCCATAGGATGTGAAACAATCATGACCTCTCCCACTTTTCTACACGCCGACAGAGGTGGAAAATCGTGGCATGTGTGGGCCAAGCACCACCGTGAGTCGGAGAGGTCCTACCGGACGGACGTCTTGGTGTTTGATGCCACCAATGGTCAGCTGGCCGACGTGTTTCTTGGCATAGCATATACACGAATCCCCAGACATTCGATGACTAGGCTCTTGTCTAAGCTGTCAGAGCCTTCAGCTCTCCAGGCCCAGGCTGCCTTGCCTAGCAGCACTGGCCACGAAGGTCTGACAGCGAAAACGGCTTCCTCACAGCGCCTTGGCCAGGACACGCTGAAACAAACAGTCGGTCAAATTATTGCTAGTCTGTCTGGAGTCGAGGCCGCCCAAATCACGGATGAATCAGCATTGGCAGACATAGGTATCGACTCGCTGGCGGGCATGGAGCTTGCACGCGATATAGAAAGCGTCTTGGGTTGCAAGCTTGACCTAGAAGAGCTCCTCTTCACGCATGACACATTCGGTGCTTTTGTCCGCTATATATCCAAGGTGGTGAATGGAGAGGATGACCTAGGGACCCCTTCTCACTCAGATAACGACAGCCATGTGACTGGGACGACAGCTACCCCTAACAGCTCCTCGGCCTCGTCAGACACTCACCACGGCAATTCCAAGCTGCAGATCGCAGTTGCACAGTCAAGCCAAGCTGATGCTAGCAGCAGCTCTCCCTTGCCACCACAACACGTTATCAGCTCATTCGAGCAAGTCAAGCTGTCCACGGACCAACGCATCAGAGAGGAGAAAGCCGACAACACAGATGATATCATCGTCTCGCGCTCCAACCTGCTCTGCGTTGCCCTTGTTGTGGAGGCATTTGAGCTACTGGGATGTCCCCTCAGGGGAGTCCCCGCTGGCGAAGCCTTGAAACGTATACAGCACGCACCGCAACACGCGCGACTTGTTGACTGGCTGTACAGGTTTCTCGAGGACGAGGCTCGGCTGATCAACACTGAAGGCACGCTGATACTGCGCACGTCAAACGGTGCTCCGAATAAAACGAGCCAGGCCATCTTTCAGGATCTTGAGCACGCCAACGACCGCTGGATTGAGTCACATAGGCTGGCGAACTACGCTGGCAAGAACCTGGCGGACGTAGTGAGTGGGAAAAAGGAAGGTATCCACGTGCTATTTGGCTCGGCTGAGGGACGCGAGCTCGTACGAGGCCTATATTCTGGACTTCCATTCAACTGCTTGTTTTATAAGCAGGTACGAGACACAATCAGCCTCATAGTAGAAAAGGTCAAGGACGACTTCCAAGGGCCCCTGCGAATCCTGGAAATGGGTGCCGGCACAGGCGGAACGACGCAGGTTCTAGCCCCTTTTCTTGCCACCCTGGATATTCCCGTTGAGTACACCATGACCGACTTGTCGCCTTACATGGTAGCGCAAGCCCAACGCAGCTTCGGGACCAAGTATCCGTTCATGCACTTCGCTGTCCACGACATCGAGAAGCCTCCCGCCGAATCACTCCTGGGAACGCAGCACATAATTGTCGCCAGCAACGCTGTGCATGCCACAGCCAACCTGGCAGATTCAGCAGCCAACATCCGCTCTACTTTACGCCCGGATGGCATTCTTCTCCTAGTCGAAATGACGGAGAGTCTGCCGTTCGTAGACATAGTGTTCGGCTTGCTGGAAGGCTGGTGGCGTTTTGCCGATGGACGCGAGCATGCAATTGTGCCGGCGGAGCAGTGGGAGGCAAGGCTGCGTGATGCAGGCTATGGACATGTAGATTGGACGGACGGCGTGTTCTCAGAGAACCGCCTGCAGAAAGTCATCCTGGCTATGGCCTCCGAGCTGCCAGATGGGCTGCCAGTAAGCTCGGGCGTACCTGAGCCAGTCCAGCCAGCTCTTGAAGTTACCACAACGGTTGCGCGTGAGGCAAATGCCGAGGCCTATGTTACACAGTACTCGGCTGATTTCACATATGACGGTGAAAGCAGCGGCAACATAGAAGCACATGAGGCTCAAGACAGTAGGATCGTTGTCGTGACTGGCGCTACTGGAAGCCTGGGATCTCACATGGTCGCTTCTTTCGCCGAGAGCCCATCCGTCACAAGTGTTGTCTGCATAAACCGACGAAACTCTGGCAAGGCGACAGCTCTAGAACGTCAGCAGGAAGCTTTCACTTCTCGTGGCATCACGCTTTCTCCAGATGCCTTCGGAAAGTTGCGAGTATTTGCCACCGATACTGCTCAGCCGCAACTAGGACTACCCCTGGAAGAGTACGAGTGGCTAGTCACACACGCCACGCACATCGTCCACAATGCTTGGCCCATGAGCGCCAGCCGGCCCATTCAGGCCTTCCAGCCGCAATTCAAGACCATGAGTCGCCTCCTAGACCTCGCTGCAGCTATTGCTCAGCAGTCTACATCAAGGTGTGTAGTTTTCCAACTCATATCATCTATCGGGGTTGTGGGATCGGCTCCTATGATCGATACACGGGTGCCCGAAAGGCGAGTGCCTGTGTCCTACACCCTGCCAAACGGATATTGCGAGGCAAAGTGGGTGTGCGAGCAGCTCTTGAACGAGACACTACACCAATACCCCGAGCGATTCCGAGCAATGGTCGTCCGGCCGGGCCAGATTGCGGGCTCAAGCGTGAATGGTGTGTGGAATCCTGTTGAACACTTCCCAGCTCTGGTTCGTTCCTCACAAGCGCTGCGCGCGTTCCCGGCGCTTGGAGGTACACTTCAATGGATACCTGTCGATGTTGCAGCAGGCACAGTGGCAGACCTGGCATTGAACCAGCAAGCAGGCGAACCTGTCTACCACATTGATAACCCCGTTGGTCAATCGTGGAGCGACATGGTTCCCATCTTAGCAGATGAGTTGAACATTCCAGGTGAGAGGATTATACCATTAGGCGAGTGGGTTCGAAAGGTGAAACGGTCGTCCCTGCTTGAAACAGAGAATCCGGCGTCACGGCTGCCGGACTTTTTCGAGCAGCACTTTGAGCGAATGTCATGCGGAGGCCTCATATTAGATGTGGCATTGGCAACAAAGCGGTCCGGGACACTGGCGGCCCAAGGAGCTGTATCAGCGGATACGGCTAGAAAATATATACAGACTTGGAAGGACATGAAGTTTTTGGATAGATACTAGTACTGATACGTAGACCTTTTAATGTATATACAATTAGGTTATATGTTTGATATAACTCTGTTGGTTGGAGGTGCCTTGTGTTTATTGCGTTTACGCTAATGCAACTCCGTCATACGTTTCAAGCCGGTAGGCCAATAACGCTTCTGATAGATATCATTCCATCCTCCCCAGTGCTTCTGGGAGTATCCAACACATTTTCTCTATCTGCTGTTCTGGCTCCCAGATTTGGCTGCCAACGTTGCAACAAGAAGAGAGACGCAATGGGTGAACAACCCCTGCTTAGTCCACGAGAACTGGAGGAGCTGGGCCACAAGCCGCCGCACTTTAGGTACATGGGATATGCAGGACGCATAGCATATCATTATGACGAGGTTGTTGGGAATGTACTTGAGCTGATCTTCGCCTCGAACCGCTGCTCGCAAGACTTCGCAGGCGGAGTGTAGAGCAGCTTCACTGACCATGCGGCGCACGTCAAGATGAACCGGCGGGTAATTGAGAAGACTCGCGAGCAAGTGAAGTCGGGTGTGAGTGACAACAATGTAAACGTAAGGCGGAAGCTCGACGTCTAGTGAAACGGCCACAGCGGAGCGCACCACTCAGGGCAAATCTTTACCGTACCCCGAGTATTTCCTGAACAGGCATTGTGCTACCCATTGAGCAAACTACGTGTTGATTTCATTTTTGACCTTGCATTGTAGTGTTATTGTCAATCTCAACTCAGATATCCAGCTCGTAGCGACCTACGGTGCCGAAAGCATGGCTATGTCAAGGCCCGAAGACCGAAGTCGGATCTAAATTCTGGTGCCTGTCTATGGCAAATGCTTTCTTAGGGTCGATGCTCTCTAGCCTACGGTAGGCTCCCATTCGGGCTTGCTCCCGTCGCACGAGAACCCTATCACGCAGCAGATCCAAGGCCATAGTTATGGTGGCCACGATATAGCAGCAGGTGTTGTCCCTCATGCCATTTTCATCTGGGAACAGCCAAGACAAGTCGAGGATGAAGGTAAGCATAGTCTCTGCCGACCGACACTGGGCGAATAACACGGCACGAGCCATGTACTGGCAATGTAGAGTGAGGCGGCGAGCAATCGTCGCCCTGGAGTCGTAGAACAATGCGGCGCTCGCCATGATTGAGGTCAATAGGAAAGACGATCGTTTCCTCACGAATAAAACCATGTGCACACTGCTATCAAGGTCCCAGCGGCTTGGCGCCAGCTCCTCGTATAAGCTTTGTGTATTCCATGCGTTGGTGAGTTTTGGTTTTGTTCGTGACGGAGGCCAGGAAACCAATCGCCAACGTCACAATTCAACTCACAATGAAAAGAGTGTTTCGGCTTTTAAAATATCCACCAGGCCCCTCTCGATGGGGTCAAAATCCCCGCCCAAGTCAAATACAGAATTGCACCGACCAAGAGCTTCCCCGAGATAGTTGTCCATTTCATTTTGCCGTGGCAAACGCTCTCGTCGTCTCATCTTGTTTATGGGCACTCTTGGGGGATGAAAGGAAGATGGCGGCGACATCCATCACCATTTCCAGCGGACTATCAACCGACTGTACAAAGAGCCGACCTGTACCTAGGCTCATTCGTGTTTGGTCTTCACTGCCGACGCTGACTTCATGATTCAGGTTGCGGGTTGCATCGGGTTGAATACGCCGATCGTCGATCACGAAGGCCCGTATCATCTCAACACCACATGATTGAGAGACAGGGTAATTCTCGACGGTAGCAATGCCCTCCTCGTCTTCTTCGCCTTCCCCCTTCCCCCCCCCTTTCCTCTGTAGCGGGCCCTGCGAATGCGGAACCAGAACCTTGGCCAGCCTCGCTTTCACCAGGTTGTCCGCGACTTTGGAGCAAGTCTTGTAGCCTAGCAGTGTGGGTGTGTACTTCCTCTTGGCTGTCGGCGCTAATTGGCACATCCTTGACTAGCCGTTGAACCGTAAGTAGAGCCTTTTGCAGTGCAGAGCGCTTGCTTGATGTGCAAGGTTAGTGCGTGCAACCAGTCGACACTGAAGTAAGTTGGAGCAGCCACGCACTTTCTGGAACCCTTCCGGCGCCCTACACTATGGTCAGGTACCCTGATGCGCTCAATCCCACGCTCGACACAGATGAGACAAGTCCCTTGCTCCGAGGTTCGTCTGCACTTGATCTTGAATTTCCAGCAATGAAGACAAGCCGATGGCTGAGGACGAACCTGCGGACCAGGTGGGGTTACGGAGCCCATTTCAACCCATTTTGTAGTTGATGAAAGGGTTAGTAGTATTGTGAGTAATTAATATAGTGAATAACCTTATCCGTTTTAGTAAATTCGTGGTCAATGGGATGGATCTTGTCCTTATAGTTAATGCATTTAAAACAAAGATCGAAATCAAAACAGTCGTCGTGCATACAATGATGCTCTTCGTGCCAGATTTGCTACCAAAACGTTAGCGTAGCCAACCACCTTGATTAGTGCTCAGGTTTTCGGCAGCGTTGGGCACATGATAGGTCGTGAAATGTACTTACGCAGGCGCAAGAGTCACAGTAGGAGCCTAAATTTTGCGACTGATCCGGCATCCAGTTTTCGGCGTCGCTTGTCGTCATACCCAGAGACAGGAGGAGCTCCACCTCTCTTCTCTGGTGGAAGCGGGCCACGTCCAGCGGCGTCCACGTCTTCTCGTCTGTCGTGACGAGCTCGTGCTTCATGCTGTCCCATTTAGAATCAAAGATTTTCCTTGCCTTTTCGATGAGAAAACGCGCGCAATCATCGTCTTCGCCCCGACATGCCCAGTGGAACGGGGTCCAACCGTCAAAGTCAGCCTCGAGCAGCAAGTCCTCATTCTCTTCGACCTCGAAAATCTTTTCTAGAACCGACCGGGCGCCGGCCGCGGCGGCAAGGTGGACGGCATTACGCCCCATCTTGTCGACGGATCTAATGGTCGACGTCGTCGTACTAAGCAGCATCATACTGGCCCACTCCTCCTGGAGGGCGGATAGATGGATTGGGAGCCGACCTTCCCCGTCTCTCTCGTCGGCCAACATCCTGCTTGTTTCGAGAACCTTTTCGACAAGAGGCTTGGGGCTGAACAGGGCAGCGGTGTGTAAAGCCGTCCCGTGCCTGTCGGCGCTAGTCGGCGTTAGCGACACACCGGCCTCAAGGAGAATGCCCAATAGCTTTAGGCTGCGTTCCGTGTCCATCCAAGCACTCGCCAGCATGTTCTGGATGGCGTTCCCGTACCGTGCTCCAGAGGCATTGATGTCTTCTAGCTGCATCTTCTGAAGTAGATACACGACGACCGGATCGTTCAGTCGGTAGGAAGCTGCGTTCAGTGCCGTGCCGAACCGACTCGAAGGCTGGACCAGCCCGGGAAGGGCTGCATTGCTGTACAAGTGCTCCACCTTACTGAGGCTCTCCTTTGAGCTGAAGGCAGCCATTTCGAAAGGCGTGCCAACCTTTTTGGGGCCGTAGTTGAGTGCCGCCCTGCCCGTGGCGTGGTCGAGGACTTTGGTAAGCCCCGCGAGGGTCCCGTGGACGGCGGCAAGATGAAGTATGGTCCATCCACTACCAAGGTCCACTTTGGCAGGGTCGTAGAACTCCAGCAGGACCTCCAGCTGGGATGTTGACTGCATGGCGCAAGCGGATCGGAGTGTTGGGGCTAGATCTCTTTCCTCGGGCGCCTTGAGCAGCAGCCGGAGGATTTCAGGACTAGACACTTGCACCGCGAAGGTGAGAAGGTTCTCGAACCGCGACTGTGCGCTCGACAAAATAAACTTTGCACCTCCTTGCAACAGAACACTGACGCATTCTACCTCCTCGGCCCGAATTGCCCGGCACAGCGCTGTGTCGCCACCGGCTTCCGCATTAACGTCGACTCCAACGTCGACAAGTAGCTTGAGGGGCTCTGCTGAGCCTGACCTAGCGGCATCACCAAGAGCATTAACATTATCACAGTCCAAAAGGTCCAGTCTTGCTCCTCCGAGGAGTAGACGCTCCACGCAGCGCGGTTTATTGTAATAAGATGCCCATTGGAGTGCTGTATTGCCGTACTCATCCTGGGCATTGATCTCGGCGCCTCGCCTGAGAAGCTGGTCCAGGATATGGGCCTTTCCGGAACGTGCCGCCTCCCAGAGTCCCTCCTGAAGACCTGTTTCCGTCTCTCGGTCTAGAAGAACGCTTATCACATGGTTCTGGTCCCTACTGATCGCTGCGCAGAGCGGTGTTCGTTGATTACTATCAGTGTGACTGAGCTGGGTGACCGAATCTTTCAGGAGCTCTCGCACCACTTCTAAATGTCCCATTGCGCATGCCGCATGCAGTGGTCTCGTTCTGCCAGTGCTAATCGTGTTTAATGCCGCTTCTGTTTTAGTGGCTCCTATTTTAGTGAACATTGTAAAAAGCTCAAAAGAGCCAACCTCGGCGGCTGCAACTAGAGGCGCCTCGAATTCCCCTTCAGGCCCGTTAGCGTCTGCGTCCATTGCTATGAGAATCTCCACAATGGACTTGAGATTTCGCCAAATGGCGATGGTCAGAGACGTGAGACCAGATCCGTCTTTCTGATGAAGGGAAATCCTTGGACGTGCCGGCACCGTGTAGACGACATCTGTGGTGTCTACTGAGGACTCGCTAAAGCTGTCATCATCTTCAAACTTGTTGACGGGATTTGCCTCCATGTTGGCCTCTTGGTACTCCATCTCATTCGAGAAAATGTCCTTGTGGGCCAGGATTTGCAATGCAGCGGCCTCTCGATCGTTGACTAGGGCGAGGTGCAAGATGCTCGCACCGTTGCTGTCGGTTTTGCTGTAGTCTATCCCCTCGTAGGTCAGGAGCATTTCCAACGTTTGGGAGAATCCGTAGCGAGCGGCTGCGAGCAGCGCACTGGATCTCTGCTCGTTTTGTATGTTAACATCAACCCCATAGCCCCTCATCGATCCGTCTTCCAAAAGTAAAGCAACAATCTTGTGGAATCCGCGAGATGCTGCAAGTATGAGGGGCGTGTTCCCGGACTCGGTCACCGTGTTGGGGATTCTGGCTGATGAATTTAGGACGCCTTTTCTTTGTTGAAGCAATAGCTTGCACATGATGTTGCGCTGCCCACCCAGGGCCGCATGGTGCAGGGCGTTCCATGTGCCAGGTGGTGGGCTCCGCTCTTCCAAATCCCACCAAGATATGTCGTGGTTGATCAGAAGGTCAATCACGTCTGCATCTCCGTACGCGGTTGCCACTCCTAGCGGTGTATGTCGAAATGTCTCAGCTGATTCCGAAGACTCGTTCGCCTGCGGCCACTGGAGTTTTGATCCTTCCAGGGGAGTAACCTGAGCAACCCGGACCTTGTCTGTGATTCGTACAAGCAGATCTTCGGTGACGCTAACATTCCCGAAACATATGGAAGATAGAAGCGCTCTATATAGAAACTCGTCGGATGGCTCGCCGACTTGCTGCAGCAGCTTCTCCTTAATAGGGTCGGATGCTGCAGCCAGTGCATAGCCAAGAGTATGTTCGGTTGGAGACGGGTCTGCTGACAAACAGGATTGCACCATGGCCAGATCGTCCGTCTCCGATCCAATGACTAGCAGCGAGTTGGTGACATCGCGTTCCGACGATAATCGCATGCTTGCTAATTGTCGAGAGATTCGTAGGGCCCATCCCGTACAAATTCCGAGACGGCTCCCAAGAGTTTCTGGCAAAATCAAGTGGCCTAGTTCTTCATCGAGCCCATCCAAGTCTAGCGCCCGCCGAAGGTGTGTGATCCACAATCTGGAAAGCTCTGGATCTTCTAGGAATGCCTCTGAGACACCTGCATGCTCGTTTGGACTTCCGGGATCGGTCTCGTTTGCCGTGATAATAGTTGGGTGTGGGACATACTTAGTCGTCTCCGAATTTCTTTGAAGGGAGAAGTGGCGAACCCAGTTCATGGCTGCGTATGTGCAAAGACGGGCTGCAGCGTCTGATGATTTGTCTTCGCGTGGTTGGGGTATTGCTGGAGTGACTCTCAAGTGATGTCTTAATGCCGCGACGCAGGACTTCGCCAAGTAGACGTGATGCTGATAGGTGGCAAAGTATTTACCCCAGAGATAGTCGAAGGCGGGGCGCACATGGTCGGCAATGACGAATACGCCTCTTCTTATCGTCGAAATTCCAGGTAGAAGGTTAATAAAGTCCTCCACTTGGCCGGCTACGCCGTTGTCCTCCAGCATCAGGGCGACGTCGATCTCGTCGACCTGCATCGGTTTGAAAGCCTCCAATGCCCACAGCATCGGAATCAGAAGCCATTGACCATGCCTCCTGATATTGTCTTCAATGAAAAGCTCGGCAGCGGATTGTTTTGAAAGCATTGCCCAGACAGATGGGACTGACCACTTTGTAAGCCAGGAACCCGTCGACGCAAAAAACTCAAGGGCATGACGGGCGAGATGGAAGTCGCCCGATGAAAGGATTTGCGTGAGGAGTGCTTCTCGCAAGGTGGAATCTGTCAGGCCACATTCAAGTGACTCCCTGATCCATTCCTCCAAGTCCTGGCGCAGTGGTTCGTCGAAGCCTGCGTCACTCAGATCCACATCAACCTGTGTGGAGGCTTCGGGTGTCTGTTTCGCAGTCGACCGGCAGGAGACTATTAGTCTCAGAGGCATTTCTGATTCTTTCATGACGGAATCTAGTTGACCTGCTAGGTTCTTGGTTTGCAAGGAAGAAGTAGCATCAATGAAGCAGAACGTCTCCGCATCTTTGGGATGGTACAGCAAGACAAGGAGGCAGTTCCATAACGTCCTTTGCTTCCAGCAATCGCGGCTTCCAACTGCTGCATCTTCCACATTGAGCAGCAGGTCCTGCAGAGCCGAGGTGAGCTGCGGTTGTTGCCGTAATATTTGTTGGCACATGCTGGCAAGGATTTGTGGCTCTGACAGTTCGTTGTGACGATGTAACGTGGAGTCAACGCGAATGAATATTGGATCTCCCAGTTGATTTTCTTCTTGGATCTGAGATCTTAGTGTCCGGAAGAGACTTGTTGGGTCAAGCATTGCTGGCGTGCCGAACCACAAGACTCGGGAGTCGACCGAACCCTGTCGCCATGATTGTAGTTGAGGAAGCGACGCGAGCTGTGAAACGACCTTCCTGCACTCGAATTTCGGACCTTCCGCATCAAAGGTCCTGATGCTGTCGAGGAAGAAGAGTCCCACGACCTGCTGAAAGGCTTTGCCATGTCCTTTGCAAGTGGTTAGTGTCATTCCACGGATTAGACGAGCAGTCAGCTTAACTTACGGAGAGCGGCATGTGACGCTTGCCTAAGAAGATACCGTTTGTCTCGTGCTTTCAATAGCCGAGCCAGGGTATAGTGAGAACAATCGAGTCCGATAAGAACCTCGCCGTCAACTCCCAGGACAGCACATGACTTGTGAACCACCTGCAGGTTGTCTCCCTTAGTATTAAAAATCAAGGAGAATCAAAGACTGTACAATACTCACGACTGAGTCCTTGATTGGGCTTGCTGGGCCGGGATCTTGAAAGACGTTGAGGATATGTGCTCGAGTTGGCGGACGAAACTCGACCTCACTTCTTGCCACAACTTTGGAAAAGTTTGGTGGGAAGATTGAGATCCATGGTGATATCAGGCCGCAATAGCACTGGTTCAAGAGAGCCAGCGCAACGCTCTCTGGGCTCTGGTGTTGAGTCGAGCGATGGGGTGTTGCAAAGAACGCCTGGTCTGGTTAATTCAGCTGCGGCAGGGTACAGCTCGGGCACTTTTTGAGTCCGGACCAGCACTTACGAGCAGCGACGTCCTGTCAAATATGGATCTGTATTTTTTATCGGATGAGGCTATCCTGAGAGCCTGCGTCATCCGCGCAAATAGCGTCCTCCCATTAGGCAGAGCACTTCGTCGCCAAAGAATGAGTAGACGTACCTCCTTAACAATCAGTCCTCCAACATCGTATGAGAAGAACTGAATGGACATTGTATCATCCTGGAGAAAAATGCGGCAAAAGGTGAGAAATTGACCTCGATGGAAATAATGATGACTTTCTTACCCAAGGAACATGGAAGTTGGAAACTGCCTCCAGGAGTCGCAATGCAATTGCGCCAAGCCCTGCTCCTTGTGAAATGTCCTGAACGAATTGCTTTGGTTTGTAAGTGTATTTATAGCTTTCCTTGATCGCGCTATCCGCATAAACCAGACTGTCCACGTCCAAGCCGATGTCAACATCGTCATCTAGCCCATTGACAAGGATAGACCTGCCTTCAATTAGCATGTGATACTCACTAACAGATTCGAACTCGGATTAGTTATCGGAGAATAGACTTCTCCCTTGCACTCACAGCACCTGCTCTCGCCTGAAATGGAGTGTGGATGCTTTTCCTGAGACGACGTAGCTCCGCATCGGCTCCCATTCTAAGGGTAGCCAAGACATGGTAGACTGCGTTGGATGATTTGACGACGATACCGTTTCCCTGAATACAGGTTCTTGGGAGTGCAAGGCAAGACGGAGGAAATTATATTGTTGGCCCAGTGTACAAACGAACGGGCGTCAAATACAAGTGTGAAATATCAGTGCGAGAAAAAGGTGTCATCAGTGTATGCGCATCTGCAAAATGGATTCATGAGTTCATGAGCACACCAGGGAGGCGCGGGGGGATAGGGTGGGGGCTTCACCTGGAGGTAATCTGGGCTGCGTGATCAATTGGCGACCAGCCAGTATGCGGCTCAGCGGTTCGTATTTTCTGCAAGTGAACGGATCCTGTCATACGCACCCCTTACATGTGGCAACGATATATTGGTCGGATATGGATGCACGGCATGATGCGTGCAGAAGCTGAACTACTTGGTGGTGTGAGGGGTTTGCATAGCCCTTATGCCTATGCCCATCCCAGCTCGGCAGATCATGCCCCTGCAAAAAGCTCAATACATCCACGTCTTCCGTCTAGTGTTGGCTGCAAGGCCTGGAAACGGCACCGATGGCAGGACCAAGGAATGAATTGACAACCGTCTGCAGCTTACCCACCAAGACCGGAAAGAAACCGGTCAGTCATCAGCTCTTACCACGCGCGGGTGGCCAGCGTTTTCGCAACCACATCTTTGGGATGCAAAAGAACTCCTACATCAGCAACCTTGTTCAATAGAGATACCGAGAGAACCAAACCTGTGTCCGGAAATTGACACCGGAAAACATATCCTCATGCCTGCAGAAAACCCGCACGATAAATATCAGGATTCGGTGACAGAGGATCCGGGAGATTCATCGTCGAGTGATTCTGGAAGCGACGATGGACAGGGGAATGCAGACCAACTCGAGCAAGGTCCTATCGGTAACAGAAGCTTCAAACTCGTCAACACGGAAACCCCCGCCGCGCCGACGATCAAGACCATAAGCAAAATTCGGGGCGATTTCCTCCAAAACTTCATCAGGTCTTGGAGAAACGAAACGCAGCCAAAGGAGGAGGACTTTGAGGGACCCGTAAGGGAGTGCATGGCAATTGACACCCAGTCATCTGAACCAACTTACCTCCATTCTATTGTTGCCGACAAGATTCTAAGCATAGAACAGAAGAAATTCTTGTTTAGTATCGCTTTTCGACTTGAGCCGACCCATATCCAGCAGACAGGCGACAAGGAACTTCGCTCACCCCTGCATCTTGCGGCTCTGTTAGATCCCCAATGGGTCGCAAAGGGGCTGAAGGGTGGGAAGAAGCATGTACAAGAAGAAAGGGAAGACCATGGCTTGGTGCCATTCATGTGTAGCTTGCTGAAAGGTACCGGCAACGCGACCGAAGCAGCTGTGGCCATTGCCATACCGGATACCTATGGGGACACATGCCTTCACATAGCAATTCGGCGGGATATCTTCGGCGTGATGGACCTCATCAGACTCTGTGACAAGACGACCTTCGGGAAGAAGTGTATCGGCGAGGGCGCGACGTTAGGAAACGTCCCGCTTCATGATGCTCTGGATTTCCAATGGTATTATGTGCAGGCGCCGGCCTGCAAGACGAAAGAGTTGTTGGAGAGCATAGATATTGATGAGCCAGCTTCGTCTCGCAAGGTATGCAGAAAACTTGAAACCCGAACCTACCGCCCAAATCTTCATCTTGCTCTAGGTACAAAGATAAGGAAATTAATGCCGCAACCTTTACTTAGGCTACATTGAGTGGTGATCGAGAGTCGGCCTGCAAAGAGTGCAGATTTTTAAATCGCAAGTACCGTGACACGAAGAAGAGACGGCGCGAGATCATCGGCGAGCTTCTACGAGGCTTTCCCAGCGCTCTTGCAATGCGAAACGATTCCGGGCTTTCCCCGTATCTCTACCACCAACTTACCAGAGTGAATGCGGAAAGGCAAACGAAAAGTAACGGGGACTATGATCCTGTACTTCAGATTGAACCCCCATCAACGTCGGCCGAGGTGGAAGAGCCGCGGTTTGGAAGGATGCAGAGGGTGCCTACACATACAAAACGGGGAGTTGACTCAGTACCAGAAATCATCGACAAACAACAGAAGAATACAAAAGGCATAGACAAACAGAAATCCAAGGTAACTGCTCCTGCCCCCTCATCAAAGACGATCACTTTACCCTCGCCGCAACCTTCGAATCAGAAGTCCAGCGTCTCTGGGGAATGCCACGATCCGAAAACTTGGTATCATCTCTCGGATGAGACAATGTTACTTTTAATAGAAAAATCATTCTCTCTTGGGGGCCGTTATCGAGATGCCTACCAATGTCTTTTCCGGGACGGACATTCGAATACGAACGGTGAGCGACCCCATGACGGACTCAGCAGCCAGAAGAGCATTTGCGTTGACCGGTATCTAGATCAAGATCACGGCCGTCGAAATAGTTGGGAGCCTCCGAGAAGAATCACGCCGCAAACAATGAAGAGTTACGATTTCCTCGAGTTCGAGCCAATGATGGCGTTACTGCGGATCAGGCTGACCCCTGATCCCTGGGCAACGATACCTCCGAAATCTGATCCAAGCTGGGAAGAGATGACACAACATGACGAGTGTGCACTTGAAGAATTTTTCACGTGGCTCAAAGAGACTAAGGGAGTGAAGACAATACTCAAGCTCGTCGTAATGGAGAACCAAGACAGACCCTGCAGCGAGTATGTAGTGAAGGAGTGTCTGAAAGGGCTTGATGTTCGGTATCTCGACTGGAAGAGACGAGACATTTGCGTCGACACGTTGTTGGTGGTTCCAAACATTGTTGAGCTTTGGCTGTACTCAAGTGGTCTGAATGCCGTGCTCTGTGGGTGGTCGGACGAGCATGGCCTGGGAAGGTTCAACAAGGTAGGGTCAAATGGCAATGCTCCTATCATCGGCTCGGGGTGCAACCTTCCATGATTAAAGCCGCTTGCTAATCAATATTCGGAAACAACAGCTCCGAAAAATTGCTATCAGCTCAGGCAGAGTATGTCCATCGGGTTCGGCTCAGGAAAAGCCATTGCTCTATTGTTGAAGTCGCTGACATAATGCAGGGGTTTGAATCTAAATCTACTAGGGAGGAAAACATGGAGGTATTCATGCGTAGGCTCTCGAAATGGCACGAAAGAAACGACAGTAGGATTGTGCCGGAAATTTCCATCACTCCCGAGCCCGATCCCCAACACACCATCGACACGGATGATAAGAAGATGACGGAAAATTTAGCAGCTGAGTACGTTCCATGACGATCCTGGGTCATCCCAAACGTCTCGCATCATGGGACCGTATGGAGGTCGCAGTTGGACGCTAATCATCTCTTCTACATGAACTAGGTATCATCCCTGGTTTGAACATATTCGCCAGTTCACAGCATCTCTGCACGGGAAAGTTGGCCAGTTGAAAGATGACGACTATATCAGGGTCGCTCTTATTGACGACGGAGTGGACCCAGAATACGAAAATCTGGGCGACTTTCTCCATAGATGTGGCTGGCCGCCGGCGTCTAAGATTACTTACGGCGAAGATGGTAGCAATGAAGACCTGCGCGAGCAGTGCTTTTATCCCGGAAAAGAACAGCATGGAAACAAAATGGCATGGCTCATTACACAAGCTTGCCCCTTTGTGAAACTTTATGTTGCGAAGGTGGACGCCGTGCAGAACGAGCACTTGCCACATCCATCATTCAAAACGTCAGAAGCGGTCAAGGTATGTGTTGCCGTTTCCCACAGCCCATGGGTTCGCAAATGTACCCGGGTGTTATCTCTCACGTGAACTGACAAGAGGGCACCGTATTCTGTCAACCAGGCCATCGAATGGGCCACTCAGGGCAAGAAAGTCGACATCATATCAATGAGCTGGAACGTGCAGCGGAACGAAAACCACCAGGACATCACCAGCCTGCTCAGCGCCGTCCGGAAAGCCAGCGATGCCAACATTCTCATGTACTGCGCGGCGAGCGACACCAAAGCCACGACCAAGTCCAACGAGCCCTACTTCCCCTGCAAGTTCAGCGAGGTTGTGGCCATTGGGGCAGCCGATTGGGATCAGCTACGCAAGCCTTACGTCGGGTCCGATGCCAATTATCTCTTCCCGGGAGATTACGTCCTCAACGGACCCGATGGTAAGCCGGTCAAAGAGGGAGGCAACTCGGCCGCCACGGCCCTGGCGGCAGGCATGGCGGCGCTGGTCCTCTTCTGTATTAGGATGAGCGGGCACCAGGTGGGCAAGCCGGCGAGTACTGGCATGGAAAAGCTCTTTGGCGACCTGATCCGCGTCAGCAAGGAGACGACCAATTTTGTGGACATCAAAAAGCTGGTGTCTCAGGACAATAACAAGTCGTGGCCGTCGGCCAAGGCCGTTGCGGATCGCGCTCACCATTTGATTTCAGAGCCGGGAGAGTCCAAAACTCGAAAGAAGCATCACATAGCTCCACAGACCGGATGGACTTGATGGAGTACTCAACAAAAGCTAGATGGCATTTACCCTCGACTTCACGAGTCTCGGAACCGCCCAAGACGGGCTTATGCGTACCGTTGGCAGATGGATGACAATAAGTGAAGGTGGAATCGCGCATATTAGCAGTTATTCGGATGATGAATTCAAGGAACATGGACGCTCTGTTTAGCTAAGTTGAATAGAAAATTCCAAAGACGAGCTACTTGTCGTGGCAGCTTGTTCTATAGCCTCACTCTCATCGTTAGTCCCATCTCCGGCATCAGCCTCGGGTGGGACTGTCTTGTCCAGCGGATCCTTGATCAGCTCCTCATAGATATTGACGGAACCCAGTTCCGCTGCATTATGGCGCGTGCGCCTCGCGGCGATGTCCGTAGGCTCGACTTCAGGGTCGTCGAGCGCTGTCGCAGCGGCAGTTCCCTTCTTCCTTGGGACGGGCACCACTGTTGGGTCAAAGTAGATTGGCTCGTCCAAGCGCTTAATGCCCACCGCCCGCAGCGGCTGCTCGATAACCCGCTCGATGGGCCAGACGTTGGTGCGCGTGACGACGGTGGCCGAGAACTTGCCGCGATCGCCGATGTTTCGCCCAAGCTGGACAGCCGTGCGAAGGCGATACTGAACGCCGCTCTGTAGCGACGCATTCTCCGAGATCTCCCAGAGTACAGCGTTATGCTTGCCGCTGTTCTTGGCCCAGAAGTGTGTGCTGCCCTTAATGCAGCGGTAGTCGATCATCTTGTAGTTCAGCGTCCTGCTCGGGTTTGTCTTTGCCAAGACGTCAAAGAACGGCGCAAAGCCCGCCTTGATACCCAGCTCCTTGGCCTTGGTCCGGCTGACGCCAACAACTGCCTCCTGCGACGTGACAGGGTCCCTCGGTGCGATCTCTACGGGCCAAGGATGCCACGTGGCGAGCGTCTCGCCGGGGGCCATGCTAGCGCGCCGGCCCTCGGCTGAGAAGCGGACCTCGATCTCGACGTTCTCGAGGCGGTGCGAGCCGGCCGGCGAGGACAGGGTCCACTCGAAAACGATGAGGGTTCGGGGCTCTCCCCGCCCGTTCTTTTTGTAACCGTGGACGACGGCGACGAGACGGCCCTTGACGCGCGAGCTGGCCTTGTCCCCCACGACATTTTCGCGGTGCAGCTCGCCTGGGAGATTCTTGACGCGCTTCCAGTCGGCGTTATCATCGTTTGATTGCTGGAAGGGGATGTCGAGGTCCCACTTCTCAGAGTTGTCATCCATTCGCTGGAGCCGAGAAGAAGACGTGCGTGCGAGAATGGCTAGCGAGATGCGGTGCTCATTGAGTGAACCACAGGGCTGTGGGAAGGGAAGACTGCTCCGTGATCAAATTATTTGGGATGTCAACTTTGGCCCCTGTTATCTCCCGCCCCCTCTCTCCGCAACGTGTGTAGCCACAATGCGAATGGCCCCGAAACCCCCGCACAATATGCTGGTGTGTCCCGGCAGAAGTTAACGCAGCAATTCTGCTGCCGCCTGCACGTCGTCCCTACACGTCAGACCACCTCGAACTGCGTATCGAGTAGAGAGGAACGTTGGCTATGAGGGTGAGTCCCATTCTCCTACGAGTAGCAGTCTGGGCGACCCTTTTTGGGACTGCCGCCATCGGGTTTACTCATTCCTGTACTCCGTATTCTCTACCAGATGCAGGTACCTGACGAGTCTGCAATAAACACACCTGACATATTACAGTTAAACAGAGCAACAGTTGGAATCACAACTAATTGAAGCAGCTATAGAGAGCCGGAGCGGGTACGGTAAGGCCGAGTCAGGTCTGACAAATCTGATGAGGCTCTGTTGTTTGTTCTCTAGCCGACGCTAGGCAGAAAGCAAGTGAGAAATGTGAAACTTGGCATTGACTTTGGCTTCCCACATGAGAATTTGGGGTGGCTCCATGCAGCTACTTGGGGTGTCAGCTGCCCAATCTCACGTAAGCACTAGTACGCAAATGGAAACATCAGCGGATATGAACGCTTTCTGGTGAGCCACACATCCCGGAGCGCTCACTAGACACTTAGCAATACAAAAGCTAGCAAGATTACCATCTTGAATGGTTACCCTTGCTATGCTGCTGCCAAAGTTATACCGAAATTGGTCACGAAGCATACTCCTTCAGCGCGGTTAGGGTCCAACATACCCGGTCGTGTTGACCCAGGAAACTACTCCCAGGCTGCCCCATTGTGATGGTCCAAAATTGCCTGAGGATTCCAGGGTAGCTCAGATCATGTTTTATGAAGTTGGTTATTTAGTGATATTCACTAGGATTGTCATGATGATGATGATTATCAATTTATTCTATTCTTTTTAAACACCTTTTAAAGTGCTTTTTCTTCGCTTCTTTCAAGACAATTGTCTATGGCCTCGTTCGACCAAATGCTTTATTTGTCTTAGTATTAATTATTGGGCGCCGATCGTACAAGATCGCAGCGATTTGTCCTACATTCTACGTTTTGGACCGCATCCTTGGGGGAGCTGTTGCGTGTGTTTAGGCGCTTTTTCTTCTCATCACACTAGATCCGCAGCTTTCTACGTTCGTCACAGTAATCAGCTTTATCTTGCGCCTGTGTACCCCGTAGCAACGGGTCGTAGCAAACAAGTATGGATGTAAAAGCTTCCTTGCGGCTGAAAGCTTCCAACCACCTCTCCTTGTCTTCCTTAGACACGAAATCAGCGCGACCTTCGACAATATTGGCTTCTAATCATGTCGCGCAGCCCCGAAATGGGAAGGTTAATTGGCCAAGCTAATGGGTCCCGAGTCGGACTTGCTGCCTCGGTATGAGAAGAAGGATTGGAAGAATGAACATACCCGAGTCTCGAGGAAATTCTTCGTGTCGTAAAAGTTGAAGAAATACCCATATCCGTACTGGGCATAGTCGAACGAGGCTATTGAGGCGGCGTTGATAGCGTCAATATTAAAGGTATGCCAAAAGGCGAATAGCCCGAAGACACGAAAGCAGCCTTTTCGTAGCGCTCCGAATGCCAATATAAGCTTCTGGAGAGAACAACCGTGTCCTAATCATGCGCCACGCCAACAACAGTCTTGAGCCTAAGAAAGTCTAGAATTTCCATCAGTTGCTGGGACGTGGATTTCAGGCGGAAGGCTTCTAGATTAGTCGGTCTGACTGTATCGCAAACCCCAGTAAGTCCGGGGTGATGACACCGTATCCCTCGGCCAAGAGCTTATCGACCTGATAGTGCCACTCATTGCGGGTAAGAGGAAAACCATGGAGAAGTAGATCGGTTGACTTGCCCTGTTCTGCAGGGGCGTAGTCGCAGACGTATCGCGTGCCGTCCGTGGTGGTGAGAAATTTCATTGTAGCAGGAATTGCATTTGCAGGACGCGCGTGAGTCCCTTGAACCGCAGCCGTCACTACCAATATGACGGCAGAAGCTGCTCTGGTTCACGAAAAGTGTGAGTTATCCTGACTGACTTAGCCAGGTAGGTGGGGAGCGATGGTCGCTGTGTGGCCTCGAGGCTACGTGTAAAGCTATCGCTTTATAGCGCCAGCCCAAGGCCTGTCGCTTACGCAAATGTACGAGTATTTGCATACAGAGACGGTGTTTTATTCCTCCGTGAAGCACAGTTGTGCCTCAAGGACGGCGTCAAATACACGCCCCACCAGAGGACGTCGACGGAGACGCGCAGGTTTTCTAGGAGCAGCTCTGACGGTTCGACAGGACGTGATCGTGGAGTCCTGAATTCATTTAGTCAGCAGAGACGCTGGAGGAAATTTCTTATCTGTAATAATAGATTTACTCGTGGTGGAAGTGTTCTTGACAAATGCCCGCTTTGAATTGCGAGTACAGGCTTGTTGCTCGTGGCCAAAAAGTCCCTATGTTGGCTACAGTGTTTTGACCATTCACAGTCAATGTAATAGCTTCGTGGTGGGTAAAGGTCACTTTTACCTCAATACTGCCACTCTTAGCCAAATATTAACAACCAAATTCGGTCTGTCATGTCAAACCAGCGTCATTTCGTCATGGTGAAAGTTGCCGGTGTCCAGGGCCGCGGTGTCGTCGAGCAGCTGCTTGCAGACAAGAATAACAGCTGGAGCGTGCGAGCACTACCCCGAGACACGCACTCTTCTAATGCAAAGGAGTTGCTGTCTCAACTCCAGATTGGTGACAACCGCCCGAGCCTGGCTGCTGCCCACGTTCATGATGCTGCCAGCTTGAACACAGCTTTTGTCGGCGCAGACGCGTCTTTGGTACGACTACTAAACTGAAAGAGCCTGGAGAGCTGGTAATAAGTAAGGAGTTTGTAAATTACGAGATTGTAGCTGGCAAGAACATTATCAATGCTATCAAGAAGAATGGAGTGAAGCACATTATGTTCAGCAGCCTGCCTGATATTATCAAGGGCAGCAACGGCAAGTTCACGGGTGCGATCATCATGAACAACAAAGTCGAGGTTGAGCAGACTACGCGGAAGGAACTTGATGGTAATACCGGAATCGTTCCAGTTAGGAGATCTCCGCACACCCGTTGGTTAATTAGGCTCTGACTTTGCGAGGCAACTTCTTCACCAATCCTTACGGGTCTATGCACACTCGCCTTCAACGTACGCTCCTCTATCTCCAAATCAGCAGACGTAGGACTAATAGGTGCTCCTAGCGGACGGATCGCTGCGACTCAGTGACCCCATCGGAGTAAGCAAGGAGACGCAATGGCTCGATGGTGGCCGCAATATCGGACTCTTCGTTACCAGTAAGCTCTCATTGCAGCACTAGCTTAGAGATAAGCTGATATATACCTAAGGATATTCACTTTTTGTATCGAAAAGACCAAGAACAAGAATTACATTACCAGTGGCAAGGCGCTGTTGGTCAGCGATAATATGGACACGTTCACCCACATCACCGGAAAGAAGGCTTACTATGACCTATAAAGTATGATAAGTTCGCGAATATAGCCGCCGGCGCGATGGGACCGGCATTCAGTGAATGCGTCGTTTATATGGAGAAGTGGGCTTAGGAGACTTCGGAGGGCAAGGTCGACTGTGGGTGCAGCGATCCCGAGGAGGACATCTGAGTTGCGTTAGGCGTTACCGTTACGGGTCTAGAGGAGTGGATTCGGAGCACTGGCTTTGCCGGGCCGCCGCCCAGCTAGATAATAAGCTGGACGCTATTAACCCGTGATGATTGTTAAAGGTGAGGCATCCTGTACAAGGAACTGCATTACAATATTATGCAGCTCAAATAGCTAGAACTAGCCTCGTTGATGGAGTTTGAGGATCACTTTGCTATACCACTCTCAACTAGGCATAGTGCAAGTAGTTCCCCTTAAATGGTTCCAGAATCAAGGAATTAGAGAGGCATCGACAATAGCAAGAACAACCACGGTTCAACGGGATGCCTCCGGTTTTATGATAGTCACAATTCAACAAGGTTGATGCAGCACAACATCCATTGGTGCAGTGCTTCGTCATGGAGATTAACATGGACAGGGCTTTTGAAATTTGGACATACTTTTCCCCACATGGTGATGACGCTTCAGGGCCGTCGGGCCACTTATGTAAATTCTCCGACGCCATTGCCGCCCGTTCTCTGTCGGACGCTGATACTGAAGAGATCAATTGAACAGACGTACACCACCTTGAGCCAGGACATCACTTCGGTGCCTTTGCGGGATTGAGGCGACCTTCGCGGGGGGGGGGNGGCTAACTTAGCATAGTCGTTGCCGAAAATTTTGAGCTCTCCTGGCGCTGGGACACAATCAGCCTACTCTATGGCCGTGTCTCTCTTCGGGATTGCGTACATCTCGACCTTGTGCTTGCGACTTCACAAGCAACGACGACGCGCCTACGATGTGCAAAATCCTGGACACTCATGATGATAACGCATTGATTCTCGCAACACATGATTTCGGAAAATTCGGTGTGGGAAGCGGCAGGCTTGATTCGCGGGAGCGTGTAAGGGGAAAGCTTATCTAAAGCCTCCGCGGAGGAATATATATGACGCGGTGAACTCAGCTCCGAAGCCCCTCGATGATTAGTTGCAATCAAACAACACCGTGTCCCGAGGGACGGTGCAGGCCGGTGAGGTCTGAGCTTTTCCCTAGTCAACCTTGATCAGTCCCACTTGAGATGTTCGGAAGAGTTGGAACTTCGTAATCAAGTTGTCTCAGAGCCCTGGCGTCCATGAATTTGTGGTTTCTACAAGCACATGCTTCTCTGGCTGTTTAGTAATGCCAACAAAGAGAGTTTCCCACATGTGTATAATTGTCCTGAAGTTTCCATCGCCTCTTGTTCAAGTGTCCGCCTTTCATCCTTCATCACCCATTCCATCTGAAAATTACCCTTCATAGGGCATCAGTTGCAACCCCTCGACCATGGACCAGGAGTCAGTGACGGCCTCCCAGGCCGAAGAGGCCACGGATGTTGGCAGCGCGCCGGAAAACCCCCTACCCTACCGCGAAAGGCCGAGATGGCACATGGCCTCTGAGGTACAAATGATGTCGGAGCGAGACGAAGAGAGCGGCACGAAACAAAGAAAGCTTGGTGTGAGCTGGGCCAATTTGACGGTCAAGGGCATTGGTGCCGAGGCGACCTTCAACGAAAATGTGCTATCCCAGTTTTTCCCGTGGCACAAGGACAACAAGATTGAATCAACCAAATCCATCATTGAGGATTCACATGGATGCGTCAGGCCCGGAGAGATGTTACTGGTTCTTGGCCGCCCTGGGTCAGGCTGTACAACGTTGCTCAGTGTCCTCGCCAACAATCGACGCGGCTATAAAGAGGTCACGGGAGATGTCCATTATGGCAACATGACACCCGGAGAGGCAAAGCAGTATCGTGGCCAGATCGTCATGAACACGGAGGAGGAAATTTTCTTCCCGACACTTAGTGTCGAGGCAACCATTGACTTCGCCACTCGTATGAAGGTCCCCTTTCACTTACCCCCGGGAATCGAGACCTACGAGGAGTACGCCCAGTCCTACAAAGACTTTCTTTTACGATCAGTCGGGATCTCTCACACCGCCAACACAAAGATCGGAGACGCCTTCATTCGAGGTGTCTCTGGAGGAGAGAGGAAGCGAGTATCCATTATCGAGTGTATGGCGACTCGCGCCAGTGTCTATTGCTGGGATAATTCGACGAGAGGACTTGACGCTAGCACTGCCCTTGAGTGGATCAAGGCCATCAGGGCTATGACAGACATCCTCGGGCTGACCACGATCGTTACACTATACCAGGCGGGTAATAGCATCTACGAGCACTTTGATAAAGTACTCGTTCTTGACGAGGGCAAGCAGATTTTCTACGGGCCTCAAAAAGAGGCGGTGCCGTTTATGGAAGGCCTTGGTTTCTTGCGAGATGGTGGTTCCAACCGAGGAGACTTCCTAACCGGTGTGACAGTACCACACGAGCGGGTTGTTGCCCCTGGGTATGAGGAGACATTTCCGCGCACAGCTGATGCGGTTCGCGATGCATACAAAAGCAGTGCTACATATTCCAACACGCTGGAAGAGGCTCGGAGCTATCACATAACCTCGGAAGCCACCTACAACACCTCCGACTTCAAAGAGGCGGTCGCTCGTGAAAAGCATAAGGGGGTGATGTGGGCAAAAACAGCGGTGACCGCCGACTTCTACACTCAGGTCAAGGCTGCTACCATCAGGCAGTACCAGATCATGTGGGGAGACAAGCCGACGCTGTTCATGAAGCAAGGTGCAACCGTTATCCAGTCTCTCCTGGGTGGTTCCCTGTTCTACTCTGCACCCGACAACTCTTCTGGCCTCTTTCTTAAGGGTGGTGCCCTGTTCTTCTCCATCCTTTACAACGCTCTTATTGCTCTGTCTGAAGTGACAGACTCTTTCACTGGCAGACCCATCTTGGCCAAGCACCGCTCCTTTGCACTTTACGACCCGGCAGCTGTTGTCATCGCCCAGGTCGTCACAGACTTGCCCGTCATGCTATTCCAGGTGACGCACTTTGGCCTTGTCCTCTACTTCATGACGGGTCTCAAGCTGACTGCCGGCGCCTTTTTCACTTATCTGGTTATCAACTATGTTACCGCATTATCCATGACATCTTTCTTCCGCGTTGTCGGCGCCGCGTTTCCCACTTTTGACGCAGCAACCAAGGTCTCTGGCCTTTCAATTGTCGCTTTGTTCGTCTATATGGGATACATGATTGTCGAGCCCGAGATGCACCCTTGGCTCTCTTGGATATTTTGGGTCAATCCCATGGCTTACGGATTCGACGCCCTCCTTTCGAACGAGTTCCATGGCCAGGATATAAGTTGCGCTGGCCCGTATCTTATCCCCAGCGGACCTGGTTACACTGAAGAACAGGGCGGGCAGGCATGTGCAGGCGTTAGAGGAGCGCCTACTGGTGCCGCGAGCCTTACAGGCGATCAGTATCTCGCCTCCATGTCCTTCAGCTATAGCCATATCTGGCGCAATCTTGGCATCATCTGCGCATGGTGGGTCCTGTTTATTGGGCTCACCATACTCTTTACGAACCGTTGGAGACAAATGGGAGAAGGGGGCCGCAATCTTCTTATTCCTCGAGAACAAAAGAAGAAGTCCAAGCATCTGTTTTCACCCCCGGCAGATGAGGAGTCGCAGTCTTCCGAGGAAAAGCCCGCGAATCCTGGATCCGACTCTGCCAGAAGCCTCAATAATGAACTCATGCGCAACAAAAGCATCTTCACTTGGCGGAATTTGACATATACCGTCAAAACCTCCGATGGCGACCGGGTGCTTCTTGATGAAGTACAGGGCTATGTGAAGCCCGGTATGTTGGGTGCTCTGATGGGTGCTTCCGGTGCTGGTAAGACAACACTTCTTGATGTCCTTGCGCAACGGAAAACCGAGGGAACTATTCGTGGATCTGTTCTAGTTGATGGCCGTCCTGTTCCTGTTTCATTTCAACGTTCAGCTGGTTATGTCGAACAGCTTGATATCCATGAGCCTCTGGCCACTGTTCGCGAGGCCCTTGAGTTCTCGGCCCTCTTGCGCCAGCCTCGTGATACACCTACTGAAGAAAAGCTGCGATATGTCGATACTATTGTGGATCTACTGGAGTTGAATGACCTCGAACACACTCTTGTCGGCCGCCCAGGAAATGGCCTCTCTGTTGAACAACGCAAGCGTCTTACAATTGGTGTCGAATTGGTCGCAAAGCCTGAAATACTTATCTTCCTTGATGAGCCCACGTCCGGACTTGATGGGCAGGCTGCTTTCAACACCGTTCGATTCCTCCGAAAGCTTGCAGCAACCGGCCAGGCTATTTTGGTTACTATTCATCAACCGTCAGCACAGCTATTTACCCAATTCGATACGCTGCTGCTGCTTGCAAAGGGTGGGAAGACGGTATATTTTGGCGACATCGGCGATAACGCAAACACTATCAAATCATATTTTGGACGTTACGGAGCCCCTTGCCCACCGGAAGCCAATCCTGCGGAACACGTCATTGACGTGGTGTCTGGCGAGGGTTCCCTATCATACAAGCTGGACTGGAATAGGATCTGGCTAGAGTCACCCGAGCACGAAGAGCTCACAAAAGAACTGGACTTTATGATCGAGGACGCACGTTCTCGACCCTCAAGAGTCAATATTGATAACAACGAATTTGCCGCTTCCATGTGGACGCAGGTCAAACTTGTTTCTCGTCGAATGAACACCTCGCTCTTCCGCAACACAGAATACGTTGATAACAAGATGGCCATGCATATCAGCCTGGCCTTACTCAATGGTTTCACCTTCTTCTTGATTGGCGATAGCCTTACGGACCTGCAGCAAAATCTCTTCACTGTTTTCAACTTCATCTTCATCGCACCCGGTATCATTTCTCAGCTTCAACCTCTCTTCATAGATCGTCGCGACATTTATGAGGCCCGTGAGAAGAAGAGTAAGCTGTACCATTGGGCTCCTTTTGTTACTGGCCTGATAGTCTCGGAATTTCCATACTTACTTTTGTGCGCTTTACTGTACTACGTCTGCTGGTACTTCGCCGCCGGTCTCCCTCTATCTCCAGATCATGCCGGTAGTGTGTTCTTTGTTGTGGTAGGTCGTGGCCATATATACTGGCTTACGTACAGGTCAAGATTGCAGCTAAAATCTCTTGATAGGTTATGTACGAGTTCCTATACACTGGAATTGGTCAGATGATTGCCGCATACACTCCCAACGCCGTCTTCGCATCCTTGGTCAACCCCCTCGTCATCACCACTCTTGTGTCCTTCTGCGGTGTGATGGTACCTTACAGCCAGATCGAGCCTTTCTGGAGATACTGGTATTTGCTTTAAACCTAATGCCGTGAACCGCTGCTAAATGTTTGGTGTTGCAGGATGTACTATATTGATCCCTTCAACTACCTCATGAGTTCCATGCTTGTCTTTACCACCTGGGACAAACCTGTTCACTGCAAGGACAACGAGCTTGCTGTATTTGACCCTCCTAGTAACACTACTTGCGGCGACTATCTCTCGACATATCAGCAAGGCATAGGGTTCGCCACAAATCTCCTCAACCCAGATGATACTGCCCTTTGCCGGGTATGCCAATATACCGAAGGGGGGGGTTTCCTCCGAACACTGAATCTTCGACAGGAATGGTACGGATGGAGAAATGCCGGTATCGTTGTTGTCTTCGTCCTTGGCTTTTACGGGCTTGTCTTCTTAATGATGAAGCTCAGGACTAAGGCTACTAAGAAGGCGGAGTCTTAGACGAGCCTACTAGCCCGGCTAGTTCTACTACCCTTTCTGGGTTACATTTCACTTCACGTTTTCCTCCCCTCATTTGATAGAATCTACCAAGACAGAACTTTACTATCTTTCCCAACGTAATAACACACGTCACCAATCATTTGTTCTGAAATAAAACATATAGTCACCTTGTCACCATGCACTATCTGTATAGGGGAGTGCCACTGGAGCATGGCGATCGAATGAACAACGTGGTTTCTTGTCGAGCAGCGCCGGCTAACCGTGATCCATTGATCTAAAATGAGGTGACCTGTCGGTGCCGTGTTCGAATGGATCATTTTAGCGCAAGACGGAGTAACAGTTCTTGCCGACTTGTCTATTCGTCCAAAGTCTCTACACTTGTCGAGTGCCCTTGCAGGTGGCTTCCTCGAGACTCTCTCATGGCCACACATACCTCCGTCTCGCCACGATATGTACCCTACCCTACCTCTAGAGGCTGATGCTTTCACACTTCTCTTTGACTCATTTTGGAACGAGGGTTGTCACTCGTACGGTCGCTCAGATGGCTATACGCATACCTACGTATTTGACCCCATCGGCGAACACCATGTCGCCCTTGCTGCCCTCCCAAGCCCGATAACGGCCTATGCGGCGGCTTTTGGCGAAGAAGACAGAGAATTTTGTCTTACAGAATTCAAACGAGGTAAGCATTTCGAGCGTTCAGGCATAATTACGCAGTTGACGCCACCAACAGCTAACTATACCTGGGTGCGCGAGGTAGCAGACGATTCGCGGGGATGTACATGCGATGCGATGGGGCTGGGGAGGAAATCTTCGGCAACTGCGAAGCGGTGGAGAAGGCAATCAAAACGACCAAAAGCGCTAACATCATTGTTACGGCCTACATCGGTCTTAGATTCGACGACTTCACCTGGAATGCTTCCACTCTGCCAATGGTTTACGAGGGATAGCGATGTTCTTGTCTTGCGACCCGGTCGCTGGAACTGGAAATTGGCGGCCGGTCTCATCGGCGTCTTTCGCTGAGGGCGTTGTGTGGTAGAATACTTTGCGGGGTTTGCAGTTGCTTCAAGTGAAGCTTGGTTCATTGGCCCACTCGGGTGGTTCGGAAAGACCAATTGCGAAGCGCCCTAACTAGAGGCAACTGGAAACGGGACGACATATCGCAAAGTGCTTGGTAATCTTTCCACTGGATCCACGCTAGCTTCGAAGCCACGGGCGCCGGTGAAACAGAGAGGATCCTTGGATGACGAGTTTCCAAAAACCTTCCGCGGAGGCTTTACCTCATCAAACCGACCCCTGTCTCGCCTCTCTCTCTTGTGTCTGCCCTCAATCCCTCCCTCCCCTCTCACCGTTCCTCTGCGTACGTCTGACCACTAACGGGTGGTAACCTGCTTCATGCTTGCCTGTAATGGTTGCTTTCCTCCACCCTTCGCAAATGCGCTTCTCTTGTCAAGCCTGCCGGAGGGGCAAATCGAGATGTCAACGCATTGACCGAGACGATGCCAAATGCGCTCGATGTAGGATGCTTCAAATCGACTGCACTGCCGGACAACAGAAGAAAGTCGGTAGGCCAAGGCAAGGTGCCATCTCCAGCAGGAAGGGCGCCGATGGCCATGGCACCATCACGCCGCCGACCTCCAGTCGCGGGCCCGAGGAGGACCAATCACCGCTTGTCAGAAACCATCGAGAACAGAGTGTCGACAAAGTGCTGGGCGGCAGTCGCACGACCTCTACAGCACCTACCGCCGTACCTGCGTCGGATTTTAGGGATGGTGCGATCCCGATGACCCAGGGGTGGTCGACGACTGCAATGGAGCCTCCCCGTCTCGACTCGAACATCTGGGACACTTTCGGGGATGGATGCCACACCACTATGCCCTTAAACATGGACTCGGACCCCTGGATCGCAGCCTCGGGCAGTGACTCGGTCGGCCCATCCGCAGCAACCGTCCCTCACAATGTTTCGCTTACCACGACATCGTGGGCCCTGGGCGCTGCTGGAGAGGGCATCGAACCCTCAGAAGCTATTTCTAGATTATCCAAGATCAACCTCGACCTTCACATCCGCATCGCAGCTTTGGAAATGAACAAGGCAGACTTAGACCTAGACAGCTTCTTATACGCAGAGGGTCCCCTGTTCATCGACAATAAAGCCCTCGTCGTATTTACCCTGAAGACGTCCCACGAGTTTTTGCAAGTGCTGACGCAGCTTCTCAACTACCCTCTCTACTTCAGGAGTGGTAGGTTGCAAGATCTGGAGACAAACTTTCCCGGCGTACCGATACTGCAGCGGCAAATCGATTGGGATTCATGTGGCGGTCAAGTCCCATCGTCTTCTCAATCTCTCCCGTCTCCCATCCCAGAGCTCGTGGGATCCCCTCTCGCCTTGACCATCATAAGTATCTTCACCCAACTCATTCAGGTGTACGAAACGTCTGTTGAGCACATGACCGCTCGTATGGAGCAGATCTCTTTAAACCCTATTACCCCCATCCCGGGCCTGAGCTTTGCGGGACTGCCTCTGACAGACCCTTGCACACAGGGAATGCTTTTCACGAATATGACTATCAACATGCTGGACGGCATGGAGCTTGCTCTGGGCATTCACAAAATGACGCAGCGTTGTGGACAGTGTTTGCTCTCACCCAGGCAGATCGATGTGCTCTGGAGCGAATTGGATGGAGCTCCCGGTAGTGGTTCAGGTCGTGGCGCTGGGCGGCCGATGCGTGTGAGAAAGATGTTTGAAGAGGTGTTGGTCCCTTTGACGCAGCTTTCTCTGGGCAGATGACCGTTCGTATATACCGATCGCGTATGACTGGGGGTCAATATGAGTCCGTCAGGGGATTTATCTGGTCTGAGTCACTGTAATTTTGCTCATGGCTGTTAAGTCAGCCCAGGCATCAGGCCAATGCTTCTGTTACCCTCTTGTCCTTCCAATCCTGGGACTTGAGTTCTCGCGAGGAATCTGATCCTGATTGGAAGAACACTGGTCTACTCGGTTTCGAGCCACTTTGTCGCGTAGGCTTCCAATATGTATTTACTGATTATACTTGAAAAGGACGTTGTTGATCTCTAGCTAGGAATCAAAGGCGTTGATACTCTATATGTAGGAAAACAAAACCATTTTATGCTGTGAAGCTAACTTTAACTGAGTTACGTGCTTGCTAAGATTTGATAATTTCGGGCAAAGCTCGTTCTTCAAAGAAACGTGGCAAAGGTTACATTTTGCGTGTTTCGGGGAATTCCCTATATCGATACAGAAGGCGGCGGACATAAGCTGGCCTGAGTGCCTGTGAGACCTTGGCAATGCCGTCGGTGGACACAGAAGCAATGCGGACTCCGCAACCCTCAAACATCAGGCTCTTGGTCAACACAAGCCTTCATAGCGTAGTCCACAAATGGATAATTGTGTCATGAAATGACATTCAGGAGGCTTAGAAGTTCCTGGATTTTATGTAATAGGAACGCCGGCTCTATAACATAAAAAGTCCGGTGGGAAAGGTTCACCACTTAGCAACGAGTTCTCTGTAAGCAGTGTATGCCACCGAGATAATTACTAATCCAACAGCTCGGTTGGGCCTTACTACTCCGCTACTTCTCTAAGAGGCGGTGCAAAGTACATATATCGGTATAACCGCAGGCCATGGTGCGTTTCTTACCTGGCTCTTGCCAAGCTCGTCTAATCTCTCACACTTTACGTAGTTCCCCATCGACTTATAATCATTTACGCTCATATTCCTCGAGATGGGTCCCTACAAGAAAGTACTACTCATTGGCGTATGTGTCCTTCTCCGCTGTCAAATGCATAGTTTGCTGCTGAGCACGCTGACTGATGTGTGTTAAAGGCCGGGGGGAACTTGGGAATTCATGTTTTGAAGACGCTCCTAGATTCGCCATACGAAGTCAGTATCCTAACTCGCAAAGAATCGAAATCAACCTTCCCGGAAGGCGTTCCGATATTCAGAGCAGACTATTCCGACAAGGACCAGCTAGAATCTGCAATGAAGGGCCAGGATGTGGTAATCTGCATGGTAGCCATCTCCGCGACCAGTGGCCAACAAATCCTGGTCGATGCAGCCATAGCTGCTGGTGTGAAGAGGTTTCTCCCGAGCGAATTTGGGCCACCTTCGCGGGATGAAAGGTTTGTTGCCTTGCATCCGGCCTTACCACCCAAAGTGGCTACCGTGGACTATCTTCGATCCAAGGAGTCTCGAATATCTTGGTCGGCTCTTATTCCCGGAGCTTTCTTTGACTGGGGAATGAAATTAGGGGTATTCGGTTTTGACATCCATGCCAGAACCGCCACGCTCATCGACGGCGGCACTGCAGTCTTCACAGCCTCGACCCTGCCTACAATCGCCAAAGCAACCCTCGCAATTCTAGAACATGCCGACGGGACGGAGAACCAATACGTCTATACATCTTCCTTCCACATATGTCAGAAGAATATTCTAGAGGTAGTGGAGAAAATCGAGGCCAAGAAATGGATAGTGAAGCATATTACATCCGAAGAGCTGATCGCTCAAGGCAACAAGAGGTTAGCTGAGGGAGATGACATGGGTGCCACGGATCTTGTTGGGGGTGGGGCGCTTGGAAAGGAAGCTCTTGGAGATTCAAGGCCATGGGGACTGTGGGACGAGAAGCTGGGGCTTCCGAAGGTAGATCTAGAGCAGGCGGCCAGAGACGTTCTCTTGTAAGCGAACTCTATGTATGCAACAGAGTCGGAGGTTAAGTGGGTTCAGTGCCTACTCCACCCATCTCAATGGCTTTGGTCCATATCCAATGGAAATGATCACTATTCGAAAAATAATGATTTATCCTTATTGGTTCGGTTTATCTCACGGCCATGCCAGGATTCGGGGATAAGCCTCAGGTCCGGATAAACAGATAAACCGCAGATAGTCACATGAGTCGACGAACCGACAACATCAGGGTAAGACAAACCCCAATTAGAGGGAAAACCACCTATCGGTCTAAAGAGGGTTAAATGGGTCCCGACCAGTGATCGAAGGAATGAGACTGAAGGGGATCGTCCCTGTTGAACCGTGATTCGTCTTGTTATTCTTGATCTCCCTCTGGCTCCTTGATTCTGGAGCATTTTAAGGGGAACTACTTGCACTATGCTTTTTTGAGGGTAATACGATGTCATGACCGTCGGACTCTACCGACGAGGCTCGTTCAAGCTATTTGAGTTGCGTAACATTGTAATGCATTTTCCCTGTGCAGAATGTCTCCGGTTCAACAGGAACGTACGGCTCATCATTCCCCAAGAACTGTTCTCCAATCCTGTTTTGAGAAGTAGTTTGCAACGCTGTCAAGGTTTGGATTTTTTCCTAGCTGCAACATCAGATTAGCGATCTGGCTGGTAATAGCAAGGGCGAATTTTAATGTACGCTTTCGGGGTGGATAACCGTGGGATCTCCTCCATAGTAACCAAACTCATTCCAATAGGACCAGTTGTCGTCAAGCTCTTCAGCCAATTCCGGCGGCAACGGAAGATGAGATTGTCCCTTTGGCAACATGATTGCCTCTGACTTCATCCCAGTAGCCTTAGTGAAGGCATCGGCGAGTTCCTTGGGAGAGAGCCATGCCCGATATCCGATAAGGTTCTTGCCCGCCGGTTCTTCCAAGAGAGCTTTCACCAAAGGCCCAGTGTCCTCCTCAGCTGCGAGCCAAGGTAGCTTGTTATCTGGGTCGAGGTTTCCAATGAATTGAATTATACCATTCGAAGCCTGAACCTGTTAGCATTATCCTTTACCCCCTTGTCGCTAACTTACCCGCTGAGGCTTGGTGATTGGGTTAGACACAAAATTGCTTAGAAAGTAACCGGCCTGGAATACACTTGTCTTCGCCCAAAGGCTTGGGTGACTTTCCCTGGCGTAGTCTTCGGCCTCAGCCTTGGAGTCGAAGTGATAGACATGGCTGTACTTTCCCTCAGACCATTTCGTAGGACTCGAAAGGGACGAGAGAATGAAACGTTCTAGGGTCGGGACTTTGGAGGCGGCATCGACGAGGCCTATCAGTTGGTGCGTTTCGTGATCCGCAGCCCACAAGTTCAGCGGCTGACCTGGTTTCGGCTGATCCTTGTTGGTTGGATCAGCGTATATGCCCCAGAAGTCGCTCACGGCGAAGATGACTGTGGCGCCCTCGAAGGCGGGCGCGAGTGTAGCGGGGTTGTCCAAGTCAGCGTGAACGACCTCGGCACCGCGGGCAACGAGAGCCCGGGCTTTTCCACCCGAGGGGTTCCTTGTGATACCGCGTACACGCCATCCAGGGTCCTCGAGGAATACGTCTACAATGGAACCACCTTGGTTGCCAGTAGCACCCAGGACAACAATGAGCTTAGAGGATGACATTTTCTATGAGTGATGATGAAATGCTCCTGTCACATAGTCAAGATTGATTTCCAAAGTGGGCATCTTTATACGGCGCAGTAGCCCATGGAGCCAGCCCATATTTGTCAGGTAGAAGTCAGCTTAAACTCCACTCAGCTGGCATGTGCGAGATGTACATTTGGAACCTCCGAGGGTCCGGCAACTACGCAGCGGAATGAGATCCTCACGTCCCATCCCCGTTCGAGAGCAAAAAGAGACTTGTGCCGCCTTCCAAGCTCAACGCTAACCCTACTTTTTAGTAATTGGTCTTGCGTATTTTCGCGAAAGCTGACTGTAAATCTATAAACTTGATCTTCAATTCAAGAGGAATATTAGTTCATCATACTAATCCGGTAAGACCTGGTCCGAATTATTACAATTGCTTCAATTATAATGTGGGTTTTGAGAAACTTGCCACGCATTGGCCGTCGAACCCATTACGTAAAGCTTCGGTAGCCAGGGTCATAGGAGCCGTGGTCTGAGCAAGTTGTTTAATCATCTGCTCACCGAATGAGGCTAACGACCGATCAGGAGTACTTGCAGCGTTTTTCCGGCCTCAAGAATCACCCTCAAATCGGCACATTGTCGGCAACACCACGATCTCCACTCCCACGATCAGACGTTGACATTACCCATCCTAGCACTCATACCCTTATGCTTCATAAAAGCCACAAGTCCCATTCCTTGGGCTGATCCATTAAGGTTATGTGAGCCTGATTAATCAACTCTGTGGGATTTGTCATGTTCGGAGCTTCGGACACTGCAAATTCCCGTGATGTCAATCCGTTGAAAATCTTCAGGTACCTCAGTCTCTCTTTTCATTTCTATATTCGCTAGTTAATTTCTCGTCATCTCTTACCTCGCTATTGTATTTGGAATCCTTGGTCATTCCTCCCTGCAATCAAGAAGTGCTAAAGCTCAACTCAACCGGCTCACCCGCAATCATTCGAAGGGCGGTTTCATCCATCTGAAGATTCGCCGCTTTCTGTTTGCCTCACCACATTTTGCCGAATCTGAAATCACCTCGGTAAAATGGCTTTCCCCAACCGCCTCCTCACCCATTCCACATGGCGCCTCGTTGGCCTTGGCCTCACAACCACCGTCTTCGCCCTAGGAGCCTTGGCCATACTCGCACCGCCCGTTGCTGCAGATGCCCTTGGAGTCAACCCTACCACAGCAGAAGGCCGCGATATAGCCGAAAAGGGAATGTTATTCCTTGGTATACGTGACTTGGCCGCTGCAGCAGCGCTCTTCTGGTTCTATCGTGAAGGCAAGGGAAAGGAGATGGGAGTATTGACGACGGCGTGGACTCTGGTGTGTGTGACGGATACATGGGTCGCGACGCAGGGCCCCAGAGGATGGGATAAGGGGATATTTTCATTGTGTGCGGGGGCTGTAGGCGTTGCATTTATAGGGTTGGGACTGCTGCAGTCGTGAGGGCCAGGAATTCACCTCGAAGGTTTTGGGGGTAGAAGCACGGAATAAAGTAGGTCAGCTAGAATCTATCCGGTGCCGGTTGTGATATTTGGACATTGGCCCTTTCGCTGTCCGAAGCGCTTCCTGCAGTTTCCTGCATGTCTCTCATCCGTTGTTTTAGCTATAATTTTCTTAGATTCAAGCTATGATTAATACGACTTTATTCTAACCCGACGAGTTTAAGAGAGTCCCTCCATAATCGGCCCTCGTTCTCGGGATTATACGCGTGCTTAGCGTACCCTGAACCAAAAGGGTTATTCTCGTCCTCTGAGGGTTCCGTCTCGGCACACTCCGCAAGATACAACCCTCCCTTTCCTTCTAGCTGTTTTCCAATTGCCGCCCAGACAGTGGTTGCAGCCCCTTGCTCGGGGCTCTTGAGTTGTTTAAGGAATTCCTCGTCGTTGCCGGCGCTCTCCATCTCAGCTTGTGGAAGATGTTTTGCGAGAGGGGTCATGATTCCACCAGGGTGTAGGCTTATCCCATGAAGACCCTGAGAGCCATACCGCCGTTCTAGCTCGTTGGCCATGTAGATATTGGCCGTTTTGGACTGCGCATAGGCTCCCCAAGGTGTATATCCGCCCTTTTCGAAGTTGTAGTTGTCCGAGGCATTAATACCATTCCTTAGGTGTGCGGTAGAAGATACAACGACAACACGACTGTGAAAGTCCGGCGTAGTAGCTGCCAGCAATGCTGGCTTTAGCAGCTCGAAGAACAAGAAGTGAGATAAGTGATTTGTTCCAAACTGCAGCTCGTGACCATCTTCAGTGAGCTCAAGATTCTGGACTGCCATAATTCCAGCATTGTTGACCAGGATGTTGATCTTGTCCGTCTTGGACAAAATGTCACTAGCCGCGAGACGGACACTTTCCAGGGACCCTTGATCCATCTCGATAAGCTCCATGTGGCTGGAGTCGAAGATGCCGGCCAAGGCTTCCTTAGCTTTGGCGAGATTTCGGGCCGTTAGGAAAAGCTTAGCTCCAGTGGCCGAGAGAGCACGAACTGTCTCGATTCCAATACCCGATGAGGTACCAGTGATGACTATGACCTTGCCGTGCAATTTACCCTCCATAGCTTCGTCTTTGACGATCTGCATGGCGGTTGGTCGGGCGTCGCCGGGACCCTGAGGATTGGCGTGTGCTGCTGAGTAGCGAGACATGGCTGGTGATGTCGTGGATGGAATGAAAGGTGATGTAGGGAAGGAATAACTAGATGAGATTGGAGATTGATCTCAGAAGGGTATATTCTTAGATCTTTTATAATGGGGTTGAACATGTATCATCCGCACCTATGGACATTATTTACCTTCCGTTGTAGCGTCGGAGTTGACCTGATTGCCGATTTTGTAAGCTGGATGACAAACTCCGCCTCTCACCCTTGGCTTTTGTTGAACGCTTAGCGGTGATGATGCGGATTTCCAGTGTGACGGCGGAAATGGACCCACGTCGGAAAACGGCTCTATAGTCTAGGGTAACCCGTAGAGAGAGCGGATTAGGCATAAAGCGGTCTTTGCTTCCATAGCTAGATTATGCATCACCAATTCCACAGACATCGCGATCGTACCTGCCTTTTCCTCCCAATCGGCCGCTGGCCGATTGAGCTACTCCTTGACATTCCTTATGTTCATTCTATCGAGACCAAATGTTCTATCTATTTTATTTTCCCTTTATCGGCCCAGTTGCCGCTGCCCGAGGCCACTCGCGTTGAGGTGCAGTCTTTTCTTTAGTGTGTTTGGGCTGGGTCTGTCTTTATCAAGGAACCATTTCTTTCTCCCACACCAGTCCCGATGTTTTTAGATTCCTTCTGAAGCATTGAGCTCATTTTATTATTCGACCGCCCGCTAAGGAAGATGTTACATGGACTTTTTGAATCGACGAGTATGATGGCTTTTCGGCACTAGACCACGCATCCCACTTTTGCCTCCGGTCTTCCCGATAACAATGGACACGCCAACAGGGGGCAGGCCCCTTCGTTCCCGCAACCCCCTCTCCCGCTTTCCCAAGTCTTGACGGGCCTCGAAGCATTCCGATTACCTCCGCTCCATCTCACTGATAACCCGAGATCGTCGCAATGCCTTCGCTCAGGACGAAAAGCCCGATGGTTTGCTCTCGATGTGCATCGATCAAACAGGGCTGCTCTGGCGGATTTCCTTGTGAGCGGTGCATCCGACTCCGTCTTCCATGCTACTCGAAGTCCCGGTCCGACTCATCAACGCAATTAACGGACTCCGGCCTTGGGTACCTTGCTCAGCCTCAGCCAAAAGCACGTATCAGAAGAGTTCACACAGGCTGCTTGACATGCAAACAGCGGAAGAAGAAATGCGACGAGGCGAAGCCAAGCTGCGGCGACTGCAGGAGACTCTGTCTCCAGTGCTCATGGCCGACTGGAAGGTCGGATAGTGTGGTGGTCTGCAACAGCTGGTCGTCGGACCTGTGGCTGCCGGGCCGAGGCGCGGACCAGCACACGGGCGCATCCCAAGGCCTGGGTGCGTCGACTGGCCCGGCCGAGTCTCATCTAGACCCCAGCATCGCCGACCTACCTTGTCAACCGTCGGAACCCACCACAATAGACCCCTTGATCGTCGACACAACAGCGGCCCGGTCAGAGGATCTCTTAGAGACCCTGTCGCCCGTCCAGTCATGGATAGACATTCTTCCGCAGAGCTTTTATGTTCCTCCAGCGCTTTCACCCTCCACGTCGTCTCCCAGTCCGGCGGAAGGCCACTCTCTCAATCTGTGTGTGCCCAGCTTGATCCCTGACCTCAAGTCTGCAGACGACAAAGCTCTCCTCAACCACTATAAAACCGTCGTCAGCGCTATGCTATCGAGGTGCGCAGATGTGTCCGTGAACCCATATATTACATATCTACTCCCTATGGCCATTTCTGACTCCACCATCCTTCATGCCGTCTTAGCGCTGAGTGCCACCCATTGGCAGAGGCTTAAGCCGGAGATGCAAAGCCGAGCCCTGTTCCATCAAGGTCGGGCAATGCAGTCGCTGGCCATCCTCCTCCCCCACGTTGAAAGGAGTTCAATTGATATCGCTCTTGTGTCCTGTCTCTTGCTGTGTATGACGAAGTTATTCGACGGCGCATCGACCGGGTGGAAACTTCACCTACAAGGCGCCAAACGCCTCTTCATGAATCTGAGGCTTCAGCACGGGGATAAAGTAACCGGCCATTCAGCATTCATTGTCAAATTGACCCGGTTCCTGGACAGTGCTGCCACAACGAGTACGTGCAAGCCGCCTCTGATCGAAGACGAAATTGATGCAGAGATGGACGATTTTCCGGCCCTGGCCGGCGACGATGCGGCAATCTATGGCATTCCCAAGGAGCTGTTTCATCTCGTGGACCGCATCAACAACCTGGCCAGCAAGCGTGGGACCCGGGTGAACCATGCTTCCGAGGCTTTATTCCGCGAAGAAGCGAACAAGGTGCAGGAGCATCTCGACAACTGGGCTCTCGACTATGGAGGACTCCCTGGAGCATGCTTCTCTCGGGCCTGCGAATGACGAGATTCTGCGCGCTTCGACTGCGTACGAATCGGCTCTTCGCCTGCGCCTGCATCAGATCACCGAAGGATACTCCCTAGCGAATCCCAAGGTCGCGGAGTGGGTTGACCATATCCTCGACGCGGCGCAGAATATTCCACACGCAAGCTTCTTGGAGACCTGCCTCTTGTTTCCACTCGTCATGGCCGGGGGTGCCTGTGATAAGCTCGAGCACAGGATAATCATCGAGACAGGTTAATGGTCATGGAGCGGACTCACGGGTTTGGCTATATTCACCGAAGTCGAGAACTGGTTGAGACGGTGTGGAAGAGAAGAGAGACCAACAAAGCAAGAGTCAACTGGGCGAGAATTCGATACGAAGAGATGGGAGGTCTGGCGGTGTTTTGAGATCTGACCATGTTCCTCATTTTCGTACTGATCCTGCCGAGACGGCCATGTCCTATTCTCATGGATGATTCGGGATATTCTCAATGACCGCCACGGCCCGGGTATCTGGGGCTAGAAATTTGGGGGAGGTTCCCTGATCGTAGATAATACTGACGATGACTTTAATGTTGATATTGTTAATCACCACGTTGATTCCAATCACACTTGATCTCAACTAGCCTTATGTAGTTGTTAACTCGCTTACCAGACTCTCTGTGTGTGCATGCATATTTTAGCCGTACACCACATCAACCGTCAACATGGCCGGCTGGGTAATCTTTCTAGATTATACGATCCGATCATTCGGATTCTCTTTGCTCACTTGCTCGATTCCTGCAGCATTATAGCCCGGGACTTTTGTTCCTGCTTGTACAAACGCAAGCTTGTCGTGACACTTCAGCCTATTGGAGAAGAGAATTTCCAAAGCGCCCATGTCTTAAGTCATCACGCAAGCTCCCTGATTATGACCCGGCATTCTAAAATGGGCAGTGTTTCCACGGAGCATCTACTGGTCCTTGCTCTGCTATGGACATAAATCGTGGTTTTGCAGCCGCCATATCTTGATGTCCTTGGCGCTGGGAAAGAGAGTGATGACTCTGGGGTCCAGCCTGGGAACGTAGCCACGTAGCTCTGCCCGGTAGTCGAGATATTCCAGCCGTCTTTGGGGTCATTCCTCTCTGCCGTATAGTAGCAACGGTAATTGCGGGGTGTGCTAGGGGCGAACTGCTGAATGCCACCAGTTGCTAGCAAACTGGGCTTCGGGTCTCGTTTGCACAAATCACCGCGTGATGAGTCGCTGATGGTAATCTCCTAGCAGGTTCCTTGGACTTGTATTGTCGAGTAGTCATGGCAGATGAGGTTGCGCAGCATGACCGGTCATGCGGCACGGATATTGCTGGCCTATTCCTCGGGAAAGCGGAATCTCATAGAGGCCACGGACAGGGATGCTCCAACTTCGCTGCTCAAGTCGTAGCGTTTGTACAAGATGACTTGGGGATTAGTTCTGCCGAGGTGAGCGGTAGACAGACCACCAAGTCCATAGCCAACAATCTCAACGGAAAGGGCGTGGATCAGTGCGTTGCGGCATGATAGTTGTGTTCGTGAGGATGTTAATCTTCATGCTTGGTGATGAATGATACGTCGTCGTTGCATCATGGAGAAAATCGCTTTTATCAGGAAGCCGACTGCAAAAGTATATTGAGCCCATCGTAAGCTAGCCCACGGGGTTGCGACGTCTTCTCGCCTGGCTCTCGGGTCACTCACCAAATGCCGCCGCATCGGGCGTGCTAGCAGAACTTCCCGCGCGGACCGCCATGACCATCCCCAGCGACGGTTGCCGGTTCTGCCGTCGCCGACTGAACGGTTTGCTGCAAATGTTACTGGGTAGAAATTTCATCAGCTCGCCCCGGGTTTTTTGAGGTCAAAGGTAGCCAAGAATTTTGAAGCTGAGATGAGTGCGGATGAACCCCTGATAAGCCTTACAGGGAAGGAGATGGAGAGATTGTTACTTTTCGGTAGTCGGAAAGGACTTGATAAGCTCCCTTTTTACCATGTGCCAAGTCAATAGAATCCATACTTGCAACCACGGTGGCGAGGAGTACCCGGTTCATTCTCGACGTCCATCATCACCACTGTCACTCACCACTGTCGCAATCAAGCTCCACATCGATGCGACGGCTGCAGCTCTAGGGCGGGCGCCGCGCATGGGAAACCATGTCTTGGTCCTTCTCTCCACATTCGAACCCAGGGGTACAGTCGTCTCCTTATCGCCTCCATGTGGAAACCCTGTGCTCTTGCTGTTATCTCCCACTGAAGGCCAATCTCTGGGCGAGCTTCGATGGTTCCACGGAGGCTGGTTCATTGGACTTTCATGAGCACATCGGGCTACTTTAAGTGACGTCCATCCACAAGAGCATGTTCACTCAACTAGCAAGGCATATTCATTCGAGAGAGTCCCTCCGCCTCGTTGATCATCGTCAATACACTGGTCCATTACCTACAACTTCATCGCCATCCACTTTCGCTGGTACGTCCTAAACAACGTTACTCACCAAGCCAAACATCTCTAACAGTCTATTTTGCGAGGTCCTAGCTATTCGCGGCATTGACCCCCCAAGCTCGGAAACATGGAGAAGACGGCGTCGCTAAAAGGCCGCCATCCATTGACAAGGGCTCCGTCCGAGATGTAGCATCCGATATCGCGGTTGAGCGCATCGTCCGAAAGGTCGACTACCATATCATGCCTTTGATGTTCGCCTGCTATTTCCTTCAATTTCTCGACAAGGTCATCATCAACTATGCCAACATCATGGGTCTCTCTGACTCCCTCAATCTTGGGGGAAACGACTTCTCGTGGATGGCAACGGCTTTCTTCATCGGCTTTGCCGTGGCAGAGTTCCCGCAAGGCTTCCTCATCCAAAGGTTCCCTGTCAGCAAGGTTCTGGGCATCAACGTTATTCTCTGGGGAGTAACCACCTGCTGCTCCGCTGCCGCGCAAAACTTTCCCGGCATGACGGCCGCCAGAACAATCTTGGGCATGTTCGAGGCCGTCATATCCCCTTCCCTCATCATGATCACCTCGCAATGGTACAACAGAAGGCAAGCGACCCCTAGGACGGGTATCTGGTATTGCGGTCTCGGCGTTGGCTAGACGCTCGGAGGGCTCATCTCATTCGCTGCCCAGGCTGGTAGCCGCACTGGCGACTTTGAGCGCTGGCGCACCTTATTTGTGGCCGTCGGCGCTTTTAACCTCCTCATTGGAACGTTGGTCACCTTTTGGATGCCCTCCGGCATCGACGAGGCCAGGTTCCTCAGCCAGCAGGAGAAGACGGTTTTGAAAGATTCGTTGTCCGCCCAAGACGGAGGTAATAATGGCGCCAAGGTCTTCCGCGCATCCGGCATCTGGGACGCCCTCAAGGACCTCCAGGTCTGGCTGCTCCTCCTGAACACGATCCTCATCGTAGTCCCGTCGGGAATCATTACGACCTTTTCCGCCACCCTCATCCGCGGGTTCGGATACGACCCCAGGCAAGCCGCACTATTAAACATGCCCGCCGGAGTTGTGTCAGTCTTCGCCACGCTGCTAGGCACCTTTGCGATTCTTTACAACTTCCCAAGATGGCTGGCGCTCTGTCTTTTGATGGTGCCGACGATCATCGGAGCAGGCCTGATGTCTTTCTACTCAAGCAACCAGGCCGGATCACTCGCAGGCATCTACCTCATCAACTTCGACGTCGCTCCTCTTGCGCTGATTTACGCACTCGTCGGCGCCAAAGTCCAGGGATACACAAAGAAAGTGACAACCAACGTCATTTTTGCCATCGGCTTCTCCGTCGCCAACATCATCGGGCCCGCAGACGTTTCGGACAGACGATGCGCCCGGCTACATCCCGGCCAAAATCACAGTCTTTTGCGTCTGTGGCGCTTCTGTAATCGTCAGCGTTCTTACAAGAGTTCTCTATGGTGTGCGAAACGGGAAGGGGAGGGTAGCGCGGGACAGTGAATTGACGGATAGGAACAACCCCAACTTTTTCTATATATACTAAGTCAGCTTGCAACTCATTCTAGGATTAATAACCTGAGCTGCCTGAGACTTGATGAGATTCCAGCGACGACCGTGAGCCGGCCGTATCACCTCAGTGGGCTTGCCCCTGTGCGAGCCAGACTGTTCAGACACATCCGGGCATCAGCAAACTGCCGACTTGGATGAAATTACAGGTTAACCGGCCCAATTGACATTTTCGAGGATGAAGAGTACGGGCAACCCAGGCAATCTGCGCAACAGTTGCGGTCCAACACGGGCATGGCGCCCCGTCAAGTCGAAAGCCCAGAGCGGCGTTATGATACATTGCTCCTCTCAGAAACGTCTTCGCCGGCAGGAAGACCGCAGACAGGGCACTCTCCTTGGAGTTCTTCGACAATAGAAGCATGCCGAGATTTCCAAAAAGCGAATTACAAGCTTCCAGTTAGTTCACACGAAGTCTCGCTTGTTAGCCTACGGCTAGTCAGGGCGGCCACAATGCGGGCCCCTTCAGCGTTTCATCCACTCTGTTCTGGCGCAAGCCATAGTGTATCTAGGTATAAATAGTCCAGGCATTCCTCTGGAATCGCACTTGTATTATTTCCGGCCAATCTACGCCCTGACAGATGGGACGTTCTCGGATCCATTCAACTACGGCTAAAAGCTCGGCAATACAGCATGGGCCGCAGACCAACCGCATGCCAAAAGTGTGCTGCCATCAAGGCCAAGTGTACGGGGAAAACGCCTTGCTCCAGGTGCCAGAGGCTCCGTCTGCCGTGCATCGTCGCGAAGACGTCAATTCAGGTGAGCAGGAGGCGCCCGTCCGCGGACCCGGAAACAACCACAGAAACAATATCATTGAGCCCAGCTCAACGGCTCGCGCTTAATGAAAATAGCAGCGGTAAGCAGAGAGTGCGACATACCAAGCCGTCGACGGGTTGCGTCAACTGCCGTCGCCGCAGAAAGAAATGCGACGAGATGCAGCCGGCTTGCGGCGGCTGTGAGCGGCTGAACCTCCAGTGTCTCCCACGTTCGGAAACGTCTGAATTCCGTGGCACCTGCTCGGCGGTCGGAGCACTTGGAAATAGGGACGAAGCCGCCGAGTACCATTATTCCGGCGGCGACGACAGCAGCGACGAAGACGATAACCAAGCACCACCTGCTCTTGGTTGGCTAAACATCATCAATCGGGAAAATATTGCCGACTCATCTTCCTCGTCAAGCCTTGCCCACAGCAGCGCGCTCAAGGTCCTTCCCGATAGAAGGGCCAGCGATACCGCTCCTTCCGAGGATGGCATCACTCTACCACCCATCGCGCTGAGCAACTATGCTGGCATCAATCCGGTAGCCCAAGACGACTGGACCACGGGTGAAAGGCACCTGCTCAATCACTTCCTCCAATCCGTGGCCCGTTCCATGTCCATGCCCGAGGACAAGTACAACCCCTTTATCCGCCTGGTTGTGCCCATGGTGTTTGAGAGCAAGGAAGTGAGGAATGCCCTAGTCGCGCTGTCCGCTACCCATCTATCCAAGGTATATCCGGACTTTCAGATAAATCATCTCATACATCGGAATATGGCCCTCGAGGACTTGAAATGGCGGCTCGGGAGCCCGGAGACTGTGCTGTCCGCTCTCACAGCGACGCTGCTTTTGTGTTTATCTGAGGTACGTCAAACTCGGCTACTCCCGACATACCACGAGGTCTGAAATCATCTAGATCTGCGAATGCCATTCCAGGTGGTTACTTTACCTTCACAGTGCCCGAGCCCTTCTAGAACAGCTGACCCAGGGCGTGCCGGAGCTCCTCACCGACTTTCTCATCGACTTGTACAACTACATCTGCTGCGTCGGCTTCACGACGTCGAGTGATGTACCTCGTCCCTGGGGCAAAAGGTTCGGCCTTCACAGTCCAGGCCCGGATGGAATCCACGCTCTGTTCGGCAGTGATCCGGGCTTGTACAAGTGCCTGGCGCGCATTAACCAGCTTTCTCGGCAGCAATCGCTAGCAACAGACCCGGGTTCCCATGAGAGACTCCGGCGTAAGGCTCTGACGCTGGAGAAGGACCTGCAAGATTGCGGGGGCCTTCGCGACATCGAATCCGAAGATGAAGCAGCTGCTTGCGCCGTACGTTGGGCACTGATCCTACGACTACGGGAAATCGCGCGGCCGGGCTTGGAGACGGCGAGCCCACAGGTGCAAGTCCTTGTCAACAACATCAACTCGGCAATCTCGTCCATCCGACTGGGTTCACGAGCCGAGTCTCACCTGCTGTTCCCAATGTTTATGGCTGGCGTGGGCAGCATCACGAAAGCCAGTCGACTGGAGATTGAGTATCGGGTCAATATTGCAGAAAAGACGATGGGGTTTGGCTGAGTCGCGGCCGTACATCGTCTTTTTGATGAGTTATGGCGGAGGGAAAATAACGGGGGATCAGCGGCGGCATGGCAAGATATTGTACATAGTCAGATGCCAGGTTTGATGCTATTCTAACTTGCGCAAAGTAGGTGGAATTGCATCTGGCTATTTATTGCATTGCCACTACATCCATTCAAAAGCGTAAAGGTTAAGACGAGGGTCTTATTCTTAGTAAGGCATTGCGCCCGCAAGCTTAAGGAGCTGATCGGTCATGTCCGGCATCTCGCGAAGGCGGTCCCTGTCCCGGGGGTCTCTCGTGCCATCCTCCAAGAGTGTCTCCGTGGCACGGGAGACAATGTTGTCATGTGGCCAATGAGTCGTCCCCCCGTATGCCTCGAATACCTGCTTCTTGAGAGCGAGCTGATCGGGGGCAGCCAGCCTGGCCGGGGTGTAGGCAGAGTAGATCACTGTTCTGGTTTGGCTACTCTTCTCCGTAGGCTCGGCGCCGTAATGAATGGTGCGGCTATCCCAGATGATGAGGTCACCGACGTCGGCGCAGACCTTGAGAGGGTGCACCCCTCGATCCTTGAACCACTGCAGCTGCTCCACGGAGAACAGGTACCGATCCAGCGTGTTCCAGTCGCGCTTGTCGGTCTGTGTGTCGAAGAACTCATCGAAAAGGGCGTGGCTGCCTGGGTAGACGACCAAGCCGCCGTCTTCGGGCCCCGCGGGGGACAAGTTCAAAATTGCTTGAACGCAGTGCAGACCGCGGCGCAAAGGGCTCTGGTCGACGTGCTCCCAGGGCGTTTTGCGTGGGACGTTCTTCCTGTTGGGGAACGTGACGTTGAGGCTGTCGAAGCTCGCGAGGAGCTGATCGGTGCCCCAACTTGTCGCGAATGCGTCCAAGACGCCGGGCTCCATGCGCGCGTCCCACATGAACTTCTCGTGCGCGACGCCATACGAGTGGAAGGTGTTGAATGAGCCATTCGTAGGCCTTCTCCTGGTAGCCAACGGCACGTTCTCTGGGTATGGCGTGCTTGACGACGGCAAATCCTTTCTTGTCGAGGTTTTCTTGCCAGTCGGCGAGCCGGGACCTTGCAACAGAATGGAGTAAGCTTGTCATTCTCAACGAACAAAGGGACGTGGTCTGGTACGGACTTGGTAGCAACAGGTTTGGCCGGCGCAGGCATGAGCCTTGGAGAAGACTCCGGGGAGATGGCGGCTGGAGACATGGCGAGATAGAAAGAATAGAAGTGAATAGATTCTGTTGGTCTTCACTTAGCTCCTCTTAGCAACCCTGAAGACAGGAGATAAGAGGACAGCAGTTGGCGCGTTGATATAGCATCCCTTATCAAACCCCGTCGCCACGCGCTTCTGAGATGCTAGACTTGTTCGGGCCTTTGCCGTCGCGATGGCCTTGGCCTCGGGTCTCCGCAAGTGGCGTGGCAGTCCTTGAATTACGTGTAATAGAACATCCGATCCTATAAGCGTCGTATCTCGGTCCAAGTGAAATGGTCCCGAATGTTGGACAGTAGCCGCTGTAAACCCGCCAGCCTATTCTGGCTTGATCAATGCTTCTAAATTAGCTGCAAGTATTTTGGGCACGTCGCACGTTTGTGGCAGGTAATCTTCGCTTAATTGCCCCGCATCAGAATTCATACTTTCAACTTAGCAAGTGAGAACCACGTCTCTATGCAATCCCAAAAATCAGCCCTCCGTCTGATTCTACCCTTAAAGTCCTCGTTCGCAACTTCTTCTCTGTTTTTGGTCGCCCATTCTATATCCCACCTAAAATATTCTGCCTTCGTATCTTCTTTGCACCACCACCAACATAAACTCTGCTCTTGCCCAACAGTCTCGACGCGCGCCGGGCGACTTGAACGGTTTACCATGAGCGACAGATCAAGCACGGGCGAATCCGGGTCAATCTATTACGATGACCAGGAGATTATCCCAGACAATGGCCTGAAAATCGAAACAGCTCCTTTCGGATTGGAGAAACTCTATGACTACGAGCCTGGTGGTCATCATCCAGTACACCTGGATGATGTATTTCACAACCGCTATCGGGTTATACACAAGCTCGGCAGTGGTGGCTTTGCCAATGTATGGCTTTGTCGTGACCTCGCTGCTGGTCTGCCTAAGTACGTTGCAGCCAAGGTTATCGTGGCCGAGGGTTCGACAGCCGAGTGCCCTGAGTCACGCGTTGGCAAGCTTCTTGAAACTGGCTGTGAACGAGAGGCAACGGCGATTTACTTTTCACTTCCTCTCGATCAATTCGAAATCCACGGACCGAATGGAACACATTACGTGTTCGTGTATCCAGTTCTGGGTCCGCGGGTCTCCAAACTGCTCCATCTATCACGCCTAGACGACCCAGGACCGCAATTACGAAAGATATGTCTCGAAATAGCCCAGGCTATGGCTACACTTCATGCTCATGGCATTTGCCATGGCGGTATGCTCTTCCCTTTGCTCCCAATCACCGCGATAGCTCACGCTGACAAAGCTCATCTCTCAAGACTTTCGACCAGCCAATATACTAGCCCGAATTCGAGGGTTCGATGGCCTCTCGGAGGAAACTGTTCTTGAGATCCTTGGTAGACCAGAGACAACCAAGGTCATTTTGGTCTCCGGAGAGACCCACACACTGAAAACAGCACCACAATACCTTATTTATCCCGTCAAGTGGGATGAAGTGCTCTTGAACCCAAACAACACTTCATTGACGACTGGTTCGGCATGCCTGACCGACTTTGGCGAGTCCTTCGAGTCAAGTAGCCCACCAGTGGAAGTGGGCATTCCACAGGTTTACTATTCCCCCGAGCAAGCTCTCGAAGGGAAAGTCGGAGAAGCCAGCGATCTTTGGGCACTTGGCTGCACTTTATTCGAGGTTCGCACAGGGAGAAAGCTTTTTGATACATTCGATGGTGATGTGGATGAATGCCTATACAAGATAGCCTTACTGCTGGGCAAGTATCCAGAGCCATGGTGGTCTGAGACTTGGGCTTCGCGTCGCCACTTTTTCCAAGATGAGGGAGATGGGGACGGGAAAGTGGTCAAAGTCCCCCGAAAGCCGAGCACTGGAAATAGGACCGATGCGCCACAGTTTCACAGGCCCGTATACGAGCGACCTATCCCAAGATCCCTAGAGGAAATAATCAGGGAGGGAGCAATTTTTGACGTTAACAAAGGTCCCCACGTGGTTGTCAAGGACATTACAACGCAGGAAAGCAAGATCTTCGCGGATTTGCTTGGAAGGATTCTGAACTATAACCCTAAGAAGCGCCTTTCGGCAGAGGAAGTCGGACAGCATGAGTGGTTCAAACTTTAGATGGCGCCGGCTTATATAGTATATTTATTCGCTATTAAGACATTTACTTGCTATTATAAGAGAGTGCTAAGCCAGGCGTGACGTTCCCTACCAGGTTTTATCGGATTAGGGTAACGGGTTGGGTCGAGAGTGGGGTGTTCCTTCAAAGATGAAGTTCAACCTCGAGGGTTTATGTTCAGGTTTGAGTACAGGGCTTTATGTTAAGCGGTTGGGGTGCACGAGGTGCTGGAGTCACCAATCGGTTGCAATCAAGGAGCTAGAACAAGAAAGCGTGATTGAATTGCATTGGAAGCTGAAGATTTCCGTAAGGGAACTCTTCCTCATTATATAGCTAGCCTGTTTGTTTAGGGATCACATCCCATGGTGATCCTAGGATCGTTGCAGGTCGTGATCCGCTGCGGGATCACTCCAGAGGGTGATCCGGGGGTGGGTTACGTTACTTCTAAATTAGAGGTAGCTGAGATATATAAGTAAAACTCTAAGGGGTTAATAATCTATAATCCATTCTTACCATATAGCTAGTGGTAAGTTGAATTAGGTAGGCTGATTAGAGAGGCATTGCCCCTAAGGTCCTTTCAACCCTATTCATCACCCCTTATCCGCTTGGAATCCCTTGGATTTCCATCGTGATTTGGACGATTTATGGTCCCCTGTTAGATTGAGCTCGGCACCGCCTGCGGTCGTCTCTTCCGTTGCTCCACCATGGCCATCCTGGATGCTGGTAACTCCGATATCCTTAGCGACCAGCAGGCTTAAGCGGCCAGCTGTTTTGCTCGTACAACGGCGTTCGGGATTAAAACGGGTTGGGTTACTTAGGAATTATACCAATACGCGCATCCAGGGCGGGTCCGCTCTCGGGCCTGTTCTACTGAGCACTTTGAATTGCCCACAAGGCCGGATGGCAATGACCACGGCGGTGGCAGCAGATAGTGTTGCTGCTCCAATGACAATAAAACTGATGACTTTTGATCCCCGCATCTTCCGGTCCCGGCATGGCATTTCATTTCTGACCTGTGCTCTCCGCGCAAAAAAAATAATCCCCACGACGCCAAAAGCATGCCAACAGTTCCCTGGTGCTCCGGACCTGCGCGCAAACTCAGTGTTTAGTATCTTCTGTCCGGGACGGCAACTTCCACCACTTCAGTTCGGTTTACAAACATTGAAAATGTTGGTTGCTTGCAACCATTGGATGCGCTTGCAATCGTGTGGACAGAGTCTACGTGATCGCAAGAGCTACAAAAAGGCACAATAGCTGATCACCAGAACCTGATAGAACATGCATCATTAACCAAATTAGAATCCCCCGTACATAAGCGTGAGGTGCAGCCCGCAACGGTATTGGATTCGCGTTCGATCGCCGAATCCTCCGACTTCCAGCGCGTCATCATCCCGGCCATGAGCAATGGTTGACAATGTCGCGAGACAAGAGGTTGATGGGGGATTAAGATTTCGGCTTCCTCGAGCCGGCAGCAGCAAGGCTTCTTTATGCTTTGTGCGTCCGATTAGTAAGGGCGTGAGCCAGCGGCACCTGAGCCGAGGTTACGAATAATCAAGCATCATCATCACCGACAACCCATTTCCTCATGATCAGGGCAGAGAGTTTCCCGAACGCGGCCAGAAAGTCCGCGGCCAAGATGACGCCGCTGCGGCAAGTATCGCAGCCAGAGACCAGAGCTTACATTCAACAAGCAGCCTCATCGCGTCATGCACACACAGACCATCTCGAAGACGCGCGCCACAGCTGGAAGAATCACACCGGAAGAGTCACTCTGTACTAATGGAACTTGCATTCATCGGAGGCTTCCGCAGGTAATGTACGGCATCTAGTGGCCACGTATCAATTGTCCGCATGCAACACTCAGTATGTGATCAGCGCCGCGCTCGTCTTGCTGTTGTCGTTGTAGTCGTGCCACAGCAGCGAATGCGCCACACCACTGTCCAAGCCCCTCGCCGGCTTCAGCCATTGTCCCCGTCAGACGCAAAAAATCACCCGCAACATACCTAGACAATTGATTGCATCATCGAATGTTCGATTTTCACAAATGGGCCTCTCCTCGTAGGTTGCCTGTATGTAGGTTACCTTGTATTATTGTGATGTTAAGTTCGTCCTAATTAAGTAAGTTTGTTGTGTCTGCAGCTAGGGGAAAGCACCGAGAGGACACGGTCACCAAACCAAAAAAGATAAAAAGGAGCTTGCATCCGCTCGAATCTCGCACACTCCATCCATACCCACGCTCTACAACCAAAAAAATAGAGAACCCGATCGCACTCCATACCCACGCTCTACAACAACCAACACAATGGAGGACCAGGTCGATTCTTTTGGGCTTCCTTACATCTGCTCGCTCTCCATGCACTCACGCTCTTCAACAACCAATACAATGGAGGGCCAACTTGAGTATCTTCTCGAAATCCTCCACGTCATCCTCAGCACTATTGCTGTGCCTCTTTTCTGGATCGAAAGTGTCCTCTTCCGGATCTTCGGCCTCCCCACGTCGACGAGCTTTCGCATGTTTCCTCCAGCGGACATCGTTCCCAACTATTCCACGATTATAGCACATACTTATGCGATGCTTTCCATCTTTCTTATACCCTGGTTCGTCTCTCGGGACCAGCATTGGTATTGCCGAGGAACGCTTGGGAACATACTCCGTCCCCTGACGAGAGGAGCCAGCCCATTCATACAATTCTCGGTCATGTTTGCACGCGTTTGGCTGGCGATGGCTTGGGTAAATATGGGGACGGCTCCGTTGATAGCGGATTGTAATTGGTCTAATTTGCTGTTTTCTTCTATGAAACTCGGGGGTGTGTACTTCATCTTGTGATGGAACCACAATACCCGAAGACACGAAGTTACGATTGTGGCCGGGATACCCGAAGACACGAAGCTGCTATCATGACCGGGAGGATGACGCGCTGGAAGCCCGCTGCAGCCTACCCGGAGCGCCGCCCAGGCTCACCGCCGTGGTATCGATGCCATTATTCCGTCTGGATGGTGCCCAGATGTTGCTTAAGCAAGCCGAAACAAACGTCCGACTTGCCACGGAATCAGGAACTTTGATTCTGCCCCAGCAAAGCACCAAGGACTCGTCAGTGGAGCCACTGAGCCCGTATTCCACCAACGAGAAAGCCCACGGCCAGGTGAATGGTGATGTACCGAATAGTATTCCCCATTTGAATTGTTCGTGGCCAAGACGGTTGATTGAAGTTGAAGTTAGAAGCACCACCTGTTTTGGAACCTGTCAAATTATCCATACGAATGTACCGGGTAGTGGCACAGTCCACGTCCGTTGCCGCGGCACTGTGGCACTTCAAGGATGGGCAACTTCAGAGATGGGCCGTCGTATTATGGGCCCCGCGCTCGATGGAGTCTGCATGAGTCCGGTACGTGCTGAATGCACTAGGTCTTGTGTCGATGTACCCATCAATTATCCCGCACGATTGCCCAATACGCTTGTCCAGTAATGCATATCCATTCTTCGTTGTTGGCGGTGTCGATCAACACGCCTTTTACCAAGCTGTGAAACAACGAGACCATGCTAAGCCACCATTCGCTGTACTTTGTGGCTCGAATATATATATTTTTCTATTGATGGATACCAGTAAATAATGTAAGAGCATCAAAGAAAATAGTATAATGAATCTACTACTTCCTTTTTATACATATAGGTTTAATGATTATGATCTAATAATTTAAAGAATTTTAGGACTAAAGGGTATTTTTACTTATGAGCCTATTAATACTTTTAAATCCTTGATAGATTTGTATTATCTTTTAATTTAGTCAACAAATAAGCTTATGAGCTTAAGTAACTAACAAGATATATATTAAACGATAGTTACCGTTCGCACTTTATCCTTTCCAAAAGGTTCCGCCCATTCTGACTGGTCACGATGGATTAGCTTGAGAAATCCGATCCTCTGGTACCGATCCATAGCATCATTAGGCGCCCGTCCTAGTACCAGAAACACCTCGTTGGATGCTTTCGAACCATTAAAGTGGATTCGCCCGAGCTGCAGCAACCACACAGTCGGCCACCCGTGCAACTCTGAGCAGTAGGCCTGCTGGCCTTGCTTCCTATCAGTGAATGGACGGCATGCAGCCCACCGCGCAGCTGCTGTACCTTGTTGTATCATGCCTGTCTCTCTGTCGGTCACTATATTTGCGTCGACTTCCAGGTTTGTGTCCGTCTTTCTGAAAGACACCACGTCCCACCCAGCATCAAGGTTCACGGCTACATCGGTGCCACGGAGCCGCACCCGGGGTTTGGCTCGGTCTGACGTGTCGAGCCTGCTCTCGATGACCGCGCCACGGACCTGTACCCAGCCTTGTTTGATGCTGCCGAAGGCGTGTGCCATCTCGCTGCCTCCTACGGCGTAGTCCACGATCGAAGCCTCGGCCGTTAGCCCATTCCCCATGTACCGCCCGAAGTACTCGATACTGCCGTCAACTGACGCCCAGGACCAGCTTGGAGCGCGGTATGTTGTTGGCGTGGCCTCCACTGGCGATTCGTGGAGAGGTCCCTGTCGGCACCACGTCAGATCATCAATGAGGTTGTCAAGCCAAAGTCCAGCAACGTAAGCACAGCCAACTATCTTGTGAAAGAACTGAGCCAGTCCAGCCATGGCCGGCAACTTATCACTAGGAAAGCTGAGACATCGTGTGGAGTACTCGACCACATGCCTCTGCCACATGCGGAACGCGTCCTGTGCGGAAGACAGCCGCCGCAGTGGCGTGTTGGTAGCTGCAAATTCGGGTATGGGGCCGTCGCATTCGCACCGGCTACACGAGAGGCACGTCCACTGCAACTCCTGCTTTGTGTACACAATCAGCCGCGACGATAGGAGTTCCTCCTGAAGCGTCCATCCGCGGGCCGTCCACGGCTCCAGTCGCCCGCCGTGGAAGCCAGAGCGGAGGACGTCCTGCACACAGACGAACGCAGGCTCGCCATACTCGTCCTCTATGGGTATTCGGAGTGTCTCCGGCATGGCTCTCTGCGTGAGAAACCCCGTCTCAGCCGAAGGCGACGATGCCGCTGCAATGGTGAGATATGCCCCGCCGTATACATCGCTCATCCTACCAGATTCGCGCTCCCAGTCCACTTCGTCATCCTGCACAATGCAGAGAGAGTCTATCCATATATACCGCAGCCCTAGTCGGATTGTCAATGACACTGCATCCTGCAGAGTCTGAGGCAGCTGGCTGCTCTGGAAGCCATGTTTCAACATCTCTTTGTTCCATGACATGCATCGCAGACGTTCGTATCCACCCCAGCAATAGCTCAAAGCTACATAGTGGCCGCGTGTTCCTGGAGCTGGCTCGACCAGCGTGACTTGAGTATCTTTCAACGTTGCGCCTAGCTGGAGGAGCCGTGTGGGAAATGCGGTATCCTGAGGAGAACAGGATGTGTGCTTGGTCAAGCAGACATCCAGGCAGTCCTTCAGGAATGGGAAAGCACAGTCGGGATCATAATGGCTTGGCTGATCCCTAACCGGAATTCCTCTCCAAGGAGGTCGAGATCCTAACTGCGAAGTCAACATCAATCCTGCAGACCCCGAAAGCCAACAGACATGTCTGACGCACCACGTGCCGAGTAAATGTTCACTGAGTGTGTCACTCGAGGGCTCTTCTGAAATGCTGCAATTCTGCATCGTTTAAGGCCAATAGTGAGCATTGTATCGGCGTCGGAGGGAACACCGGGCCAACGGTCCTGTACCACCTTCGCTACGAGGACGCAGTACCGACATCCATCTAAAGCCGAGGTCTCCAACTCTCCAAACTTCAGTCGTTGGCTGAACTGGGCATCATCCGTCTCGCTGTAGGATATCTTCGTCGGCCTAATGGCTTCGGGGCAATCGAAACGGAGGTTGCGGCACGTGCAGCACCACCTGCTTGTGTTGCTGCTAGGCTCATTCTGCACCATCAGCGAAGATGCACCCACGTCAAGGTTCGCATCGTCTCGGTGCAAGCTGCCAAAGCTGGACATGATATCGCCCACTGTCATGTAGTTGAATCCGCGCTTGGGAGCTGTTACTACTATACCTTGGACAACAGCAGTTGTTGTATAAGAAGGAAGTCATGAGACAAGCATGATTAGATCGTTGAGGGGAAGGCAGCCTGGCCCGTCCTACATACGCCATTATCCCGCTCAATTCTCACTGCATGCAAACAAGGATAGTTTTCGATTGTAATTGGTCATCTTGATGAGAATGCAAACCCGGGGGGTCCACATCCTGACGGCATAATAGGACCCATGCAGGGCTTATCGGATAAATAAATAAACCGAAGAATGCATTCACGTAGGGTCCAAATTGAAGCACCAAATATCTTGGAGGTGAATATATTCTATTTCGGAAAGCAAGGACTCCTCAGTGAATGATAACAATAATATCAAGATACACATATAGCTTTTCTGTTGTATGACAATAAAAATAAACCCCTTTTTATGATGTAGCCGTGAAACAGCACACATCGCTTTCTTTGTCGTGTTTTGATGTCGGAGAGAAACTAGTTCGGGGAACAGCTCTATCTTGTCTCCAGCGGCAACGACCATTTGAGAATATGTTACAGCCTGGGCAGGCTCCCTAACAGAGCGAGATAACTAGACACAGAGTCGCTCGCCTACATCGACAGGTGCATGCCACTTCAAGCGAGGCCGTTTGCGAAGAACATCGATACCATCGACTTCATCCCGTACAGGTGTCAGGTCAGCCAGACGTTATAATGCCATCCCATACTCGGAAACTCGGCTAGCACTACCGAAATTTATAAGAGTGCCCGATTCACTGTGCTTCCTCCTTCGAGATCACAAGAGACGGCGAATCCGCAACATTTGGTGACAAGAAACTGTACCAACTGGTTTGGATTCTGACAAGTTTTATAATCCATGATACCTAGGGTGAATATAATTTTGTCGCATAGCTGAATAGTTGGCCTTCTTTGACTCAGATCGCATGGGTTCGCCTCCCTGACGTAAATCCTATTGAATGGTTATATGGCTTTCGTCGTCCTGTCCAAACTAGATGTATGAAACAGCGCGAATCTATCGGGTATTAAATGTGCAGGCGAGGGGAGCCCATGCTATCCTTCTAGATTTGTGCAAATGCAAGGCCTACCGAGCTCGCATCAACAGTTGGCACATGAACTAGAGGAGCAAGCTTTTTAGACACATTCAGGACCAACGATATCCGGAAACCATTTTTCATGGCAATGCCTCTCTGGATTAATGCGTTTATGATCAAGTCGGTAATTTCGGAGGTTTTTTTGTTAGATTGGCCAGTGTTGGTTTTGTACTGCTCGGACTGATTTAGGACAGGAAAGCTGAAGCTCGGGATTCCAATCTCTAATCAAATTGGATCGTGTCATAGATGGGTTACCCGCACGGCTGGCAATTGCGCTGTATGTCCTTGTCTCGACAAAGAAAAAAAGAAGGAAGGAAAATAAACCCGATAAAGGGACTCATGTCCTTGGCGAAGTAATGTCTCAACCAGATCAAGCAGTAATGGTGAGCATCTGACGCAAGACTTGGCAACATGGGTACTGTTGGACCACATGCCCCCCATGTATCCCTGACGGGCACAAAAAGGTAGTTCTGTTGCCACCGCTTCTTGTGAAGAGTCCGTATGCTCCTTGAAATATCTATAGAACAGAAATAGCTACTCTGTATTAAAATTGTCAACCTGTGATCACGGGAATTGAATTGATCGCCTGGTTGATGCGGATGACCAATTGGAACCAAGTAGCCCTAGGTGTAAACCATCTTCGACTAAGAGTCGAGGTGGAAGTATATCCAGAATAATTGCTGACGTGCTGGAAAATATGAGAAGTTCCTGGGCACATTGCGGCACATAGCAGTCTATCTGCTGCGGTTGAATACTAAGGTTGGGGCTGACCGCATGACGAAGAGTGAGTATCCAGACCACCCATCTCACGTCAGCATGCTTCTGAAAGGGATGGCCCATTATCCAATAGAACCAGTACGCGCGGAGCTCGAGATCTCGGCAGCGCGTTTCGATATCGGCTGTGTCACTGGAAGAGGCCTTTCCATGGAAATACAACAGCTGATGCCGTTTCTACTCATCGCAGCCGGATACTCTAATGAAAATATTCCAAGGCTTGGGGAGCTTGTTTAGTTGTGCATCATAGCTGCTGTGAAGGTCTAATATAAGGTAGTATTTTATATGAATTATAATTTCTTTAAAGAAGACGATTATAGAATATACAGCCCATATCTTTTCTTATAAGAATAACAACCTCGCTTAGTATACTAAGATATGCCATAGCTCAAGGCGATTGGCCATGGCCTAGGCATATGGCAGACAGCCCCTAGATCACTGAGCATCGCGCCTCATAGCCTCCTGAATCTATCCTGACCTCTCCCTCCCAATTTTCTTCAGTTCTTCATCTGGCAGCTCATTGAGCTGAAGGTAAATATGAGGATTTGGTACATTGCGACCCTTCTCGAACCCAGGACGCGCGAGGAGCCTATACATCCACTCTTTAACGTGAGGGAACTCGTCAACCTGAGACAGACCACTATACTCTGCAGCGCGCTCTAATTAGTCCCTTTCACTTACGGACACCATCGAGCTATTTAATTTCTTGGGGGAAAGGGGGGGGGGGTTTGTTGAAAGACCTACTGTAAGCAGTGGCCCATGGCCAAATAGCAATGTCCGCGATGGTGAGATGATCACCGACGATGTATCCGGAGGGATTCTTGGCGAGTGCCTTATCCATTGTGCGATAGAGACGGCGGGTTTCATTGACGTAGCGCTTCAAGGCGTATGGATGGTCGCCGAAAGCGGACACTGTTTGGTTGAACCCAGGTCAGTGAACGCCCTTTCATTTTCCATCGCCTCGCACAGCTAGAACATACTCTCAAAGTGGTTCGCCTGGCCTTGCATGGGGCCAAGGCCACCCACCTGCCAAAACAACTATCAATGTCAATGTCAGAGATGCTATTCCTCAGATCAGGCATGGGACTTTCGCGAATTTACCCAGCTTGTCATCTCCCAGTGCTCTTTGGTCCCACGAGGATACGAGATCTTGTGGTCACCATCGTATCGGTCCACGAGATACTGCAAAATGGCACCGCTTTCCCAGATTTTGAGCTGCTGGCCGTTCTCGTCCGTGTCGACGATGGCTGGGATACGGCCGTTGGGGTTGATGGCGAGATACCACTGCTCTTTCTGCTCATGCTCAAAGAGCTTGATTGGGTGTACCTGCAGAAGGAATCATTTTAGTGGTTTATGTTCCCTTTTGTTTCTAAGGAGTTTTTGTTTGGACCGGTGATAGGATCGTACGTTGTACTTCAAGCCCAATTCCTCGAGGGCAATGGAGACCTTGAGAGGATTGGGGGTGCCCTCGCAGTAGAGCGTAATGTTGTGTTTCTCTGTGCTCATGGCGGGCGAAGGCGAGTAAGCTGTTGGCGCAATATACGTGACGGAGTTCAAGCCGTGCAGAAGGAAGGCAATAGTGAGATGGTAAGTCGGGATGAATCTGCTTCTCACATGGTGGCCTTTTTCACTCGCGGCGATTCTCAACTTGTATTTATATGCATTTGATCCCTTATGATCATGATTAGCTCGCCAGCTGAACAATCATGCGGACTGTACATAGGCGATAGTTCATTCTGCCCGGGCTTGGAACGGGGCGGTTGCAAGATATCTGGGTTTTCAACTTGCCTTAATAGGATCATGGTATCATCAAAGCAGCTTAGTAGGTCTGCTTTTGCACGTTCCATCCACCTCATGCCAATCGCAATTCCAGGTAGGAATGACTGAACCGCGTGTAATTTGTGTCAGATATTGATGGTGTAGCCTCAAGTCGCTGAAAAAGGTCAATGGTGCATCAGAAATGGTTAGGATCGCCACGCCACTTGTAAGTGTATCAGAAATCACAGGTACTGGAGGAGCAGCAATCGTGACAGGTCGGTGATTCTTGGCATGATTATCAATCAGCTTTTGGGCTCGGCTTCCGTTGTTGATTTGAAATCACATGTGGATACCTACGGGAAGCTAACTGGTTCCCCTTTTGTTGATCCAATGCACAGGACGCCGCCAATCGGTGGACTTAGACCCATCGCCGTCACACAAATCGAAAACGCATGATTTCACACAGTCTTTGGTATATGATTCTGGAGAATCCATCATTATTTATTTGACGGGCATGGGGTATATATTGCGTCTCATATGGCGTTGAAAATTATATCAATGCCTAGTGAATCCGGCCTTCATCTACTGCAAACCTGGTCCTGGATCTTCTCATTGTATGGCCTTTGGTAGTAGCCTAGCAACGAATTTCCGTCGTCCAACGAACGCCCTTCAATTAACCAATGTCGCGAAGAAGCCGTTCTCTATCTATCACTACTTACGTCTTGACAATAACCAACAATGGAGGGGCCCCTGAAGAAGAGACGTCTTCTCTTCTTAAATGCAGATACTGGTAATCCTGGTACTCAACGTCGCACCCGCAGCAAGTCGCTCGACTCTAAGGTCCGTCGCCATCTCATGGTCGACATTGGCATGTCCCGAAGAAAGCCATCGAAAGCGCCCCAATTCGTCAGCTTCGTGTGGTCCGTGGCAGAAACATCAGGGGCGTTGTCAGGTACTGGCCGAGGGGAGCATTCCACAAGTCGAGAAGTTGACCGCTTGCAAGCTCCGGCGAAGGACTTGGTCGTACCAGGGACTGTTGCACAATATACTACATTATGTACTGCGTCGCCGCCCATCTTGCATGCATTATCCGTTTTTGAAAAGGAATGGGGAGAAGATTCGTTTTCAGCTTATGGATTCGCCTTGATCATGGTCGCAGGAAGGAACGCAATGAGCTCCAGTAAGTATACCCAGGTCTTCCATCCACCTAAATGCTCGCAACTATCTGTAACATACTGGGATGAAGATTGCTCAGCAACGACCTTTTGGTTCCCCTTTGCCGTCAGAAAATCCGCCTTCCTTCATCATTACCAAAAAGTCCTTACTTCACCCAACGTCCTTATCCCATTATACCGCAGATCCGCCAGAGAGCTGCGATCACTGGCGTTGGAACGCTCTTTAGAAACCATCCAGTGCGTCGAGTCCAGGCTTTCCAGCCCTGATACAAGCAGCGCGACGTCTGATAGTGTCCTTCATGCGGTGTTGGCGCTGATTTGCTACAACGTAAGCTTCATCTCAGGAGCCGTTACGCTTATATCAAATGAAAAGAAGCCATGCAGCTGAACTTTTGGAATCAGTTTATCAGTATGGACTTCGATCAGGCGATGATCCATGTGAAGGGCTTGCGGATGGTGGTTGCGGCAAGAGGTGGCATCTCTACCTTAAAACCCAACCAAGACCTGATGCTCATGATCTCATGGTATGAATGGGCAACGCCAGCAGCTTCTGCAATTGATGCGAGTTTATTAGACACTAACAAATTATTTTAGGGTGGACATTACTGCAGCATTGCTCCACGATACCAAACCACTGTTTCCACTATTCGCTCCCATGGCCAGCGCTATGGCATCTTGTGACTCAACCTTGGAAACGCTGCCGGCTCCGCTACTCAACGTCATCAACGACGAAAACACGGCGGACACGCGATTCATGGACGTCATCTCCTGTATAGGTGATCTGAACGCGCTCGCTGCACTTATTCGATTTGAGCTTGCGATTAAAGGTAATGCCATCTGGGATGACGAAGAGCACATGAGTTTCTTCGTGAATCCAGTCGCCCACAAGTTGCTGAATCAATCATCGAGACCCCGGCCAATAACGCGTTGGGATAGTATTTCGAGGGCGCTTCGGGTAGGTACTATGATCTGGGTCATAGAGGTGAAGCGAAAGTGTCGCTCCTATCCCGGAACTGCTGACGCACGAATCTCAACGTTGCTTAAGATGCTATCGAGCAATTCCAATGCGGAACGCGTCTGGAATACTCCCGACCTACGCCTTGTCCGCCTTTGGCTTCTCGTTCTCTGCAGCATCGGTGAACCTAATGATAAAGACCTCTCAATGTCGATGAGAATGATAGCTAGCGAGATGGAAGAGCCAAGACCGATGTCATGGGTAGAAACCATGGCAGGTATCCGCCAGATGCCCTGGGTGGACATTTTTGAGCCTGCATGTGCCAAACTCGGGCAGCGGCTCTTGGAGAAGCATTTTGGGACATCAGTTTGAACCGCTCTATCAGTGCGCCGCTTAGAAATATGTAGTCATGATGACTCGATCCCTTCTTGCTAGCCAGAGAAAGATTTATGAAATGAGGATTTGCACCCAGTCAAGATCTTGAAGTCACGCAAATACATGACCACGCGGCATCTGAGCAATTTCTCGAGTGCGCGAACGGATTTGTCCTTCTCGACCTTTCGAGACGCAGCCCCGGCTAGCGGGTTATGGCAAGTGCCGATCATCAGATTGGATGAGCTCATGTAGGAGCGGCGACGTGCTACATTTCCCGTAATCTGTAGGTTACCTGCTAACGGAGAGGTCTTGCACAAGGATCCGGGCTACTCGGACCAACGTAAATCCCATGGGTGATTGTGACAAAGCATGACAGAAAACAGACTTAAGGCTTGCTTTCTACTTCGGAGCGTCATAGCTCGGAAAGAAATACAGGAATACATATGCCCCGAAAATGTGGGGGTCAAGAGTAAAACGGGAAGCTATATATTTCTTCACGATCTTTGCTCTGTTATAAATATCGGCGTCGCAACTGAAGGTGCTACGGATCTCCGCGGCCAGTCTTCCATAGCACTTGGGAAATCTTGAGAGGTAGAAGATATCCATGGTCAGCCTTCTCATTGGGGTGGAAATATTCACAGTATCAGGTCAGACCCTTTAATCAGATTGACAACGATGTCAATTTGTTCCAGCATGGTCGCTCAGAAGCCATCCATGGATGGTTTTGACGGGGCTCGGCTAATGATATTGCGCTTCCGTAGATGCAAATTCCGGTTGAAAATACTGAAACTGAATATCGTAGTGCCCGCGATTAAAAGAAGGCAAAGGTCAAACTGGTCTAGAGCCGGGTTTCTATAGATGTCTTTGACCATAGTCAGTCCAACTGCATATCGAACGGTGGTTAGAAACTCATCCCGAGGAGCTATAGCAGTTTCAACTACAACGCTATGCTAATTACCCATCCTCAGCACTGACATCAAGCTCCCTCTTCCAGGAACTCAAAACGTCCTAATTCTTTGCCGTCTCACCTACTTTCCATCAAAAAGCATGAAACAGCATCTCGCCCTGCCCGCCCCTCACCGTTCAGTCCACACTATACCCATCAGTCATCCCTAACACATACGTCTTTCTCCCAGGCCACCATGTGGAAGGACAGGATGTAGTCGAAAATGGGTGTCGACCCTCCTACGTCCCGGGTATTTCCGTCCACGCTGTGCATAGACAAGAGGAGTCGAGATAGATCATGCGAGGGCCCTTGGACGGTCCCCTCGTCGACGATCGTCGATTTCTCTCAAAGAGGGAGTGCAGCGGTGTCCAGCGCTTTCCATCGGGGATTCTCAAATCAGCGCTGAAGTCGAGCAGCATTTCGACATCGTCGCTCGTTTGATAGAACGCCGAGATTATTCTTTTATCCAAGGCATTAGATTGGCTTCTAGTAGTACTGAACGAACGTGCCCCTAGGGAAACACGAACATGTATCCGACATTGTATCATCCACTGCTGTTGGAGGATTGCGTCGTACGAATGGAGTCCTTCAGAACGCATGATATGTGTAAACCTGCTTCGACCGTAGAATGACGACGACCCACCCAGATTGCGATATCATACGCCTCAATCGGAACCCGACTCAGTCCTTAATCGTGAAATAGATGAAGCACCAAGCCCATCGCTCCCAGGTGTTATTTGTGGCGGTACACTGTTATTGGTATCGTTATATCGGGACAAGGGCATTGTCCCTGATGTCGCGGGAGGGTGGCTTCCACAGTTGCACGCGCAGCTTGGAAGAACTTGGCCAGCGGTTGTCGTTCTCACCAGCTCGTTAAGGATGCTAAATTCAAGCTTCAATTTTATGCTGTAGGCCATTCCCTTGTAGGCAGTCTGCACATCGTAATAGCTCGCGTATTCAAGGACGAGAATGGTGATGTCGAGGATGATAACCACCACGTTGACGGCGACAAGGCGTCGCAGAGTATTGCCTAGCGTCCTGCCGAGGTGCGCGCTGTCCTCTCGGAAAAACTTGATGGTGCATAGTATGTAGAGGGAGGACAAAATCAACTCCTGTAGGAAGAAGATTGTCACCTCCACCTTTTCGTATATGGGATAAATCCTGAGCCAGACTTCCGGGTGGTTTGAGTTGGCCCCAAACCCCATGACCATGGTAGGAATATGAAGGATGATAGCGTTGATGATGATCATGACCAGAATCAGCTTCAGGTGGGTTTGGTTGTATAGAATTAGGTGCAGCCTGGAGTACAAGACGAATGACTGCCCAGTTACCATGAGGCACCATCCGGTGGCGATGAATATGGAATAGAGCAATGTCCCCCGGGCAAGCCTGAAAGTCTTTGTCAGATAACCAAGCGACCACAACGCAATTCCTAGCATAGCTGCCATGAAGCTCCAAAAGTATAAGCCATGGCGGTTTTTGAAGACGCAAAATACGATGATGGTGAGCTCGATGACGTTGTAAAATGCTATGCCGATGAATGTCGCGATGCATATGGAGACGGGGTAGGAGGTAGAAGGGTCCCTCCCATACCCACCCGGATCGCTGGCCATGATGGGTTGGGTCAATGCGCAGGACCGTATTTAGTTCTTCGCTTTTTGGTTGCAGGGAAAGTCACCAATCCCAGGTATTTCCGTGCCCTACATTGAGGGTTTCTTCATTGTAAGACAAGCACCAGTGACTGGCTATCGTGAGCCAAAGCCCTTGATCAGGCGCTGAAAGGAACAGAGAAGCGCAGGACATTGAGAAAGAGCGAGAAAGAGCGAGAAAGAGCGACAGAGGAGGAGGAGTAGGAGAAGGAAAATTGACTGGGGAGTCCAGGTTGGTCCCCTGTGCGAGTTATGAGCTGGGATGGCTGCAGAACTAGCCTCGATAAGGGCGGGCAAAGCAACACGCGATTCAGGACAACGGGATCGGCAAACCGGATGATATTGTTAAAACCAAGCTTGAAATGGCTGAACACAGGTATCCTAGTGTTCCCCAAGTTTTTTGGAGGTGGTCGCGCAGAAACTTAGACGGTCCTGGTTCAGCAACAGCGCCACGCACAACGCATCAGCCATGGCGTGACGCCAAGAGACGGCGTCTTGGTGGCATCCATAGCCGGCGTTTCGTGTGCCAATGATGCTAAGTCCACAGCAGGCTAAACCTTATTATTGGGAGCTGAAAAGCCGCTCGGGCATCTGTGTCGCACGGTGTGCCAGACTTGGGAAATGAAATTGACGCTGTGTCATGACCTACCGTGGATGGACGCGAAGGCACCCGCTTGGTCCTCCAAGCAACTTGCCTTCTGGTCCCGCTGAGTAAAGGGAACATATCTAGCTCGTGCTCTTGAAAATGGCAGGGTTTAGCAATAATCCCTCCACAGTGATAAGCCCACCCCATTTTACCACGGTTTTCAATCCCGAGGTATGGTAAATTGAGACGATGAAGATAATAGAGTTGCTTCAAATAGGACGGACGAGAAGTGTTTCTAGAGATGGGGTGTTCAACGTTATCCCAGCCGTGGACAACAGAGCTAAGCACGATAGTCATGGGACGAATTGCGATCCGTCATGGTTGGTCTGTTTCCTGGGTATAGGAGATTTTCGTGTTTCTTGAAATGTAGCGGAAGATTTAGGCATCCCAAGGTTGAATACGTGCACTCTTTATAGAGGGCGCTCGATCGTACAAAATCATGAGAAATAGGCTGTATTTCAGAGACCACCACGTCTGCTGCTGTTAGATCATGATACCCATCGGGGGTTTCCAGCTAGGATGCAACATAAAGTCATGACATTGGAGGCAGGGATTTAATTGTCGCCTTCAATACAACGCTGCCCCTGTAAATATTCCACAAAAGAAGCTTACTAATTGCGATATCCCCGCGGCTCAACTAATCTTTTGTTCCATTAATTTTCGACACGGTTGTCGATCACGCATCATGCGCCTGATAAATGTCCAAAGTCTGGAGCTAGAGGAGTTCTCCGGCTCGAGCACTCCGCCCTACGCCGTCCTGTCGCATACATGGGGCGAAAAAGAGGCGTCTTATGGCGAATGGATTCAACGGCGAACTCGCCTCATGAGGTTGAGGCGACCAGGCTTGTCCAAGGTTTTTGCAATGTGCAAGCAAGCTCGAACAGATGGCATCCAGTATGCGTGGGTCGACACGGTCTGCATCGATAAGTCGAGCTCTGCCGAATTGTCCGAGGCCATCAACTCCATGTTTGCTTGGTACACACGAGCCAAAGTCTGCTATGTCTTCCTCCGCGACGTCAACCACCACACGCCCGGCGGAGGCGACTTCAGCACGTCATTTCAGTCGAGCAGATGGTTTACCCGTGGTTGGACGTTGCAGGAGCTAATCGCACCACGAAACGTCATTTTCTACTCCGCCGAATGGAAGGTTATAGGGACCAAGAGCACAATGGCTGTTCAATTGGCCAGAATCACCGGCATCGATCGTATGTGCCTGCAAAGAGAACGAAGGCTAGATGAGTACAGCATCGCACAGCGCATGGCCTGGGCAGCAAGTCGTTCCACCACCCGGGACGAGGACATGGCCTACTGTCTATTGGGATTGTTCAATATTGCAATGCCATTGCTCTATGGCGAAGGAGGGCAAAGAGCCTTTCGCAGACTTCAGGAGGAGATCATCAAATCTTCGGATGACCATAGCATTCTCACGTTCGACACGAACCTCTCCAACAACACTCTCTTTGCGGATCACCCTAATACTTTCGCCCGTGGGCCCAGGATACACACAAACTTCACGCGGAAGATTACGGCGCCCTTTTCAATAACCAACGCCGGCCTGTCCATGACTACGCCTCTCATACAGACCCTTTCGCCTTTTTGGGTCCTCGCAGTGCTCAACTGCGTTGAGATGGATGTTGATAGGGATGCAAAACGGGCGCAAATATGCCTTCCACTGTTTGGCAAGGATCATAAATACATGCGAGCCCGCTCGCCCGTCTGCCTCATCAGTAGGCCTCTCGATGACGGCGGTATTGGCATCCAAGATGAGATTCCAGACCTAGGCCCGCAGGTTGAATGCACGTACCTTATATCGAGCTTCCCGAAGATTTATTCGGCATATGGAACGGAGATGGACACTGCTCTCAAGGGTTTCGAGGCCGACCCATCACCTGCGGCTGGTTTCATGATCACGCTTCCCCGTGGGCTTGGGTCTTATAGAATCAACCGAGCTCACCCTGCGAACGCTCTGCGTCCCGACATTAGCTTCTTCACGCCACCTACGGACCAACTTTCACAGTTCTCCGGTGGGCTTATTGTTTTCAAGGACTCTAATGTTACTCCTCCCCGACAAGTAGCGTTGTACTTGGGGCTGGAGCTGAATAGCAGCAAGCAATTCCTTCTCGACTGGGTTTGCCGCCTGGTTGAAGTAGAAGCGGAGGTCTCAGCCGAATCCGTTAAACAAACCGCAGAAATATTGCAGAGACAACATGAGAGAGGACTGTTCGGAAATTCCCGGAAGCACTACCACCATCTTGGAGATTCTATTGCGGCGGCTCGCACGAGGTTCCCGACCTTGACGGGTGAACCGAGTAAAGAGGTCATTATGGTGGAAGTGGTGTTTGAAGCTCAATCAATCTTGGAAGAATGGGATGACCTGGATTTTAATACGTAGACAATGATTGCTTGGCTTTTCTTCGTAACGGACTATACTCCAGAAGTTTGGGTCTTGAAATCCTAAAAAAATGTACCTGGAAACTAACCAGCTGCCAGCCCTAGTTCTGTTGCCGCCCATGCAGCAGTGCCTGTCTTACCAGAATCCATTCTGCTCGGAAAATGCTTTGGATAGAGCGAAATATAGGAACAGAGTAGAAAGGCTTATTACGTATACTATCGGACTAATTGTGTGTCAAGGGATATTATCACGAAATGCACCATAGTTTACCGCATATGCTCGAGCCCATCTTTCAAGGATTTACAAATTGCTCTTTGGGTACTGCTAGAGTAGCAAAGGTCCAAGAAGCTTGTGCCAGAGGTGTTTTGTCAAATCATTCGTAAATAATTTATGATGATTTAAATCTGCTTCGTAAATGAGTGCCGGATATACACATCCGGGGTGGCATTTAATACACTACACCTATGGGCTGGAACGGGCCAATCCAGGCGCGTTGGAAATGAGGCTATTAAATACACCAAGTATTTTCAAATATAGATAGCAAATACTAGTATAGCATAAGAAGCCCTGATCCTAAAAGGAATGCTCATAAAGAGCTCAAAAGTACCCAGTTGCATGGTGTATGTCTCTATCATTTCGATAAGCATTACATTCCTGGTCGTATCCCATGCCTTCCGTCTGAGTGTGGGGTTGGTCAATGAACAGGAAGCATCTGCAAGCCTTTCTGTGCAATTGTGTTAATGGGGAGATTTCAAGGTATAGCTCAACCGGAGTTTGAAAGTGTCGGAAAGTGGCGGATTTCACAATGGGCGACTCAGGCATTGCGTCGATAACAGCCTCGTGCCCGAGTAAACCACAGACCAGCCCTGATACACTGATAACACGCTGACGAAGCTTGAAACGTGATGAAAGATGCAGCTCGTGGCGATTCACTAAACGTTCGGATAAGGCCAGTAGCTAGATTTGCATGCTGAGGATTTCTCTTCGCAATTGGTGCATCAATTGTTTGCGTAGTGCTTTCAATGGGGAGAATTGAGTAAGCTGTCATATCCTGGGGCGGCCGTGATAGACAGAGTGTATTGACGAAATGGTAGATCAACCCGGGATAAGGGAATCGGTGGACCATTCTGCTCGAGCCAGTCGGAGACTTTTCTTCCGTCTCAACTACTTTGTATCCCTGGAAATAAAGCAGCGAGGCCTCCTGTTTTCTTGCACGGAAAACAACTCAAACATTTCTAAACGTGACTTATCCAGCTCTACACTTTTCACTCCATTCGAGCCATCGTCATAGCAGGGTATTACATCAAGTTGAGACCCAAAGGAAACGGTATCGCGGCGCATTATGTCTTCTGGTCTCGAGGCTGACGCTGCCCGAGAATCTACCGTGATAGGCGCGCTGCTACGGGCATTCGCAAGACGTAAGGAATTGCCTCCAGAGTTCCGGCTTGAGGGGCAGACTGCCGTTATCACAGGTGGCAACACCGGGCTCGGTTTAGAAGCAAGTCGACAACTCTTAAAGACTGGCCTCTCCAACCTTGTGATTGGCGTACGGTCTCAGTCTAGAGGTGATGCAGCAGCAAATCTGCTGCGAGATGAGTTTCCCAACGTGGAAATCTGTGTTTGGATCGTCGATATGGCGTCATACAAGTCGGTGCGCCAGTTCTCCGAGCAATGTGCGACGCTGCCCCGCATCGACATCGTTATCTTGAACGCTGGTTTAATGATGGCTTCTTATACTACTGTTACGGATACTGGACACGAGACGATATTCCAGGTCAACTACCTTTCGAATGTTTTGTTGGCTATCTTACTTCTTCCTGTTCTCAAAGCAAAAAAAGACGTTGGCGCTTCTCGTCCGCCAGTAATCAGCATCATAGGATCAGACACGATGTACCAGCCCGAGTTTTGGCCCGAGATGAAGGGTCCAGTCTTTCAGCAATTCGACAAGCCAGAGGGATTCGGCTCGTTTCCTCGTTATGGCGCCACGAAGTTTCTGCTTTCTTTCTTCGTGTCCCGACTTGCCGAGTTAGTGAACCCGGCCGACGTCCTTATCAACATCGGAAACCCTGGCGGGACCAAGAACACGAGCCTGGGGCGCGATGCGTCCATGATCTTTCAAGTTTTCTTCACCGTTGTGCAGTTCTTCCTCATGAGATCGCTTGAGAGTGGCGCATCCATGTATCTGTATGCTGTCTTGAACTCAGATTCAGTAAACCACGGTAGCTTCTTTAGCGACTGGACGACCAAACCGTAAGCAGTACATTGAGTTGTGATGCTATAGTGTACTAACAATAGCAGCTACCCAAAGCCTTGGTATACCGAGGAAGGTCAAGCGTTTCGAAAGAGGCTTTGGGAAGAAACTATGGAGGAGTTGAACTTTGCAGGTGCCTCAGCAACTGTTCAGGGCATGAGGACGATGTAATTCGCTTAATTGCAGTCGACATTTCTTCATTAAACGAAGGTCAAAGGCGTCATCTTTATGAAACCGTGCACGTACATGTGGAAACCAACGTGTATACCGCACTGCGCTTCCAAGCACTAATCTCTGCTACCCTTGATACCCAGGTCCAGAATAGCTTGTTGGTAGCATGCAATTACCGATTTTGAACCACTTCCGAGAACGTCGCTAAAAGAGTGGGCGAGCAAGGAAGCAATTTCAGAAACAAGGCTTGTCTGATATACAGATAACAACGACGATGGGCATCTTTATCGCCTTAAATCCCAAGGGGCAGAGTGGTGAAGAGAAGGTGATCCATCACAAAGACATGTGGAATGGTCAAGACTACTTTCACGGGAAGCAAATGATCAACTTCAAGGAACAACAGATTACTTATTTCGGTAGTGATTATTTGGCCAAGATCACCCTGCCACCAGAGAATGTATATCAAATGGGAAGCATGGGCTGAACGGCAAACCGCGATTGCAATTCATTTTGCTTTTAATCTCCGAAATCAAATGGTCATGTTCCGTCTACGCTTAAGAATGCTTTTTGATGTACATCTCACAATTTTGCGGGTAATGATAAGGAGCCAAGGTCTAGGCGCATCCCGCATTCCTTGCAAAAAACTGCCACGCAGTGGTTAGGAACGACGATCCCTCATCACTTTCAGTGTGACTACTCGTTTGCTTGTAAACTTCTGGTTGGGCGAAACGTAAAACACATTCTGACAGTTCGGCTTGAGCAAATCAATGGTTGAATTGGCCTGGCACAAGAGTCCTTCGGTGCCGCCGGCTGGATCACAATCAATGAGGGGTAAAGTGATCACCGGATCCTGCCACTTAGACGTTCTACCAACACAAGATAACCACAAACCGGCAGTTGGATGCGTGCCCTTCGATCCGAGTCCCACTCGATTGCGAGCTTGTTCGTTACCCACTCCTCAACCTGCGAAGGATTTGCGGGTCATAGTATTGGTCGTGTGATCAAATCCAGCTTCATCAAGTAATTCTGCATGCTGATCACCGCGGGCGTCTGGATCAATGTGACGTTGGGTTACTTAACCAGATAGTCGGGCTAGGTACGACGTTATCATTCTTGATATTGGTCAAAATTAGCGAGCGGAACATGTGTTGGTTGGTCTGCAGGAGTGGTTTTGAACCCAAGTTGCCACCATGCACCGGTATATATCTGCAGAATGCCGAAGACTATGGGCCACATTGTAACCGCTTTCTTCAGTTGCTTCCATTTCTTATGCGGCCGATGTCCTCTATTTGAAAGTTCCGATTGGGATTATTCCAACTGCCAAAAAGATGCCCTACAATACGCAGGACATTGTCCTCAAGTGTGAAGACAAGCCGCAGCAGGTTGAAATTCTTGAAGAATTTCCACCAACCGAATGGCTCGAAAGGCTCAAGGCAGAGTACTCTGGCCAGCATGGAGGTGAAACGTTTCCAGCCGGCTGCGACCTTGACCGCATGGCTTCGTCCATCCTCACGATCAACGTCGAGGACTCGGTCAACGTTCTCCAGGGTTTACTCAAAAGCCAGAAAGATGACTACACCATCGATCGCAAAATGATGGCTAGGTTCAGCGAGCTGATAGAAGGGAGTGAGGCCTGTGAGATGAAGGAAGGCGAATGGGCATACGAGGTCTGCAGGCGCGCTGGCTTATGCCACAACTGGTCGCCGTACGCCGAGGTTCGCGCCGTGACTCTCCCATACGATGACGCAGAGGAGGCGTGCGAGAGCTTCCGAGCATACCTTTTGGGTTATTTCTGGGTTTGTGTTTGCACCTCTGTCAACACGTGTACGTCTGCCAAGCAATGTCCCACCTAGCAGATGGCTAACAGTCGGTTCCAAGTTTTCGCCCCTCGCCAACCTGGAATCTCTATCCCTGGCTCAGTAGTGCAGCTACTACTTGTCCCGATGGGTCGTGGCTTAGCATACATTCTGCCCGATTGGGGCTTCTCTTTTCGGGGGACTCGCTACACCCTGAACCCCGGGCCATGGACGACAAAGGAGCAGCTTTTTGCCACCATTATCTTCACCGGGGCTTCAGGTATAGGCAACTTTACTGGCCTTCTTGTCCTACGGATGCCGGCCTTCTTCAATCAAAGATGGGCTAGCTTCGGATTCAACGTCATGCTTGCCCTTGCCAATCAGGTGTACGGTCTGGGTATGGCTGGCATCTTGCGTCGTCTCAGCGTCTACCCGATCGAGGCCGTGTGGCCGAGGGTTCTGCCTACACTCGCCTTGAATCGTACCCTTGTCAACGCGGATAATTCGCACGAGAAGATCAATGGCTGGAAGATGTCGCGTTACAGGATGTTTATCTGGTGTGCAGTCATCTTCGTTGTGTATTATTGGATTCCGAACCAGTTCTTCGTTGGGCTTCGACTCTTCAATTGGATGACGTGGATCTCACCAAATAACTTCAACCTCGCCGCTGTGACGGGCTCGTACGGTGGAATGGGCTTCAATCCCGTCTCGAGTTGGGACCCCAATGCGTCCGGCATGCTGGCTATGGAATCGCCCTTCTTCGCGCAGCTGCAACAGTACGTGATGCGTGTTATAGCTGGGATTGTCATCATCATAATGTATTATCGCAACGCTTTCTGGTCGGCGTTTATGCCGATAAACTCCAATGGCGCCTTTGACAATACCGGCAAGCAGTACAACATAACGAGAGTCCTCGACGACAATCAACGCATCGATGTTGATAGATACAGGAGTTATGGTCCGCCCTACTACGCAATTGCTAATCTCTTTGTGACCGGCGGGAATTTTATCTATTATACGTTTTCGATCGTCTACGTCTTCACCAAGTACTGGACACCAATTAAAAAAGCATTTGTCGGCATGGTAGTCAACACATGGAAACGTCGAAGCATCTACACGGGCTTTGTTGATGGCCAAACCCGGATGATGAGGAAGTACAAGGAAGTTCCCGAGTGGTGGTACGGTTGTGTTTTCACATTTGGCTTCGCAGTATCCGTCATCAGCCTGACGGCTTGGCCAACTGAGACGCCGTGGTGGTCCATCCTGGGTGTAACTGGCGTTGGCGCTATCCTTACCATTCCGTGGGTGATCATTGAATCTGTCGCCAATACCGGTATACATCTCAACGTTATTTGGCAGGTCCTCCCTGGTATCTGGTTTCCAGGTCAACCTTTGCCGCAGCTTATCATCCTAATGTTGGGAGCTGCTTTCGAGCAGATGGCTGGCGGCTTCAGTGCCGACCTGAAAAAAGCTCATTACGCAGGGATCCCGCCACGAGCAGTCTTCCGCGGGCACGTGTTTTCTGTTGTCATCAACTGCCTTATTTATTGCGGCATTCTGGAGCTGCTGATGCTTTACGCCAATGCAGACAATACGCTCTGCCAGTGGAATAACAGACAGTACATGGTGTGCTCCTACGCCCACTCTGTCTGGTCGTCTACCATATTGTTTGGCGCTTTCGGAACCAACAACATGTTCAAGCTCTATCCCGTCCTTCCATGGTGCTTCTTGATTGGAGCTCTTCTTGGAGCTGCCTGGATCATCGGCGAAAAGTTCTTACCCCATGTGCGCATGTACCTGATGCGTCGTGCAGCTGAGAGACATTTCCGACTGTTTGACAAGTACGTCTGGATTCCATTGTCCTCAATTTTGGCTTGTCTTCATCCGGCCATTGCGCTATCAGGCGCCCTCGAATGGGCTGGCAATAACAATTTGACATACGCAACCCTCGGTATTTACATCGCCTGGTTCTTTCAATTTTATCTCAAGCGCCGCTACACAGCTTGGTGGGGGAAGTATGCCTACCTCGTATTTGCCGGTCTGAGCGTGGGCGTGGCAATCTCAGGCCTCATTGTTACTCTTGTCTTTTCGTTTGGCGCGGGTCAAGGGGCTGATATGAGCTGGTGGGGAAACGATGTGCCTCGGGCAGGGATCGACTACCAACTCTACAACAATAACGCCTCCTTGTACTCATTACCTTCTCAGGGCTTCTTTGGTTTACGTCCAGATGAGTATCCACTTGACTGGTAATGTCTTTACACCACTTACCGCTGGATTCTTGGATGTCAGACATCAAGGAACACATACTCGTAGGGCCAGATTTCACAATGAGAAGGCAATTGTCCCTCTATTTGCAACAGGATATCATGCATAGTACCAGTCCATAAAGTAAGCTCCATTGCCGCCTGTTAGTCACACACCGCATGCTAGGGAACGCGTTTTCCAACCTATTCTATGCTCGGCAAAGAGGTTCATCTGGCAACTCGATCCAAAATTCGGACCCAACGCAAGTCGGGCAGTAGAAGACATGCTCGGGATCATATTTCAGCTTGGCAGCTAGGTGGGCAGCATAATTGGACCCATAGAAGGTGTCCTTGTAATCAGGGTCATGCCGGTCGCCTTCATTCATATAGCCGCCAGTGTCTGGTGCCAAAGCCTTTGTTGCAGCGCCCTTGACAAAAGTAATATCGTCATTCAGGTTTCTGCGCACCTCATTTCTTGCTGTTCTTGGAATCCCACAACCGGTAACCAAGGCAAAGGAGGACGTCCGCCAGGCTGGGTGTTGGCCAGAGGTTAGGTCGGCTGTGTCTTTGAATACTTGGCCACCACCAACGAGCAGCACCACATTGGAGGCGAACTCATTGGCATTGCCGCTCACAATTTCCATAGCCTCTCGCACACGTTGCCCGTCGGCAAGCGCAGGGCGGTCGAGAAGGCGTGAGGTAAGGATTGAAGTGTCGCCGGTAGGGTCATACACTCCGGACTCGGCTTCGTAGAAGACCAATAATCAGTGTAGGACCTGAAGGTCTCGTGGAAGAGGAGACGGTCTCTGAAGGGTTCGAGTGCAGTGCACACAGGTGCAAATCTGGTGTTCGCTTCTTCTTGAGTTTTTCCAATAGCCCAAAGTCCGCGGAAATACCCAGAGCTTATATTGCCAATGAAGGGGCCAGGAAAATTACGAAACCAGTACGCGTATCCAGCGAACCCGGCATCGTTCAAATCAGAATAAGCCTGGAGCATCACTGTGACGGCGTCGAGCAATTCGGCATCCTCTGGGGTTTGGAAGAAGGGCGCGATAGCAAGAGAGTGGAAGGCCACGGTATCCACGTTGGGGTGCGCCTTGACGATGCTACTAAGAACGATACCGTAGCCTGGACCACCACCGGGTATGGACCGTAGAAGATCTGTGTTTTGAAAATGGTTCGCAATGACAACTGTACCGTTTGCCAACAACACCTCTGCCTCAAAGATCTGGTCTGCTCCAAGACCGTAGTTGCGTGATGCAGGGTCATGTCCACCGCCAGAAGACCAGCCACCGATAGCGCCGACCGAGATGGAGCCGCCCCCTACAACGATGACGTTGTTTTCCTTTGCGACTTTGTAGACATCTCGTCATTGAATTTCCATCGACGTGGATGGCGCTTCCAGTCCACCCAAACTCGCTACATTCCCTAGCGGCTGATGTGTAGGTTGTCTGAAAGGTGATATCGTTGCGGAAGTAGCGGAGCCACACTTCGAAGCCGCCGCAGTCATCCGAACGGTCGAGGAGATCGTGCCTGGTACCTGTCACCACAAGGCGAATGTTACTGCGCTTTGCAAATGCCAATGTTGCAGCGACGTCTTCTCGTGTTGTCGCATTGATTGCAAATACCGGTAGTGATCCCAGGATACAGGTACCAGGTTGCTCATTAGCAGCGTAGTTGACTGGAGCGCAGGTGATATTGTAAGGATAGGGCCGGCCGACGGGTTTCGAGGTTTGGAAGTCCTGGTCTGACCACATCTGAGTCAGATACACACAAATGGCCAAGTCTTTCTCAAGACCTTCGTAGCAGGAGCGCGCAGTAGGCTCGCTCCTGATGAGCTTGTTACCGCCGAGAAGGTAGTCCAAACTCTCCCAGGATTACTGCGATGGCCAACACGTATCGCCAGGGACCTATTTGACAGTCAGTGGCTGCGAGGTGGCCGCGGGAATCGCCGTGGCCATGTGGGAGATCTCATTTGCCTACACATCGACACTGAGGCTTGGTATGCGAATACAGCGAGGCCGCCAGGATACCCAGAGAAAAAGTGGAAATATCAAGGAACGCATGCCATTGATTTCGATACTAGATGGCTGGAATGGCAAGCCGATTGGGTTGCACGTGTTTAGTTGCGGGTGAGTTCTCAGGGACGAGGTAAGAAGGGAATTTGAAGTCAGGACAGCAAGTTCTTCTTTTCTTTCCTATGCTGCATGCACTACGTGGGGGCATGGCAATATTGCCACTTTTGAAAGTAAACATCCACAACTAACTGCATAACCGATTCCACCTCCAAGAGTAGTTCAACGAGGGTCCTGCAGGGCGAGGACGGGAATCCCGTCACCAACGCTGCATACCCTGGATCACAATCGTCTCCAAACCCTTACGTTTTACCTGTCCAGATACACTAGCGTCATATCGTTGGCGCCAGCTATACCTGAAGTTAGCAAATTTAAGAGAGGAACGTTGGTTGCTTCTTGTATATATTATCAAATCACACCCCCAATTCGTGTTCTTGTACGTATATTACGTTGCTGACTATGGCCCTGCAATTGTAGTGCTAATGAGGAGTCGCGAGAAGCTTTTCTCCCGTAGTCAATTTGAACAACCCTTTTTGACATTCGCTCTTGTCCTTGGACATCTACATAATGACTATCTGAGTTCGAAAATTTGACATGCCTGATTCAACTGCTGTGCCTGGGCGTGCGCCTTGACCATGACCATCTTGCAAACCGAGAAGATGAATGCACTTTGGTACACGGTGCTCCTAAATTCCGGTTGCGTCGACCTGATGGATGCCGAAACGATGGAGGACATGCATGTTCAGCTTGCCCGATGGCAAAATCCCATCACCAAGCTATTCTGGACTACGCTATGGTCGGTCAAAGCAAGCTTTTTGGCACTTTTCTTTCGCTTGGTGAAGCAGACTCCTCTCACTCGCCGGATCTGGTACCGCGTTGCTGTATTTCCCGCATTGGCTTATGTTGGATACTGGCTGACTAGCTCTCTCTAACGAGGTGATAACGCTGAGACCGGCTTGGTAACCGCCCCTTAGCTGGGCAAGGTAGATAGGGGGCGCCAAGGTTGTCACTGTCAACCCTGGTCATGAGATCCGCTTCACACCCAGAAGACATTGCCATATTGCTTTCGACGCGGCGCATCTGCAGGGAGGGCGCCGTGGCCGTTGGCAACAGGTCAGTTGCTGATTAGCTACTGCCATAGCAGATGGAAATCAGGTTGAATGACACCAGAGGTTTGACTTCGGGCAGCGTATCATGAGGACGCAGACAAGGTCGCACTTGCACGAGAGCTTAGTGCAAAAGATATCGGTCAAAGAGTTCGATCGATTTCGTTGGCAAGGCAAAAGCTGCGAGGAAGGTTAAAGAAATTGCTCGACAAGGACCAGCTTAAAAGCACTAAAGACCATACCAAATACGAGCTTCAAGGTTTATGCATAACCATGTTAGTTTTATTGGTCCACTTGATTTAAGATCATTGATGGGATTTCACTACGTTAATTCAAGGACGAGCCATACTGGATGACCCCATCGGTGTGATGGAGCATTGACGCTGGAAGGATCTGAAACACTAATCCCCCTACTTGAAAGCTTGATCTCGGGTCCATGAGAATTTGTATTTCCTCCAATCGGGCTAGCTGCCTTGCTCTACGATCCTAGGCTCCTGATCAGATAAGCATGAGTTTGTGGAGTTCGATTGAGGAAGTGCATCGGCAAACGGAACAGTTTTCGCTCAACAAGGGTCCCATGTCCCGATTCTCTTCCATGATGACCTCAGCCTGTCAAGACTGCCTCGGTCTTTGAATGCACCGTCCCAGCAATTTCGAAGGATGGTGCTGCAATCTCTTGGTCGCATCACGACAGTATATCCTAATGGAGAAATGAAAGATATACCTATCTGGCCCAGGGTCAAAGGTGCCTGGCGGTGATAAGAAGGGTGTCGATTCGATGGCCATTGTTGGCTTGTTGACCTCGGTGAATCCACGTGTGGTCCCAATCCACTCTCCATTGATGCGGATACCCTGTAATCATGCTCAAAGTCAAAATTTGGGCCCCACTGGAAGGCGGAAGGTAGCCGAGATTGGTATTGCCACTGGTATCAAGTACCTCGTATCCGCTCGGATTTTGTATGATACCGTCTTCGCCTCCGTATAATTGATTGCACGTGGCTGTACGCAGGGATGGTTTAACGAAAATAGCTTAGCTCTACTGATTACTGAACACAAAGCAGGCCTTTTGTTGGTTAGGACGCCGGATTCCCCGACCTAATCTGGTTAGCATGACAGATGATGTTTCGAAAAGCCATGTTAGACCTGTCCTTGGCCACTATCTGGTAGTCGTCGAAATTGCAGGCCGGCAGCATATCCACTGCCGGAACACCCCTCCGATGCCGAGGGGGTGATGGTCGCCTCTGACCACCACTTAACCACCTGTCGTGGACAAGACTGTCGCCAAGTATAAGTAGAAACGCCATTCGCTCCTGTTCATATGTGCTGTCAACCTTCAATCCAGTCATTCACTTCTTGAATCCAGTCATTCGCTTCTTGAATCTAGTCATTCACTTCTTCATTTCTCTTCGTTCTTTACATATTTCAAAACTCGTCAAACTTACTTCAAAATGAAGGTCGCCACCCTCGTCTCTCTCCTCTCCGCCCTCCCGGCTGCAATGGCCTGCCTAGGCTACACTGGTGGTGTTCCCAAGGCCACTGGTACCAAGAGCTTGAGCGCGCCTCGCACCCTCAAGAAGAACGAAGTCTTCGACGCTGGCTGGGTCAGGTATGACCGCGGTGTCAAGTGCTCAGGCCAGTCCGAAGGAGGTGGGCAATTCCGTCCCTCAAGCTACTCAACGGTTTCTTATGCTCATTCTCTCTTCCAGGTTCCGCAGATGCTGTGTTCATCCTCGAGGATGGAGCTACCCTCCGTAACGTCATAATTGGTGCCAACCAAAGGGAGGGCGTCCACTGCAAGGGCGCCTGCAACCTTGAGTTCGTCTGGTTTGAGGATGTCTGCGAGGATGCCATCTCTATCCTCGGCAGTGGAACCGCCAATATCATTGGCGGAGGTGCATACAAGGCATCGGACAAGATCATCCAGCACAACGGCTGCGGTCATGTTAACATCATCAACTTCTACGCGAACGACTACGGCAAGGTCTACCGCTCGTGCGGCAACTGCAAGGGCAACAGCAGCTGTAAGCGATCCGTGCACATGGAGGGTACTACTGCTGTCAATGGCGGCGAGCTCATTGGCATCAACACCAACCTCGGTGACAAGGTACGTGGAAAAGTCAGTGTGAACGTTGCTGTATCATGACTAATTGTTTGATTCCATCCAGGCCACCTACTCGAACAACTGCTTCCCCAAGACTCAGTGCCAGGGCTACAAAGGCTGTGATAAGAGCAATGGCGAGTGCGAGCCTACCAAGGCCTCGAAGTGCTAAGGATACTCCTATGCAATATGCAGCTGGTGCTTGCAGTCGGTGACCTGAACTAGCAGGCGAAAAGGCACTCAGCAAATACGTGGATCAATCTTGGGCCGAGATAGGAAAGACAAAACCCAACACTAGAACAACCCGAAGGGGGATTGTATGCTGGGCTTACATGGAAAGAGATAGGGTTAATTTAGTAATTACAAGTTGTGCTGTAGAACATCTTCGACTTTATGACTATTGAGGCATCAGGGTCTTATACGTTCAATCACCAGCTTCAGCGTAGCAAATAGAAAGGCAACCTCAATCCACCACCAAGAGAGCCACGTGTCTTTGATATATGGCTGGTGACTCGCCATCAACCTTGGACACGCTTTGGGAGCCACGTAACTAGTTAAGGCTCGATTGTGGCTGCCTCACTGTTATAGCTGGTGCAACGTGGTGAACCTAATGAGCCAAAGTGTAGGACGACCGTCTAGGGGTTCATGACCTCGGCGAATCACTCGGCTTTCATAGCCAATGTGCTAGAAGGCACTACCTCCTTTTCCACAATTTGAGGAAATACATGTTGAAAATGTGCACGAGGAGTCGTGGACGTCTCAAGAAACGGCTATCAAGAGCGGGGAATACTGACAGGATTCCATCAGGAAAGCATGGCTTAAAAGAGGACCGAGGTCAACGATCCTGTTTCCCGAACGCCTCCTATGAGAGCAAATAGTAGGGAACTGCGTGCCGTCCACAACCATAAGATTGCAGTCGGGACAGGGACTTCGTCAGCAGAGGATGGTGCCGATGTCGATCAACGTGGCTCATGGTCGGTTATACCTACTTCACTTGTTGATGGAGCAGCTTAGTATGTCCACCTGTAGTTGAAGCTTAGCTTATTCCTGATCGCCTATACGTTCTTCAGGGCTTTTTGTGAGCTTGGGATCAAACAGATCTATGTGAAAGAGGTCCGGCTATCTCCGCCTTCTCCTCCAGGATCTATTGAAGCTTATTGGTGTTAACCATCTTTGAATCAGCGGTAATGCAAGGACTGTAAAGCGGAGAGAACTATGTCTCTGGCTGCGATCGAACGAGCAGCATTCAATGTGACAGAGCTGTAGGTCAAGAGGTCAGTGAATAGCAATTTAAGCTCTAGTTTCGTGGTAATCTAGAGCCATTGACAACACACACAGACGGTCGAGGTTAGTCCGCTTACGTTTGCGCCATGCTTCGCAGACACCATGCCGAATATCTCTGCCACCTGCCCATTCATTTTGGGCTCTTCAATGTCACCAACATAGCATATCTAACCCTAGCACTCATTGAATCCTTATCTAAAGTTGATACTAGGTTATATAATTAACAAGTAGCCCTAGATGCTTTGGTCGTCTTATTGAAATGATTGGGTAGAGATCTATTAGATAACAGGGTGGTTAGGTGACTGTCACGAGCCATGACAGGTAAAAAGCCTAAATCCCAGGCACGTGACCCCGCGGGAACGACCGCCAAGCAAGGGCGCGGCGTACGCAACCGGAGCAACGACACGCTCACAATCGCTATGCCCGCCATGACACAGGAGCGATTGCCGCTCAGTGGTCACTCCATTGCATACCGTACAACTTCAAAATGCCTGCCGTACACGCCGTTAAGCGTTGCGGAATGGCCATTGGGAGAATCAAATAACGTAGGCTAAATACAGACAACCAATAAAAGCTATCGCGTCTGCCTTGAATAAAGGTGTCGTTTTAAGGCGCGACTGAGTGTAGCCTTCATCGAACCACCTTAATCACACATCGCATCCCTAAAAACAACAAAGGGTCAAGTGCAAGGCGATTCTGCATCAAGCAGAGCTTCAGCGATATCTTCGTCGGTGAGAGCATAAAAATCATGGATCGTGATTTCATGGAGAATGGAACTCATGAATCTTAATCTGAGAAACTTATTGAGCAAGCGAATGATCCGGACTTCCATACATGAGAGGACTAGATTCTAATTGGTTCTTTGATAAATAATTACAAAAGACATTGTGTGATATTTCTTTGCAAGACTGATCTAGTACTTTTCTATTGAGAACTTCGGACCTACCATTTCAGGCTCCCACGGAAGACCGGTTCACGATCCCGAGATTCCATCGTCGGAAACCGCATCAAGGCGGCGACAACTAGTCACTTACCCGCCACACTTCCCGTGGGACTCCCATTCTGGGTCGGATAGATGTACCGTCGAAAGGGTGGCATTAACCACATGATTGACCACCACATGACGCTTACAGACCCTTCGAGGACGGGCTTTTCTCGGCCGTTCAGAATTCATCACCATCCTATACCAACCAGAGGCGCCGAGTATTCAGCCCTTGATGTCTCATCTACCTTGTTCGCTTAACGACCATGACAGCTCCCGCGACTCGGCTTGCCAGATAATCTGGGGAGCCGAAGCCTGCAGGTGGACGAAAAAAGATATAGATTTTACTTTATTCCGTGCGACCATATATGCCTAATGCCGTGATCGTGGGCTTTATAATGCAACCGGCGGCAGACTTTGTCCTGATTGGGTTGAAACGGAAGGTCGTGTCCGCGGTGCATGGCGGTCCGCGCCCAGCAATGGATTTTCTGCAGGTTGGTTAAATCTCCGTCAATCATGTTTGTGTCTGGCAGTATGTAAGTGCATGTCATTGCCTTGGCCAATCTATTTAGATTAAGTGGTTTAGATGTGTGGCCTCGTTCGTTTAGCTGAGTATGGAAAGCTTGCCATGCTGGCAAGCAAGATTTCATACGTAGGGAGCCATCGCGCGTATGGTTACAGTTCGCGGGAGAGGATGGTGGAAGAGAACCTTGTGATGCCATCAGGAAGGCTTCTGCACGTTGAGTTATCGTTGACCGGGCTATAAATAGACTGGTGCTCCTTCGCGACAGAGATATCCCAGGCCTTGCGTTCCCAACCGAGTCAAACACTCGTTCAGCAACACCTTTCACCAAGATGGCTTTCTTCAAGTCATTCATCCTTGCGCTGGCCGCCACCAGCGTCTCGGCCCATTACAACTTCGACAGGCTCTACATTAACGGCCAGGTGTCGGGCGAGTACGAGTTCATCCGCCGCACGACGAACGGCAACGGCCCCATTGAGAACGTCAGTCTTCAGTCCATTGTCTGCAATCAGGGCGGTTTGGACGCCAATATTCGCGCCGCCACCAAGACTGCCACCGTGCGAGCCGGCGACACCCTGGGCTTCAACGTCCGCGACATTCTCGGCCACCCCGGGCCCATCAACGTCTACCTGTCCAAGGCCCCATCTGGAGTGACTGCCCAGAACTACCTTGGCGACGGCGACTGGTTCAAGATCTACTCTCTCGGCGTCCTGCAGTTCCGGCCCAACCAGGGTGTTCTTTGGGCCGTTATGCCCAGCACCTCCTCGCAAGGCATCTACAACTTCACTTTCACCCTGCCCCAGGAGACGCCCCCCGGCGAGTATCTGCTCCGCGCTGAGCATATCGCCCTACACGCGGCTGGGGTCCCGAATGGTGCACAGTTCTACATTGGCTGTGCTCAGCTGACCATCACTGGATCAGGAACCGGCACGCCTGGTTCCACCGTCAAGTTCCCTGGTGCCTACAAAGGTGACGAGCCCGGCATCCTGTTCCCTCTGTACTGGCCTCCCGTGCGCAACTACACCACGCCTGGGCCTGCTGTGTGGCCCAGCAGATGTGAGGACCACACCGCCAATTTTGTTGGCCGTCCTTCCGATGGGGATTGCACAACCATCATCCCTTGCGAGGGCTGTTAGAGGGTACTGCGTAGGAGATGGTCGTCGTCGGGCGTTGGGGAGGATGCAAAGCATCTCCCTGAGTTGTCGTGATATGTGGCGCCTTAGGGTTGGGGGCTTGGATGACCGAGTACACCTTCTCATGTATCTACTTTGGTGCCTAACCATTGTCAGTTGGTAGTACATCCCTACATATAAACACGGATATACATAGTATATATATTATGCAAAGCTTTCACAGCAGGTTCCTTAGCCTAGTTGACCTGAGCTACATTGAGCAGGCTGTCGTGAACCCTCGCCTCCCATGCTACATCCAGCTAAAGGCATGTTCAATTCAAGATACCCAATGGACACCTCACGATGCTGCTCAAGCCATGGAGCCTTGGCGACGTGCCACCGGCGGCATTGGCCCCGTCCAGCAGTTCCAATAGACTTCCGAAACTCACAGACCATCGACCACGGGACAGAGGCTCGGCAGTCCAATATGTCTGAACATTCTCAGGCTTCGCGCTTTCCTAGTTGAATCAAAACCATGATAACCTAACCAGAAGCCTGCGAAAGAGGACTGATTGGCAGTGGATTCAACACCTAGCGTTCCCTCTCACTGATTTGCCTTTGAAAGAAGAATATTTTCTTATCATGTTGTTCCTGGATGTGAATGTATACAGACCCCATTGGCTGTGATAGTCTCCACTGCTAGCTCGATATCCCATATCACATCGTACGAGGGGCACCGTATATTCCCCTAAATCAGTCTCATAGCAGGGTTGATTAAGGTGCATCGCCAAGGTAGCAGGGATATCAAATGCGCTCGACTGTGTCAATGGCGAAACTATAAGCCGGTCCGGAATCACCCAGGCAAATCGAACGATTTTGATCTTTTGCAACTCCTCACGAGAATCAAAAACGTGCCCAAACAATTTCTTGACAATGGCCGCATACTGTCTCCTGACTGCCACTGCCGTCTTGGTAGTCAGTTTTACATACGGGATTCCTCTGTTCCTGGCAGAGTATTTCCCGTGGCGGAGCACCTGGAATCAACGCCATAGTCGGCCAACTGTGCTCACCAATTCCTACAAGGGCAGGGCCGCCTTGATCACGAGCGCCAATGGCTCGTTCGGCTCCAAGGTTGCCAAGATCTTTGCCCATCGCACGTAGAGACCTTGATCCTGGTTAATGTCATTGACTGCACCGGCCTCAAGCAGCAGATTGAGACGGAGCTCAGCGAGGCGAACAAGAGTAAGCCTGGAATTCTGGTCTGCCAAGTCGATATGATGGCTTTTGCGGGCTGGCAGGAGCTGGAGAAGAAGGCACGCACGCTGAAAAAGTTGGGTCACGTCCTGCTGACCGCCGGTATCCTCTCTTTCAACCGTCGCGAGTCGCCTAAAGGCTGGGGAACGAGTGATACTTCATCATGACCTAGAGGCTAACGTTTGCGTTTTCATTTAGCTTGTCAGGTCAATTATCTTTCCAACTCGCTTATTGTTCTCTTTTTGCTTCCAGTTTTGGCATTGTCGTCATCCAACCCTTCATCTCCAATGCTAGCCTTTGTTACCTCCTGTGGCAATTATCCTTCATCCTTCACCATGTCTGTGCCCAAGAATGGTCCATATCTTAAGCATTTTAGCAATAACAGGGATAGCATGTAGCAAACCCACCATTACGGCCGCTCCAAATCGCTTCTTTTGTAATTCATCCGCGAACTGGCCAATAGAGTTTCGGCCAGCGCGGCTACAGGTAAGGCGCATAAGATAACAATCAACAGCGCCCGACCCTGGTTCGGCGTGGACGGCTCTCACGAGCTTCAGCCAGGGCAAATTGATTCCCATGTTGATCATTAACTTTGGAACTAGCCAAACTTCCCGCCAGTACACAAGCGACTGACATCTTGTTCTTAAGAATTTGGTCATGTAACCACGGATCGCCATCATCAGAAGCCACCATCATTCATTACGGATTGCCCCTTCAAAACCACATTTTTAAATTATGCGCCTCATATCTAGAGACAAATTTCTAAAAAGCAAAAGCGCACAAGCTTAGATGATAGCAAGAAAATGCAATTTCAAAGCTTCCCTTTGCTGCAACAGGAAATTTTAAGACATTTAAAACCATAAATACTTACTATAATATAATTAAGCGTACTGTTGGTCCAAGTGACCACAGGCTGTGCCCACGATCACGTGGGCGCCGTTCACGTGATCACAGGCGCATATAAAGCATAGATCATAGAGCAGGTAGAGTCCCACCCCTGAAAATCGCACACCCACTTAATTGCACACCCAATCTAGACCATAGGAAAAGCAACCCTCTATACAATTTCACTTATAACATTCCCAATTCTTATCCAATTAAGCTTAAACCTTCTATAATAGCTAGACCAGCCACTGATCATAA
>LDEE01000031.1:117593-168847 GCA_001021365.1 Stachybotrys chartarum
TCTAGTGCCTAGGTGTAATCTTCTTCTTCTTTATAGCTAAGAAATATAAAGCTAATATAAAATAACTTCCCTTAAGTATTAATACTAATAATATTAAGGAGTAGTATATTGAATATATTAGTCTTATATATATAATCTATAAGTATTATATCTAGATAGGCCTAAAGGTATTCTAATAATACTAGATAAGTAAATATTATAAAGATTATCCTATTATTATTATTAACCTTAATCTTACTCTAGAACCCTAAATCCTATAATTATTATAATAAGGCTAGTATATTACTCCGATCACCAGCCATCTTATACCTTTTATAAGCAAGTATATTATTATAATCCTTTATGGTTATAAGGCTCTTTAGGTTATTATTATATATAAATATCCTAATATCCCTTGTTCTAATACCTGTATTCCTGAGCTAGTTGATTAAGCCTATATCTTATATTAATAAGTGATAATAGGCAGGGTGAGCTATAGGCAAGAGATTGGGCTTGTGGTTATATATATAATATAGACTTCCCTTATAATGCTGGAGGGTCTAAGTGCCACCCTGAAGACTTTCTCTTATAATAATAGAGAACTAGCAGCCTATACTATAGGTTATTAAAGCCCTCTTCATTACTATTAGCACTATAGTACAATAATGATCATAGGCATAATAGACAACTTATCTTCTAGATATAGTTCTCCTTGATCTGCCTATTATAAATGCATAGCCTTATGGCTTTACCTACTTATTAATAGCTATAAGAAGGGCCTTATAGGACTTATAGTTACCTTCTAGGGGGAGATAGTTATCAGGGAAGGCTTATATAGTAGCTATAGGCTCTATTATAGCTAAAAAATAGTATAATTGATTAATAGAAGCTATAAGGGCAGAAGAAGGAACACGTGGGATCNGGCTTATATAGTAGCTATAGGCTCTATTATAGCTAAAAAATAGTATAATTGATTAATAGAAGCTATAAGGGCAGAAGAAGGAACACGTGGGATCTATAATAGCATCTATTGTGTTATGCGATGAAAAAGGGGTATTTATGCAAATTCCATAGCTTGGGCTCAGGGAGTTCATATTCGCAGAGAGGTCATGTGACCCATATTGCAATGTGGTGCTTACATAATACAGCTATCCGCACCACTGGTGGTGCGGTGGCTATTCGCACCACCGGTGGTGCGGGTAGTACTCCCCGCTGATCATCTCGTTCCATCTTCATTCCTTCGACGTCATTTCCCTGGACGATTTATAATCACCTCTTGACTTACAGCTCCTGCTCCTAAAAAAAATAATTCTTTATCAAAAGCATGATTATGAAATGGAATATTGCATGTTATATGAGGATAGGCATCCCCCTGCCTCATGACCTACTGTAGGGGCTCGAAAATTTCAGCATGACTATAGAGCCCGTGGTGCCGCCACTGCCCACAAAACAAGTTTTATATTATGAATTATTTTAATCAACCGTCCGCCCCCTGTAATCATAACTGTTGCGACCGAGAAGGCAATTGGGGTGATCATAAAGGGATTCCGCGCTGTATTGGAGTCGCCATTGGGATCACAGAGATGATGCCGTAGATCGACTCGGCTAGAATCACCAACACCACCAGCGGAGATCAAGCTTTTATGAATTAGATTATGGTCTCACAGTTAAAACGCTGGCTCGGAGGTGTTAAACGGGAAGTATTCTGCACAGGGGACATGCAATATAATGGGTGTTGTCCGAGGGTCACGTTATCATGCTATCATCAAATACCAAGACATAGCGCAAGCGGTTCCCTTCAAGAGGCGCAGAATCAAGGAGCCCGAGGAAGAGCAACAATGAGAAGAATAATCACAGTTCAACAGGAGTGTAGCTAAGCTGTATGTACATTGATTTAGTACACATCTGGGGAGTAGGAGAGTGCAAGAGTACCAGCTGAGGCAGCTTACTCCGATGTTGGAGAACCTGTTAGAAGCAGTACTAGAACCAGAGACGGCCTTAGCCCAAAGTAGATGCGGTGAAAGGAGGAGATATCAGGCGGCCACCAATGATGAATGTCACGTAGTTCAGTGATCTAATATCGCGTTCATTCGTCTATTGGTCTATTTAAGATACGATCATGTCAGCCGCCCTAAGTATCCGTGCACCTAATAAGCAAGACTTCACATCAACCAATTAGGAGGACAAATTTGATTTTTGGTCAATTGGACGAAGTTATGGCTTATAATTGAGATATACTTTCAAAAGCTGAAACTATGATAATAAAAGTATTAGATCTTTAATAAGACTAGATTCTATCAAGATAGTACAGTCTCTGAGAAGTCTACTGCAAATTGAGCCTTCATTTCTAGAACTTTATAAATATCCGACGCCATTACATCTCGTCTCTCATGACGAGCCAGGATATAGGCAGTCCTCATGACATTCTTGATATCTCGGCCGTTGATTTCTTTGCTAGAAAGACGGTCCAGGCATTCTTGATCCAGCCAACAAGGCGCATTGTTCGAGCATACTTTGGTGATCCAGTCCTTCCAAAGCTGGCAGCGTGCGTTTGTCTGAAGTTGTGGATATGTAATCGCTAAGTGGACTCGTGAAAGGACTGCCGTGTCAATTGCGCGAACGCGGTTAGTTGTCAAAAAGATGATCCCTTCGAAGTATTCCAGGACCCGAAGAAGCACTAATCATCAAAGTGTAAGGACATTGCCAACAGTTGCATCAAAAGCGACATACCTGAGACTAAAGAGTTTCTATCAATGCTCGCAAAATCCCGAGCTTGTAGGAAAACGTCGGCCTCGTCTAGTAAAACATTAGCTCTCCAGGTTGTAGCGAGAGAAAGAGCCATAGAAAGCTTCAGCTCAACATTCTGAAATCCCACCAAGTCCCCAGAATTCATGCTGAAGAGTGGTCTTCGACTGCTTTCTGCAATACTCTCTGTCAACAAGTCAGTGAACGTATTGTGTTGTGCCGTCGGCTTCTGACCCACCGGCGGTGAACGTCTTTCCAACACCAGGTGGCCCATGGAGCAGAAATACGAGCCCTCTTCCCTTCCCCGTGATGTGATCATCAAAGTCGTCCAGTTCGTTCCCATGAGATGCCACCAGCGCTGATATGAGTTTCCGGTTGTCGTCGGCGATGACCAGTCGGTCAAAAGAGTCTTCCTCATACTTGACTTCTTGTATATGCAGGACATCAAACATGCTCCAGTCCTTCGAGATTAGGCCATAACCGCACAAGTCATTTTCAAATATCAGGTATTCACTGTCCGTTAGCTTCGAAAGAGAATCAGAATCATCTCTGAAAGTCGATTTGCTCAAGTTCAAGCTGTCTCCACAAAAGTGTGCATTGAGCATAAACGCCTTTCTATCAAGCATGATCCCTTCTCGTCGTTTTGACTTTTCTCGGTCATTGTAGAAGCAGTGCTTGATCCCTCGCAATGACATGTACTTTCGCCCTCTTTGGGTGAGTTGATTTTTGATTCGATCCTTTTCAGGGTGAAACTCGAGAGGGAATGCAGATAGCTTCCTGACCAGTTTTCTACCATGAAACTTGTCAACCTCGATATCCCTTTCGGTGTAGCCAAATTCGGAACCAGTGTATTGTATGCGTTCGGAGCAGATATTCCATGACGTGATTTCTTCTGAGCCAATGTCGTCATATTCCGGATGGATGGACTGCAGTCTTGAGACGATCTCGGTCCCATTGATATTCTCGTAAATAAGATCTCCTGGTTTGAAGAAGATCCACAAGTTATGAAGATCGGTACTGCACTCCTGCGGACCTTTCTCAAGAGCTTCCTCGTGATACCGAATCTCTAAGCATAGAGACTTCTCCACATACTGGAGAAGAAGTCGCAGATGATCTCTAATGAGAGAATCATCGGAGTTGTCGGTATAGCTCCTGATCTTTTTGCGGTGGTGAAAAAGACACTCTGCGGGCTCATCGATGGTTGTCGGGGATTCAGTGTCAAAACGGACATCCGCATGATTTCCAATGATCTCATGCAGAACCTCCTTGATGATTCTGGATTGTATTTCCAGTTCCGTGCGTGTCAGGCAGCGTGTCGAGTCATAATACCTTTTCAAGACCAGAGCAGCTCGGTGACTTTTGTTCTGCGGTAGCCTGACTTTCGATGTTGCCCCAATACGCAGCATGACTGCTTCCCCTCGAGTATCGTATCGCCGCTCGTAAATATGTAGTTCGCAATCTCTCCCAAAACTGTTGAACTCTTCCGTAGTGGGATTGTCAAGCTCGTCAATCTGGTTTCTAGATCCTGAGGGCAATGTCCCCGAGGAGTCCGAGTCAACAGAGCCTATGTCCGACATGATTGCGATGGCTGGCGTGACGATGGCATAGAAACGCAAGGAATTATCAAAAAATGGCTTTAGAGACACTGCGACGAATCTGTAGGGCTTAGGGTTTCGGGATGGGCTGGAAAGGGTTATGCAATGTTTCCAATGAGAAGCAACAGAATGATTGCGAACATGCTTGATGGATAGGATTATTAAATAGTGTCTACCGACCAGGCTGACCATGCAGCCATGCGAACCAGCTGGGCGCTGGGAGCGGGGGGCGGGAAGGTGGAGGGGGGGTGTGGTCATATTTCAAGGCGTCACGGGTGACGGGTTGCAGCCTCACTTTGCACATCGCCCGTTAAAGCCCCTGTCAATCCGAGTCCACCGAAGCAAGGAGTATCTGGCACCGAATTTTGAATGGAGTGTGACATTGTCAATGTTCTAGTAATGCAGTTGAGTGTAGGGTGCAATATCTTATCAAGCCAAGGCAAATCCAAGCCAACCAAGAGCGGCCACGCCGTCTGTCACGAGACGGCACAGGACGGCACAATCCGCCTTTCATTCACCGCTGCCCCTCGTTGCCTTATCGCTAGCAACGTCTGTCGCTGCATCCCCTGCCCTCCCCTTTCCAGCCGCGCAATCAGTGCACCTCACGCTGGCGACAGCGTGCTATGGCCCATCTCTAGTGCTCTCGCGCTGCCAACGTTCCATTGGCGTCTCCCCGTTGCTGTGGTCTTGATTCGACACGGAAGATAAGTACCATCCATTGCGAGGTACAGAAATCCAAGCCGGCGGCGCCTTGGCGCCTGTGGATTGCGAGGATGTCATTTCAAACAAGATGTCTCTCGTTCATGTCAATCATGATGGACGGGACTGAACGTGGAATATCTAAGCAAATACTGACCTTTTTGTTGGTTTTTATTTTATTTTATTGTCTTGGCAGGCGAGATTCTGCGTTGTATAAAAGGTGATATTATCCTAAGGCTTTACAGTTGCCGTCTAGGAACGAGCCACGCGGTTTGAAGCTGACTGTCGAAGCATGAAGAGCTCCAAGATGTCGGGGAATAGGCTGATGATGCCTCGACAGTTTGCAGGGCTACACCAAGCTCTTTAATACTCATTCTTCGACTGGCTTTGTCTCTCTCATCGTGAAGGACACTTTGCGAACTTTTCACCTCCCTCCTTTCGTCAGTATCGGGCGAGCCACGACATGCCAATGTGAAAACCCTTGTTAACCAATAAGAGTCGCGTTCCGCTCGAACCTTTTGTGCCACTTTGAAATCTCTTTGATACCTCGTTCAACTAATACGCGCTGAAACTCTTGCCAGCGAATCCACCGCGCGATAAATGGGCCAATTGGTGGGCAAGGTTGCAGACAAGGAAAAGGTCCCTTTGCGAACTTCTGTCCGCAGAGAAAACCGCAACGACAACCGTCGTCTCGCTGCCTGATTTGGGTACCAAGTATCCACTTGATCGGCTGTGTGCCAGGCTGCAGTGGAGGGTGGCCTTTGCGCCCCTTTTCGTTGGCGCAGTGCTCAACGCTGGATCACACACCAAGGCTATGTCGTGGCTTACGCAGATCAGCCTAGGCCACGACAGGCCGACACCCTCCCCCTTTGTGAACTTTTGCAGACTTTTTGCAGCCTTGGGAAATTTTTTACATACGCGTGGGTCTAGACCAGCTCTCCCGGGCAGGTTATGTCTGACGTGGTGCTGTCAACGTGAGCCTGAAATATATCTATAGCATTCATTCCCTGGGCTGACCGTACATTTCTCCTCATCCTCATCCAAATGAATCAACCGCTTTTTTCGCAGCCTTGCTAATAACTCACACGAATTCAATCAAGATGTCATACAATCTTGACAATTTCCAGTTTGGCTATGGCGTGTCCCGACTCTGGGATCTCGGCCAGCAGGGATCTGAGCTGCATCAGCCGGCTCCCTCCGGTGCCTCAGGCAACCCCGCTGCCCAAGAGAACACCGATGATGCGAATGGCGGCGACGTCACGATGCTTCATCCGGCTGAGACCGGTGGGTCTGTCACGCGAGCAACCTCACGAGTAACCCCACGCGCAAAATACACCCATATCAATTGGAGCGACAACAAAGCCAGGATTCAAGAGATTTACATCAAGCAGGACAAAACTCTGAAGGAAACCAGGCAGATCATGGCTGATGTTTATGGTTTCGAGGCGTCGTAAGTTCCATCATACTCTCCAAGAACACATCAGCTAACATATGGCCCTCCAGTGAGAAGCTTTTCAAGGAGAAGTTCAAACTTTGGGGTTGGCAAAAGAATCTGCCCGCCGACAAAGCAGCCTTTATGGTGCGCAAGGCCAGACAGCGAAAGCTTGAGGCTGGCAAAGACACCGTCTTTAAATTCGGCGGCCAGGAATGGGACAGCGACAGGGCTGGGTCTACGGTTTCGAGAGCCAAGATGCGATGTCAGGATAATCCACCTGAAAGTGAGCATTGCTTGTGGCGCGAGTTTTTGGTGTTATATTCGTCGAAGCTTACATGATTACAGACGTCCCAACCCCTCAGGGTATACAGTACGAGACACCGGTCGTGGTAGTCACCCCGTCGAATGCTTCTCCTGCCCGCGATGATGATGAGATGCAATGGTCCGACACTGACACTGAGGATCAAGAAGATCCAGCAACAGATGGTCAGGATATCTTCCTGACTTGGGAAGGCCTCTCTGCTACTGATTTTCTCGCAATATCTGGCTATGCTGCCACATGCCTCAAAGACGGCAGAGTCCAAGAAGCGGAGAATCATTATCGTCGAGCACTTGAGGGTCTTCACAAAATCACTGGTCGCACCAGTGAGAAATGTAGGGAGATCACCTACAGCCTGGCGACCCTCTACGCAGAAAGCGCACGATTCGCAGATGCGCTTGCTGTTATCGAGGAGCTCATACAAGGCTATGTGGAGACACTTGGCTTCCATGCTAAGAAGACACAACAATTGGTTCTAGAGGTGGTCGAGCTTCTGAATAGCTGGAACAGACAAGATGACGCCATGATGCTCCTTTCCCGGGCACAGGAGATCCTGGCGTCGAAGCCCGACCAAACAACGAAGCGCCAAACGGCAAAAAGTAGGCTCGACGCCAGAAGATGACCCAGAGTCGAGAGGCTGTCGAGGGGTCGGATAGCGTTGCCGCGATCTTGCAGACTATTCTTTCCTCTCACGATCGTCAGCCAATTGATCATGGGCTCAACGTAGCTCGCGCTCGGGTCGCTGCTAAAGACAAGGCCGCACAGCAAATACTTCGTGCCATCATATCCCAGTGCGAGAAGCGCCCACTGGACTTTGCCAAGGAGAATCTCATGGCACATGCTGAGCTTCTCAAGTTACATGAGCATATCGGAACGGCGCAGGAGAAGTACGCGGCATTCCAGCAGGCAGAGGCGGCTTTGGAGAAGACATGGGAGAGCCAGCTATGGAAGAATGACTTCACATCTTTCGAGGTTATGGAGGCTTCCTTGCAGTTAGCCGCCAATAGCTTGAAGGGCGGGTACTCTGGTCAGGCATACCAGATGTTCTCCGACGCCGCAGACAAAGCAAACGAGGTGTTTGGATTCATGGACGAGAGAACGGTCTGGGTATCCATCACCATCGGCCTTGTCTATCAGACTCATACCAATTGGGGTCTGGCTGAGCCGTGGTTCGAGCGGGCTCTTGCATCGGCTCTTGCTAACGAGAATTGGGGCCCCGACGATGGGATAGTGCAGTCTCTCCAAACGAGCCTCGAGCAGCTTCACTTCTCATATCTTGATGACAGGGGTCGACCTTTTAAAAGCATATTTGGAGTGACGGGACTTGTTATTAGACCAAAAAGGCTTCACTTAGAATGAAGCAGCTTGATAGAAATATACTACCTGGTTGGGAGGCAAAAGGGTGTCGCCATTGTAAATACAAGAATGTACTTGTACTGTCGCATACTGATTTCCGCAGGTGCTGTGCTTTTTCACCAACGTCGCGTCAAAGAGCTGGGCAGTTGGTGATGGTGCCTCATAATGACTAATGGCTCTTGTGGAAAGACTCGCGCCATTGCGGAGACTCTGCATCTCATCTTGCTCTCATGCAACTCGGTCCAGCAGCGGTTGACACACGTGCCTTATATCTTCAACTACCCCAGGAAGGATAGTGGAGTGGCATAACCCTTCCCCCAAACCATGGCCAACAGCGCCAAGATTGCAACTACCTCGGGTTGCAGCGACATCGGGCTGTTATACTCAGACTACTTTGAGGGGCCACGAGGCACGGCAGTTGAGTGCGTGATTCGCTACGCTCGCCAACCCTCCAAACCGGTTTGAGCACGCGTTGAGAGTGCGGGAGCATTTCCTGTTTGACGTTGTTCTAGCCGGCCTTTGCAGCGCCTAACATCAAACAGCGGACACGGTTTAGACGCCTTCGGCTATGTAGGACAAGTTCAAAGGCCTTTCATACGCTCTGATACTTTGACGCGCCAGTTCATCATGCCCGCTTCCTCACAAATATGATGAGGTATCCAGTGTACCAGGAGCTGAGGAACGAAGGCCCTTTTTTCAACAGACAGGCGAGAGTGCCTGGCTATGTTTATATTGAATGAGATATTGGAGGTCTCACCCCCTTTGGAAAGCTAGGTTGATTCCAGTCTCGTTGATCTTGTCATGCAACCTACCCTATACGACAAATTGTGCCCGCCCAAGAGAACTCCAGCCCTTGAGCTTGGCTCTAACCCAGACATAGTACAATATCTTCTAGTCTTGGTAAGCTATGTGTTTAGTCTACTACTCAGTATGGTAGAAATGGGAGAGGCTTGTTAGAGGACAAATTTTAGAATGCCGAAGCATTCCGAATCATCACCATAAACTTTAGCCATCGCCTTGCCAAATGATGATCACTAGTCCAACAACTTTTGTCCGAGTGTCAGTGCCAGTTAGCAGTTGTTCTGAAATTCGCTCACCGAGCTAGACCAAATTTGAATTTATGGAACAAACGATATAGGGCGCGGAATGACCGACGCTACGGCCCACAGGCCAGGGTGATAAGGCGCAGATCCAGCTTGAACGTTGGCTCGACGTGTTGTTGGCTGACCGACGATAAGCCCGGGAATCTGGGTGACGCCTCGAATCGTCACCGGCAGCCGCCGCCGACATTTATCTTGTGTCCAATCATATTCTCGAAACTTGCACACGTTCCGAGATGGTCAACTTGGCGTGTTGGTGTGGAGGGCTTTCTTACAGTAATGCCTAGCCGACTTTTTGATCCTTCGGACCCTTGGGGGGGCTAGGTCGGAGATTATGCCTTGGCCTGTCAACGCTGGTAGCGAAATTTGCCGTGGCCAAGGCTTCGTGACTGGCTGGCTTACGATGTTTGGATTAGGGCCAATCGTAATTCTCGTTGAGGCTCTTCTCAGATACTGAAGGCACACACTCTTGAGGACCCTCATTATGTTTACCTAACACCCAAATGCGGTTGATGTGCTGATCGTCAGGTGAGGCCATAGCGGTCACGGGAGCTCAGTCACGTTGCTTGGGCAGGGAGTCATGAAAAGCATCTTTTTGGCAGAAATAAGGCTATAGAATCGTACAACCGCCATTGGCCGCCAGCTTCTCCATGCTATGCTCGTCTGCTTCGCTGGGTATTACAACGGTTTGGCTCATCTCCATAGTGTCGAAGTTGTCCATGGCCCACCTCGCCTCCGCCATGTAGTCTGTGCCCGGGAAGTCCTGCTGATATTCCAGAATCAGCGTCTCGAGCTCGTCGCACCGATGCCTGTCATAGCTCGTTGCCCATACGGCCTTGAAAAACTCGGGCACAAAGGCCGTGCCGAACGGCCGATGGATGGTGCACTGACGCGCCAACAAAATGGCCTCGTCGGTGAAGTCGTGCGACTCGATGACGAGCTTTGAAGAGGGCGCGAATACGCGGAGAACACGGTTCAAGACACTTCCCACGGCCAAAAGGACAGCGTAGCCTAGCTGGTATCGATTGTAGATTGTGGCGGTCGCTAGGGATGGATCTCCTGCCAGTTGCCTGAGCGAGCGTTGCAGTATTGGCTTCTCTAATTGCAGTCGGCTGTAGATACGTTGCAGCTGGTATAGGTAACGCTTTGGTTCGCGGAGGTAGACAGACATTTCTGCATGCGTCATAGTGTCGGTGCTTGTAAAGGCGCCTTCGCGGAACTGCTGCGGTCGTAGAGGGGCCGCGGTCCTGATGGCTTCCCAGAACCAACCCTCCAGCTTGACCCGGGCATTCATCATGCTCTCGTAGACCTAAAGGATTAGCAAAGAGTGGCAGTGCGGAGGGAGACATACGATGAATTGACACAGCCCATAGATGTAGGATGGGGGGATTTCGCTCAGCTTGTTTTGATAGACGGCTTCTCGTAGCAGCATGGCGAGCATCTCTCGATGCTTTTCCATGTGCTTTTGCTTGCGATCAACCCATTCCTAGAAGGGAGTCAGCGGGGCACCGGTTGACACGAGATGGGCCGGGCTGTACCTGGCAAACGTATATGTTGTAGATTGTATATATCTTGCTAGCGATGGGCTGGGAATCGTGCAAACCCCTCCGCAGACTGGCCAGGGCATCGCCGTAACGGGCGAGGGCCTCGACCTTTGAGGTTTTCAGGTGGACGGCGTTGTAGGAGGCGACGAGGGCCGAGATGGACGCGTCCATGGCTCGGCTGGACCCCATGCGGCGCGGGAGTTCCTGCAGGTAGGTGCCGCCAAAGGTGCGCACATCGTAGCGGATGTCATGGATGCCCAGGATGTGAACCCACCCGGCCACGACGTGCGTGGATTCATTGCTGGGCGGGGGCGTAGGCGTGTCCACCGTCTGGAACTTGAACCGCTTGACGCCAACCCCCGTGCAATGGATCCCGAGACGGGTGCATCGACCGCACGCGGGCTTTGCCAGGTCACACTGCTGGAGAGATTAGCACTGCACCCTCCGTTTTGGGACACCGGCGTACCCCTTTTTTCTGCCGGCGGCAGGTGTTGCAGCCCAAGCTCTTTGGAACACCCGGCATATCGTCAGGCACCCCGCAGCAAAGCGCAGAACATCAACTTCATCTCTCCCACGAGTCTCCTTGTGGTTTATATTTACGACTAGCTGGCTCAGCAGAGTTGAGGAAGTTTGACGACCAGCTTGCTAAGCAGATTTGCAGCATTTGACGTGACGACTGGAAATGGACGTGAGATGATGTCAGCTGGGTGAGTCATCTGGCTTGCACAGCCACCGTGGGCAGGATTTCCAACGAAGCCTCACCACCGACTCGAAACCAGCCTCGTCGACTCCTCGGACATTCTATTCTACGAGGGCGATTCAGCTGAGAGTGCTGAACGGGAAGGTTGCATGAACCTACAGCACGACCCGCACGTTCTGGCCTGTATCGAATGTTGCTTCCAGAAGCCCAATCGGACACCGAGCATCTTGGCGGCCCGAAGCTGAGTCTGGCACGAGTGGGCTTCCACGCACCAATGGCGAGCTGGGGACGGTGGACCGAAATAAAGCCGTGGGGGGGATCCTCTGTCTGGACGGACGCCATGGTGGTCGGGGCATCCCACCTCCGTGCTGACATGGACGCACAGCCTGCGAATCACCTCGGCCTAGCCGCCTCTTGGAACGTTGGGAGGGAAGCTTCTGGGCACTTGGTTGGACCACCTCGCCAAGATTGTGGCGTTTGTTCGCGGGCTGCCTCCCCGGGCACTGGCACGGCCAGGCTCCAGCCCATCAGAACCGCGAACAGTGCAGCGTGTCCAACCACACGGGCAGGGCGGCAGAGGCGCAAGGATCGCCGTGCACGCGTCAAAGTCGGTCGTGGTTTGAGCGAAGGATGCGCGGATCGGAAAGCTTACCGGAAGCTTATTCACGTTAGAAGGGGTTAGGTTAAGGTAGGGGACTATTTTAGGCGGCTGGAAAGGTGGAGGCCGGCAGTGTCGTGCTAAAACAACGTTGGTCGTCGCCCTCTGAGCGGCTCGAGAGGTTGTCACGTGGGCATCGCGTTCGTCCTACCAAGGCGAAGGCGAGTATGCGACGGAGTGGCAGAGGCTTCCCTCGTCGACCAACAGCAGCATCGCGACCGCTGCTAATCTCCGCCGCGCTTCCTTCCACATGCTGCCAATATCTCTCTTCCATGCCGTCGCGATGCCTCGTCGAACCATGACCCCTGGCCACGCCACACCCATGACCATGATTGCCGGGCGTCGCAGGTGGTGTGTGCCAAGCCCGCAGCCAGACCTGCAGCCGCACTTCTCCGCATCTGCCAATCCCTTACCCACGTGTTGGATTCGAGATCTCTGGTTTGCCTGTATCGCTGATCGCCAAGGCCTTGGCCTCCCGGGGTCCTTCCTTTCTCGGTGAGTTTTTTGGTCGTCCAACGCTGGCTGGGCCATGCATACCCTGGCGCGGCAGCAGATGCGACGCTGCAGCAAGATACGACGCTGCAGAAAAAGCGACGCTGCAGATTGTATATAAGTGATTGCGTCGTCAACCTTTTCTCTCTTTCAGCTCCTCAGGAGTTTGCCGTCCATCGCGTGTCCAGCCGCAGCCATGCCTCTCCACCAGTACGACTACATCCTGGCCATTGGCCTGATCTTCGCCTTCCTCGATGCTTGGAACATCGGTGAGTAACACTAACACTAACACATGGTCGTGCCCGTGAGCGTCGGCTGACGGTCTAGGTGCCAACGATGTCGCCAACTCGTGGGCCACGTCCGTCTCTTCGAGGTCCCTGACCTACGTCCAGGCCATGACGCTGGCCTCGATACTCGAATTCACCGGAGCCGTCGGTGTCGGCAACCGAGTCGCTCAGACCATCCGCACCAACGTCGTCCCTACCTCGGCCTACGAGGGTCGTCCCACGGTTCTCATGCTGGGAATGGCATGCGCCATCGTCGCTTCCTCCACCTGGCTGACCATAGCCACCCGCCTGGGTCTTCCCGTTTCCACCACCCACTCCATCATGGGCGGCGTTATCGGCATGGGTATCGCTACCATTGGCGCTCAGCAGGTCAACTGGGCCGACTTCTCTGGTGGTGTTGCTGGTGGTGTCGTTCAGGTCTTTCTCGGCTGGATTGCCGCACCCGGTATTGCAGGTTCCCTTGCTGCCATCACTTTCCTCCTCACCAAATACGCCGTCATGGTCAGGAAGGATCCTGTCATCAAGGGTCTCGTCGCTGTTCCCATCTTCATTGGTATCACCTCGTCTCTCATCATCATGCTTCTTATCTGGGATGGCGGCTCTATCGATCCCGACCTGACTGGCGATGAGCAAGCTGGTGTCATTGTTGGAGGCGGTGCTGCCGCGGCGCTGCTCGCCACTCTGACCCTGATTCCCTGGCTCTACCGCAAGATCCTCAAGAATGATTGGCAGCTTCGCTGGTACCACATCTTCATGGGTCCTCTGCTGCTGCGCCGCCCGGAGCCCCCCGCCCAGCCCGAGGACCATGCCGGCGGCATCCGCGATTTCTACCGTGGCCACATGACCAGGGAAGAGCTCGATGCTCTCCGCGCTGAGGAGGCCAGGTCTTCCGAGACTGCCCAGGGTGTTCCCACGGAGACTGTCGAGACTGACAGCGGCCGCAAGACAGTCAACGACGTAGCCGAAACCACCGCCACTCCCCAAGAACACACCATGAGCAAAGAAGACTTTCCGACCCATGGCTACGTCGGGCCTCGTCCTGAAGGACCCGTCTACTCTCCCCGCGTCATTTACTGGTTCATCAAGGTTCTCTTCCTCAGCGGCGTCGATAAGGATATTGTCGCTTTGCAGTCACGAAAGACAGGGATTGCCAAGGGTCTGGAAGACGTGCACGCTGCTGCTATCCACTTTGATAACCGCGCCGAGTACCTCTTCACGTACATGCAAGTCATGACTGCCTGCGCCACCTCCTTCGCCCACGGTGCCAACGACGTTGCCAACGCCATTGCCCCTCTCGCCACCATCTACGACATTTGGAGGACTGGCGCCATCGCCGAGGACGGCTCTCCCGTCCCAATCTGGATCCTCGTCTTCGGAGGTGCCGCCATTGCCCTTGGCTGCTGGACCTATGGCTACCGCGTCATGAGCAACCTGGGTAATCGACTGACCCTCCACTCGCCTGTCCGTGGTTTCTCCATGGAACTCGGCACCGTCAGCACCATCATCATGGCCACCCAGCTCGGTACGTAGCCTGCTCCTGAACTCTAACTGACGTGCTTGCTAACTATTTGTAGAACTTCCCATCTCGACCACTCAAACCATCACCGGTGCTATTGTTGGAGTTGGTCTCTGCTCGGGTACTTGGAGATCAATCAACTGGCGTATGATCGCCTGGATCTACGGCGGTTGGATAATTACCCTTCCTTGCGCTGGTATTCTCTCTGGCTGCCTCACGGGTATCATCCTCAACGGTCCTCGCTGGGGATTTGACGACGGAACTGGCGTCGCTGCGTAATCGCCTAACATGGAAACATAACCGAGACTGTAAAACTACCCTTCTAATCTAGCTCTAAGCAATCCAATACCATATTCTTTCCAACCAGTTTCCTGGAACAGGTACTTTCCACATTGGCTCAAGTGCATCAATCTCTGCCTTACCAGTCCAAATATCCATGTCTGGTACCTTCACAAACCTCGTGCGCTTCATAAACTTGTAGCCGAAGAAGAGCGATAAGAAAATGGGTATGTCAATGTACGGCGGGATGAATGTCCTCGCGCTGAATCGGCCCGGGAAGAAGGCATCGAAGCCGTTGAAGAATGCGACTGTCAAGCAGAAGCAGATGGCAAAGTAAGCGAGAAAAGGTTGCATGGGCGATTTGAAAGGCAGTGTGTCGCGGTCGATGCCATTGTACTTGAGGGCATGGTAGAAGCGCAGATATGTGTAGGAGACGCTCGCCCACACTATGAGCGTACTGACGGCGCTCAAGTTGCTGATCCAAAAGAAGACATCGGCCGAGCGGTTATTGACGTTCAGATAAACGAGGCAGCTCAGCAAGGTCGTTGCCGCGACGCAGGCATACGGGACGCCAAATTTTTCCCACTTCAGGATCGCAGGCGTTTTGCCGTCGAGGGCGGCAGAGTACAGCACCCGGGTCGACGCGTAGAAGAAGGAGTTGCCGGCGGACCATGCCGACGACAGGATGATTCCGTTGAGGATAGACGGCAGGGTTCTGATGCCTGCGTTCTGGATCGCAATCACAAAGGGGCTCTGGGCTGCGCCTGGGGCGGAGCTGCTGATTGCGTTCAGGAGGTTGGGGTCGTCGGACGACACGCACAGCCCGACGAGGAAGATGGCGAGCACGTAGAAGAGAAGGATTCGCCAGAAGACGCGGCGAATAGCTTTGGGGAGGTTTCGACGAGGATGCTCCGTCTCGCCCGACGCCACAACGACCATCTCGCTGCCGCCGTAGGCAAACGTCGCCTGGATGAAGACCTTCCAGAACGCCAAGAAGCGGCCGAGCGCCCCGTCGACCAGGTACTCGTTCATGGGGCCGGGGTCGTTCCAGTACCGGAAGCCAATGACATCGCCGCTCGGCGACCCGCCCACGGTGATGATGAACATGAGGAGGATCAGCCCGACGATGGTGGTGAGCTTGACGGCGCCGAAGAAGAACTCGGCCTCGCCGTAGATGCGCACGGGGAAGCAGTTGATGATGACCATGGGCAGGAAGAAGATGGTGATGAGGGCAACGGCCGGCACGGCGTGGTCCCAGTACTCCATGATGACGACGCACACGGTGACCTCGATCGGGACGCCGATGGCGAACTGGTACCAGTAGTTCCAGCCCAGCGTGAACCCCAGCGCCGGGTCGACGTAGCGCGCCGCGAAGATGGGCACCGCGCCGGGGATGGGCAGCCATGCGGCCATCTCGCCCAGGCTGTTGATGACGCAGAACAGGTTGAAGCCCGTGATGGCGTAGCACAGGAAGGCCGACAGCGGGCCCGCGAGCGAGAGGGCCTGGCCGCTGCCGACGAAGAGGCCCGTGCCGATGGCGCCGGACAGGGCGAGGAACTGGACGTGGCGGGCTTTGAGCCTGCGCTCGAGCGTGCCGACGCCTGTCTCGACGGCGGCGGGTGGTTTCTCCATGTTCATGTTTAATTTGCTACGTTCAACACTAAGTTATTGTCGAGGGTCAGTCTCGAGTGGTTTACAACCGCCATTGCTTTATCGTTGACGAGAAGACCAAGAGGGGGCCAGAGGACCAGCACCCCGCTCATGCCGATCATGTAACCTGCCAGCGGGGTTGATGTTACAATCGGCAGATGTGAATGCAGAGGTCCCATCGGGCTCGGTATCGCCAGGATGCTGATACTGCTTCACGTGATTACGCTGCATGGTCAGAGTGCTGGTGCAGATGCGGCGGCAATGATGGTGTACTAATTGCTATAGACTAAAGGACAAACTTTTTGACTGCGGCAGGTTGAGCTGCCACCCGAGCACGTCCGGGTAGTGTTGCACAGCCAGACACGGTTGAGCACGACGTATGTGATCAATAATCATCCCCGCGACTCAGAACCTCTAGTGCCGAACTTCGAAGCAGAATGGTCTACGCTGTTAGCAACGCACACCCTAAGACGGCGCACACGTACATGTTCGAACTGGGCCGAGTACGACCCCTTGATGTCGGCCAGCGGCTGGTACGCCTCCAGGACGCCATTGTTGACAAGGCAGTTGAGCTACTCGGTCAGCCTGGAACCCTCCTGGGGAGAAACCGACTTACCCCTGCAAGGTACCGCTCCACGCCGAGACGCTCCAGGTAGCGGCGGCAAAAGACAATGGTGCCGAATTGCTCCTTGATCTGCTTGTACAGCCGATTCGCGGTCGTCAAGGGCAGCGAAACCTGCTTCGGCGGGTTAGGCTGAAGGCCGTACCCGTAGATCCCAGCCTGCGCTTGTCAGAAGCATCCCGCCAAGGGTCTGGATAAACGTACATCGTCGTAGAGCCTGCCGCTGCCCGTTGTGCCAAACGTCTCGATGGCAAAGACTTCGCCCTCTTCCATCTTGGTCTGGTCCGAGTTCTTGACGAAGGGGATCGACTTGCCGCCGTGGATGCGGTAGTGCTGGATGTTGTGGGCGGAAATGTTGCGCACCGGCTTGACGGGGTACGTCTTGCCGCCTATCTCGACCTCGTAGCTTTCCATGGCTTCCTGGATGGCGGCGCTTACGTCGCAAATCCGAACGTCGATCCCAGCGGCCTGCTTGCATTAGATTGACCGTGCCGCTTAATACGAGAGTGAACGTACTTTGATGCCGGAATTGGTAGCATCCTTGACCGCGGCCAGCAGGTTGTCGTACGTCGGGTCGAAGCTCATCGTAAAGGCACTATCGACGATCCAGCCGTTGATGTGGACGCCGAAATCCACCTTCATGACGTCCTCGTACCGCAGCACGACGTCCTTCTGTCCAGGATTGGGGGTGTAGTGCGCCGTCTCGTGGTTAAGGCAGAGACCGGTGGGGAATCCCATTCCCGACGTGAGCGTGGATCCCGGTTCAAGACCAGGGTTGCCCAGCAGCGCCCGCACGCCGTCCTCGATGCCGTTGGCAACGTGCGTAAGCGTCTGGCCCGGCTTGACCGTGTCCTGCACCCACCGGCGCACTTGCCGATGAATCTCGGCCGCGTGGCGGTACGTCTTGAGGAACTCGGCGTCCTCGAGCTTGTTGTGCGTTTCCTTGACGCGGACGGGCTGGAGCTCACCGGGGTAATCCGCCGAGCGGAGCGGCTCGCGGGGCGGCCATTGTTTGGACTTCTTCTTTCTAGGCTTCCTCTTCTTCTTGGGCTTTAGCTGTATTTCAGGATCGTCGTCGTCGCTCTGGTCCTGAAGGGTGCCGTCTCCGTCGCGGGCAAGGTGCGCACCGCGTGGCTCGCCGGCCGACGAGGTGGCAGGCGTTGACGGGCCTGTTTACCTATCAGCGGCGTCAAGAGTGTGCAGGGGGAGAGCTACCGTTTCTGGTCGGGATTTCATCTTCAGAAGTCTTGGCGCCCATGTTGACATGTCAATGTTCCGTGCAAGTTGAAAGATACGCCGTGAATCTATTGAGTTGTCCAAGGGTAGATTGAGGGGTGTCGTGAAGGGCGCGGATGACAATTGTCCCACTCCCCGTTCGGGATAAGGGTCACGTGGCCACCAGCTCCTTCACCGCATAATGTGTAGGTCTTAGGCCTACCCCATTATTGATGCGTGTTTTATTTCTTTCGAGTGTGAGGGGCGAATTCTGCTGGGTGCATTCGTCATCTCTTCTGGATCTTTTACAGCAATATGCAGCGTGGCCAGGTCAAATCCCCGTGGACGCGTTCATCCTAGCAGTATCAAAGATGTCTTGTTCGCATCATGTGATCGGCTTCTCGTACTATTTAATGATTGATTTTTCAAGAAGCTCCGATTAGTAAATAGATTGAAATGTTATTCGTCGAGTTATGTATCCAGGTCACTCTTTCTCTATTGATCCGCTCCACTTGGTTGGCTGTCGATAGATATCCGCGTAATTCTGCACCAATATACTTGCCGAGATCCAAATGCACTGCAAACATCAAAATTTTGATATGAATTTCCCGTGAATGAACATCCTAGGTTCGCGGCGCGATTGAACACTGTTGATAGCCTGGGCTACCGCTTTCTCCTGGCGATCAAATGGCTCGAACATTGGCCTCATCATCCTGTGGTTGGGTGGCTCTATCTTTCACGAACCGCGACGCAACATTTCTCGACTTTATTCTTGGCTTGTTTAATCCCAAGTTTACACCTGAAATATTCTTTGATGGGATCGTATTTCCCCCAACACTGGGTAAATGTCTGTTACACTAATCCCATCCTTGAAGAAGAATTTATGTCAATCACTAACAGCTCTCCTCCTGTGTGCTGTTTCCATGGTGACGGCAACTCCAACATGTCCACCACTAATTGTGTCAAGGATATTCCTGGTACTGCTACTAGCTCTATTTCATCGTATAGCCACTTTGCAAGTGTACTGACTAGCTTCTGCCTCAGTCTTTTCACGCACTTTATATGCCACCAATAAATGGCTTCATCGTTTGATTCTTTCTAGGACCCATTGTTTCCGAGTAACGATGGAAACACGAACATGATCAACTATATGCATTAGGTAGAAGCCAATCGCCGGCTATAAAAGTCATATGACCATGGCTACATACCTTGTCTACCAGGGAATGGAAGTAGTAAACGGTGACCGCTCGCAGCCGTCACAGCACTACACCGCCACAAAGATTGTTGTGGCGTAATACTTATAAACACTCGAGGCTGTGGTGGCCGTACGCCAATGGCAACGAATATGCAGCCTTAATGGCTGCGTGCGAGATCAGCTACACATAAGAGACCAAATGGTCAGGCTAGAGCATGATGTGAGTATTACAGAACATCAACACATTATCTGTAGAATAAATCATTAATTATTACATTGCTCATGCATCATTCCCATGTTACAGCATAAATTGAAGAGAAAGCACGATGGCAATCGCCCATGCTCCACGGCCTATACCCAAAGCGATACCCGACCCGTCAGCATCTTCTGGCTCCGCAGACGTAGCATTCGGTTCAGGTGCTGATGTCTGACCAGTAGCTGACGTCAAAGCTTCCGTCGATGCCACCGAACTTTCCGCCGTGGCTTCAGATGACGCTGCCGAAGTTGTTTCCGAACTCTCAACTGAAGTGTCAGTCGACGCCGCCATAGATGTTGTCGACACTGCTTCTGAAGTTTCAGTCTCCGTCACGATAGTGTCCGAGGACTCCATCGATACTTGACTCGAGGTCGTAGAGGTCGCCCGAGTGGTTGAAGTGGGTTGAGTTGATGTCGAAGTTGAACCCATGTCAGCCGCGACCATTTCTTGTACCCAGCTGGCAGCCTCCCCGGTGTAGATGTCGAAATAGTTGAGGTGCGTGTCCACGATATCTCCGCCCGCGCAGATGGGGTCCGTGTCAACGCAAAAGTCGCGCAGACGATCACCGTACCTGGCGAGGTTGGCGACCTGCTCTTCGCTCCGGGGGAAGAGTCCGTCGGCTCCGGCGCCGCTAAAGACGTTGTAGGGCTGGCCTGCGGTGTGTCGCGTGTCGGCGAAGATCATGGCAGCCACGACTATATCTGTCAGCACGGGCGCGAATTGAGCGTCGGATTTGACTGACTTTTGCTTCCGGGCAGTGAGTCGGCGTCGAGGCCAGGAGCGTATTCCTGGACACAATCCTGGAAGAAGACACCGCCGCCGCCGCCGAGGATGTCGCCGACCACGTGCCCGCCTTGCGAGTAGCCGCTCACGACAAGCCTCGAGTCCGGGCAGCGCTCGTTGTACTCGGTGATCTGGCGCATGCCGTTGGCCTGGCCCTCTGTCACCGACTGGCAGTACGGCGCCGGCAGCGGGTTATAGAAGGCAATGTCCTCGTAGCCGCAGCTCTCGAGCCCGGCGCAGATGGCCTGGGCGAGAACGCCCTGCCGTCCGGGGTATGGCTCATTGTTGCCGCGGGCGAGGAAGACGTGCACGTCGTCGCATGCGAGGGCGTTTCCCATCAACAGGAGCGAGGCCAGACGCACCCGCATCGTCAAACGCACTGCCGGCTGCATTGTTGACGTGATGAAGGAATAGGGGTTGGTCCTTGTATCCACGCGCGAAAATCGAGGTTTGATCCACACGACTAAGTGGATGTTGCCCCTGCAATGGCCGCGATATGCCGACTATCATGATAAGAAACCCTGTCGGTTTGGACACGGCCGTGACAAGCCTTGGATCGGCCTTGGCGGATGTGGGGACACGGCGGACCAAGACGGAAGGGTGGCCTCGCGGCTTCACAACTGTGGTATCAGCACGCACCATCAACAGACGAGCCCAACGTGCCGATAAAGCGCAGTGTTTACATTGAGCACATCAAAAACATTCTCCGCGCGGAATGCCATGCTCTCGCTTGGATGACTATGTCCAGCAGCATCATCTCACGAAGTAATCGAGCATCCTTTGTGCGGCATGCATGACTTCAGTGTGTAGGTCCATCCGGCTTAATCATCGACCAAGGTCCCGTCAATATCCCACGGTTTCAACTGGACTCTGAGAATAAGATACGAGCCAGTCAGCAACAGACAAGGAACCAGTAGATAATTAAACGCCAAGAGAGTCCCTATGTGAATATGAATGTGTATATTGTTCTACTACTTGACGGCCAAGACCTCCCTAAGCAGCACTGTGCTGACTCTTGCGCCACGCTTCAAAACTGTGCATCAAGCAACATGGTCCTAGTCGTGAATGTTAGCACGTGAAGCGCAGACAAATCCAGACAAAGGTGTAGAGGGTAAAGAGCAGTCAGACAGCGGTTGGACAAAAGAGTTTCCACATTGTGTGTTCGGAACAGGTCTGTGAATTTTTGCTTTTTCATCATATGCTCGAGGGGAAAAGAGAAAAGAATAAACGTACCATTGTCAAGCGTCATGCTTGCGTCGCTTTGGTGCGCGAGTGAAAAACGAGTCCATCGTCTTTTGTTTCTCGTCAAACGCCGCATTGCCGACACCTCGGATCTTTTTCAGCCCCTTGAGGTGATCGATGCAATTGACGCGCTCGACGTCCATCCGCCACGACGACCACGGCTGCCCATTCGCAGTCTGCGGGGAGGTCGATATGGTGGCCTCGACGTAGCCGGTGTTGTGCCAGGATAGATGGACAAAAGACGAGCCGGGACGATGAGCCTCGGGAACAGCGGTGACTGCACCACGGGGGAATCGTGCGCACAAGACGCGGAACAGAACGCCCAAGATGATGCCGTGGGCAACGACGACACATGTAGACGAATCGATCGATATCAACGGAACGAGGTAGTCATCGATGAAACGGTCGACACGCGCCTTCTGAGCATCCTGGGTCTCCGAGTCCAACGGCTGTGACTTGCCCTCGCCGAACTTGACACCCTCGGTCGAGCCAAAGTCCTTCTCGCGCAGCTCAGGCAGCTGGACAACGGGGATGTCCGTACCGTGAGCTGTTTTCTGCGCATCGCGCACAATCTCGGCCGTCTTGGCAGCGCGCTGCAGGTTCGACGCGAAGATGTGCGTGGCGGCGACGCGATGGACAAGGTGCGAGGCCAAACGACGTGCCTGCACAACGCCGTGCGCGGTCAGGGCCGAGTCGCGCGAGCCGGCGTACAAGTGAGCCACATTGTCGACCGTCTCGCCGTGACGAACCAGGAAGAGACGCATGTCTCAACCCGGGAATCGAGGCGGCATCATCTCCGTTGCACGGTGAAGGTTCACGCTGCAGATGAAGAAGGAGAGCGAAAAAGGTGTGTGGAAGTTTTTTTCCGGAAGCTTTAAGAGACTGTGGATTACGTAACGCGTCACGTGGTTCCAGCGTTGACCCTTGTTTCACCCTTTAGGTCTCTTAGTCCTGCCAGTATTGGAAAAGCTCGCTCGTGGACTATGCTGGGCGCAGCCTCTTCTGGCAAGGCATCTTTGGGAAACGCAAGCAGGAATTCCTCTCCTGGCGGCAGATCAATCCCCAGCGGCCCCGTCTTCGCCCTGCCGACGATGTTGGCCAACATGGACATGACCTCCCCTTGATCGACGTAGCGGCCAGTCCTTGCTCCCGACGCCAGCTGCGGCTCGCATCTTGCGACCCTATTGAACAGCGTCCTGCGCGGTACCGCGTCGTGCATCCTGGGCAACGGAGCGGATGCCATGATGGGCTTGGCGTTGTCGCGGATGTAGGCGAGGTTGATGCTCGCCAGGCCATCTGTCTGGTTAGCCGGGTGCGATGGCTCGCTGACACTTACCTCCGAAAACATTGGCGGCTACCATGCATGTCGCAGGATCCGCGCACATGATGCCGAAGGGCGTCGTCGCCGGTTGCCTCGACGTGTCGTAGCAGCCGTCGCAAACGCCACGCCGCCGCCAATCGTGGCGCACCAACACCTCCGTAACCCAGAGCACATTCATCCTCGTTGGCGCTATCGCCATGTTCCGGCACGCGACGGCATGTCCCACCAGGGCTTCGTTGACTGTGGTTTTGATGTAAGCCGTGAACGGTTTCTCAGCTAGCCATCTGCCATGACACAGGACAGGTAGCCTATCAGCAACCAGGCATGGGCATTCCTTTGAGAATTGTCATGGTGGCCAATACTCCTCCCAAAAGAGCTTTCGGTCGTTAAGAGAGTTAGCTGCCGCTCGAGCCGGCGAATGCACAAACGTCAAGGTCTCGATAGAGATGACCCTAGGATTGGACGATGTCAATGGATACCATAACCCCGGCATACGCAAGTACGATTGGACATGATGGAGATTGGCAACAATTGTGTCAAGTCTTCTCTACATGGCATTAGAGATTAAGTACCATCGAATCATACGCCACCGCACATCAGACTTCTTTTGTAGTAACCCATCTTGAAGTTCCCCATATCGGGAACAACTCGTAAATTCGTAACTTTTCCTAAAATCTAGTATACAAGCGCTCAAAGATTCCACCAAAGAAAAACAGTAACATTATCACATGTCATGCCAGAATTGGCAGCTTTACAGTCCCAAGAGACCACCCTTCTTCTTGCCACCATCCTTCTTGCCGGTCAACGAGCCGACAACCTGGCCGAGACCAAGACCATCAAGGATCTTGTTCAGACCAAGGCCGCCGAGCAGGCTGTCGACGAGACCACCCAAGCCGAGACCGCTGAGCAGGCGACCGACCAGGCCAAGCACACCGTTCAGCAGCAAGCCGACGGCAGCGAGGATCTGGAAGAGAGGCTCGGACAAGAGTCCCCAGAGAGGGTTGAGCTCCTTCTTGGCGTGGGGCATGTCTGCAATCTTGCGCTTGCAGCCGTCGATAGTGGTGGTGACGGTACCGGTAAGCTGGATTAGTTAGTAATTGATTCATAAAGCAGTCGTGTGGGGAATGTGCTTACCTCCTTAAGCACCTCGGCAAGATGATGCTCCTCAGGCGAAGCCTCACGGCTGGCAGCCTTCTGTTTGGCGTTGCGCTGGATACGACCATCAGGGTCCATGCCGCGGATAGCACCATTCGTCTCGGTGAGGATCTTGCTAGCATCCTCGATCAAAGGTCGAACCTGCTTGACAAGCTCCTCCTCGTCACGCTCCTCTTTGGGCTGGCGCTCGACAGCTTCAATCTTCTCCGTCATCTTGGAGCAAAGGGGCTTGACCTTGCCAAGAGCCTCCTCGACAACGTAGCCGAGCTGGCCAGCAAGCTTCTTGTCCTTCTCAGCCGCCTTGGCAGCCTCTTCCTGCTCCTCGCGAGCCTTCTTCTCCTCGGCAGTCTCCTCGGGCTCGGCTTCGGGCTCAGGAGGAATGTCCTCGAGGCGGGAAACGTGGCCGATGGTGTGGCCCTTGGAGTTGACTACATCACCGTCGTCGTCAATCTCCTTGCCGGAGCAAATGGCGAGGTCACCAGTGACAAGCTTGCCGATGATGTTACCATCTTCGTCAGTTACGTTGCCCTCACGGTTGACCTTGCGACCGGCAAGAGGATCCTTCTTCTTCTCGACAACGGGCTCTTCAGGCTCCTCCCATCGCTCGGCCTTGCCAAGGACGTTGCCGTTACGGTCAACGACATCGCCATCTTCGTCGACAGAACGACCAGACAGCTTCTTGGCATCACCAGAGGTGAGTCGGCCCACGACATCGCCGGAAGGAGTGACAACCTTACCGTCCTTGGAAACGGTCAGTCCGCTAAGCTCAGCAAAGGGACCTTCCTTGGCACCCTCACGCTCGCCTTCGGGGACAAGCTCAGCCTTGCCGAGGATATCACCCGACTCGCTGCGGATGTTACCCTCCTTGTCGGACATGCGACCGATCATGGAGGCAAGGTTACCCTCGATGATGCGACCGTAGATGACACCATTGCCATCGACGACATTGCCAGCCTTGTTGACACGCTTGCCAGCAAGAGCAGAGCGGTCAACAACAGCCTCAGGCTCCTCAGGGATAGGCTCGGGCTCGTCCCAGGCCTCAGCCTTGCCGACGACGTTGCCGCGGCGATCGAGAATGTCACCATCCTCGTCGACCTTGCTGCCCTTGAGGCGCTTGGGGTCACCTTCAACAACGACACCGACCTGGCGGCCTTCAGAGGTAACCTTGCCGTCGGCCTCGACAACGGCGTCGGGGAAGTTCTCGAAGGTGGCGAAAGCCTTGGTGTTTTCGCGCTCAGAGTCGGGCAGGGGCTCAGCTTTGCCGCACTTCTTGCCGGCGTCGTCCCAGATGTCGCCGTTCTCGTCGGAACGCTTGCCGAGCAACTTCTTAGCGTCACCCTCGACAACGCGGCCGATGATGTCGCCGTTCTGGTTGACGAGGTTGCCGGCCTTGTTAACCTTGGTGCCCTTGAGGATGGAGAAGTCAAGCTTCTCGGCAGCATCGTCCGCCTGCTCGCCCGCCTCTTCGGCGGTCTCATCAACCTTGTCTTGAGCATCCTCAGACTTCTCCTCGACAGCCTCTTCACCCTCGGCAGTCTTGTCCTTGGCAAGCTCCTCGCCTTCGGCGGTCTTGTCCTCAACGCCCTCCTGAGTCTCAGCGGCCGTGTCATCAACAGCCTCCTGACCCTCAGCAGTGGTGCCTTGGGCAGCCTCTTCGCCCTCAGCAGTGGTATCTTGGGCAGCCTCTTCGCCCTCGGCAGTCTTGTCCTTGGCAAGCTCCTCGCCCTCGGCAGTCTTGTCGCCGACAGCCTCTTGGCACTCGGCAGTTGCGTTTTGGGCAGTCTCTTCACCCTCAGCTGCCTTATCCTCAGCGGCGTCCTTGGCGTCGCCAGTCGTGTCTTCGGCAACTTCCTGGCCAGCAGCCAGAGCGTCCTTGGGGTTCTTCTCGTCATCACCCTGGTCGTCACCGGGCAACTTCTCCCCGGCTTCCTGCTCGCCCTCGGGCAGGTCCTTGTCTACAGGAGCATTCTCCTTGAGGTCTTCGGGGGACTTGTCGTCCTCGGCCTTGGGCACCTCAGCATTGTCGGCGAGGTTGTCCTTGGCACCCTCTGCAGTATCTTTCGCCTCCTCGGCGGCATCTTGTGTCTCCTCAGTCTTGTCATCGACCTTGTCCTTGCCCTCTTCGACAGTGTCCTCGGCGTCAGGAACGTCCTTGGGGACGTCCTTGTCGGCGGCGTCCTTGAGGTCTTCAGCCTCGCCCTCGGCTTGAGGCGGGACCTCTTTTAGGTCATCTTTGGCGTCCTCGGCATCTTGTTGTACGTCCTGGGCCTCTTCGGGGACAGCCTGCTTGTCACCAAGCTCGGGCTGGTCGGCAGGGGTTTCTTTTGTGGCGTCCTGAACGTCTTCCTTTGCTTGGTCGACGGGGGTGTCGTTGTCTTTTAGATCAACTGGGGTATCATGCTCCTGGTCTTCGGGGTCAAACTGCGTCTCCGATTTTGTTTGAGGCTTCTCTGCCTCTAGGGGTTGTTGTTGGTCGTCATTCTGCTTGTTGCCGCCAACCAGGCCGAGCCCGGAGCTGACGGCGCCTTTTGCGTTGTCGACAAGGCTGAAGTTGCTGCTGGTGTTGCTGGCCTCCTGATCCTTGGGTTTTGTTGTGTAGTCGGTATCATCTTCATCGTTGTCGTCGCCAACAAGAGCCTTGCCCAGCACCTCACCCGTTGAACTGACGACTTCGCCCGTGGTGTTTACGGTGTTGCCAACGAGCTCCTGTGTGTTTTTGGAGTCGCCAACCTTGCCGACGGCCTTGCCGGCGTCGTCAAGAATCTCGCCCGACTCGCTGACGGTGCCGAGCGCGGAGCGCGGCACGTTCTGCGAGTTCTGAGAGTCCTCTAGTCTGAAGTTAGCGGGAAGCTGCTTTCGGTAGAGAATACATGAAGCCAGGACTCTGGCGGATTGACTGATGTAGTACATACCGGGATTGTTGCCAACAATCACCGGGCTGTCTTTGCCGGCCTGTGAAACGTCTGTGGACATGTTGGTGGTATTTTTCTTATAGTTCTTCCAGAATGCTGTGTAGTTTATTATGGATATCATCTGGCATTAGCTACGGGCCTCCATAACCAGGGCCTATTATACTTATGGTGAAATGGTGCAGTCTGGGTCTGGGCAGCCTCGGTGAAAACAAGTTTCCGGGGCTACGTCTACGACGGGGATTAAGACGTCACAGCTACTTCACCCGCCAGGCCTCGAGCTCAGGAGCTCCCGGTCAGTGTCTCGGGGTACCCTACCTGCATACGGCTGCGACGTCATGCCATGTTGATCGAAGCAAGGCAGGATGGGTACAGGAAGCAGTGGTGTTGGGGGATGCCTGTGTTGAGATGACGCCACACCACCCCCCTCGAGTAGGTGGCTTGACCAACGTGCGAGGGGCAAGGATGGGGGCGAAAGAAGCTTACACACACAATGGCAAGCGGCCTCCACACCGAAACGTGCGAAGGATGTGGATGTGGCGCCTGGCTGTGCGTGCACGGATGGGCGACCAGGGATGAGTTCCGGGAACCGATCAAGCGATAATCGTCTCCGTTTCGCAATTCCTCTGGGACCGGATCGCGATGGTCAACCCAGGAGTAAACCCCGGGGCTCCATTTAGCGCTCACAGTTGCGCGGTCATGGGCGACTTGCATGGGGGGAAAACAGGTTTTGAAGTTTGGATGTGGCTGCAAGGACGATCACTGACTCCATCAACTCCTCACCCACGACCCCTCCCTCCCCTCCATCAGCCTCACCCCACCAACAGCATTTTTGCTCTCGCACCCCCATGTATTTTCCGATGCAGGCGGCTCTTTACGGGCTGTCCCATGCAATCCATGACGAGATTGTATTGCTTTTGGCGGAGACGACAATCCAGCCGAGACATTGGGTAGCCAGGACTTCCCTGCACGATTTTATGTACGGGGTTTTTATGTTGGTTTCATTGTCATCATGGTATTTTTATGCTACTTGTTGTCGTGATCTCGGTTAAACACGGTAGGGATTTTAATTATGAGCTGGATCCCGTCGTGTGTCGACTTGACATCCAAGTACACCTCTGACGGGCTCGGCGCCGACGCTGGCTTCGCGTTTGGATGCGTTTCATCTTTGGGTCTATTCAGCCTGCCGATGACCTGGCCTTGGTCGTCGTAGATGTTGCCCTTGTCGTCGACCTTGAGACCGCCCTGCAGCGGCTTCAGCGCCGGCCGCACGTGGTTCTCCGAGACGTGGCCGGCGACCTCGCCGTCGCTGTCCAGCACCTCGCCCGACTCCTCGACGGCTCGGCCGACCATGGACGGCAAGTCGCCCTCGACGCGGCCCAGGACGGTGCCGTCCCAGTCCAGGACGTTGCCGAACTCGTCGACGTATTTGCCTGCGAGGCCGCGCGCCAGCGCTGCGGGGGACTCGCCGGATGTCATGGGTTCGATGCGAGGGATGGCTATCGGGGGGTTGGGCGAGGCAGATCGGTTGTGGGAGAAGTTTGGAGCGACATTTAGGGAGGGTTCAGGCGGTTGTGACTGTTGTTGTTGCTGCTGCTGTTGTTTTTGCTGCTGCTGTGGTTTCGTATCTTGCTGTGATGGCTGTGATGACTGCGCGCCCGAGTCCTTGGGTCGAGGGACGATAAAGGTATGGGTATCGTGCGTCGGCCCGGCGTAGCTAACGTGCTGGAAGCGATCGTCGTGCTCGGCGTGGTCGGCCATGATGAGCCGATTAACCGGTCTCCGCTAAGGAAATCGTGCAAACAGCTGTAGCGATTATGCGCGTGGATTTACCGAGCGGGCCGACGGTCGAGTTCTTTTGCTCGAGAGTTGCGCGTTGTTGCGGGCTTCACTCTTGTCAAGCCACAAGAGAAAGGACCGTCTCCAGAACCAGGGCACGGCGTGTGGCTAGAGCCGGTCTAGACCACTGCTGTGCGTCATGTCGATCCCCGGCCTTGGGGTTCAAAACAGGGGGGAGTGGAGACGACAAGGGGAGGCGGGCTGGATCGCCGATGGATGTGGCTGGTGACGACGAGGAAAAGGGAGAGCTGGAAGATTCGTCACAGCAGAGGCTGGGGGCTGTCATGTCGGCTGCTGCCCCTGGGGAAGTATCCCTGCATTCAGCTGTCAGTCCTGGAACAGCACAATGGGTGGGGAGGGGGTGGGAGGGGGCTACTTCACTCGTACGAGTCTGCGAAGTTCGCAACGCCACGATGGATCAGGACACAATGGTCAAGCTCGTGGCACACACGTTAGCGCGCGGCGCCAAACACTTGACGGCATGGTTCCGTCAGACGGTCCGGTGTCTCTTAGCTTCGTGCGACAAGGCCTTCACGGAATAGAAATGCTTGGTAGATGGTTCATCACAGCTGATGGAATGCTCCATTCTACTTGAGGTAAGGGCCAGATCAACAAGGCGCAAATTCGATTTGCACGGACGGCCCCGGTACATTCATACTAGGCAAATAACCCGTGTAATGTCTTGTATCGTCTGGCTAGGGAAAACGGCGCGAACCTTGTATCAGAGCCGCATTCGTCATAACCCGTAGCGACCCCTAACCCCTCTTCTTGTGTTATCTCGTGGTGTTGTTGCTATTGTCATCGGCCGCTCGAATCGCTGTAGCCCCTAGAACTTCTTCACATGCAATTAGCTAGGGTTCAAGTTCACAGGGGGACACAATGCCACGACGAGGAACCCGCCCGCCAAGTCAGTCCGCGGCGCCATCAGCGGGGCCGTCACAGCCACGGTCACACGGCAGCTTTTCCCACTGGACCAACAAGGAGACCTTGTTCTTCCTCTCGATGTTGCTCCAAGCCCGCAGGAATAAACTGATGAACAACACGAAGATGCCGTACACTAAGAAACTGCATGAGGAGCTGCTTCCACAGATGGAGGAGGAATTCCCTGACCGTCAGTGGTCTACGGCAATGATCGGGGCGAGGATTCGTTATCTTCGTGACTTCTGGAGATGCTTCCAGTACGCTGCAGACTTGTCAGGAACTGAGTATAACAGTGAGACCGGGAGACTCGAGATGAGCCCTGAGAACGCGGACAAGATCATCACGAAGTTCGCCGCACATGGGAGACGTACTGTGAATTCCGGTCTTTGGATCAGTGACGACATCAACTTCAAGGAATGGTTAGAGATCTTCCAGACGGACTTGCCGGCAAGAAGGCATATCTGTTTGCCTGATGACGAGGAGTTCTTCAACAAGACTGATGACGACAATGAGGTTGAGGAAGAGGAAGAGATCCTTGACGTTATTGATGTCACTGGCGAGACCCCCGAGTCCTCACAACTGTCAGCAATTAGAGAAGAAGTTCCTGTCCCAAATTCGAGGTCACCAATGAGAACCACAGCAGCAAGACCAACAGCAAGAACCCCATCTCGCACCCCATCTCGCAGCATAACCCGAGGATCAAGGAGGTCAAAAACAGACGCTCCCCAAAGGAACACCATCGCCAAAACGCGACGCCGGGCACGGAATGAAGTTTCAGTCTCGATGGAGGGATTTGAGTCTGTACCTAATGCATTGAGGGATCTCACGGCTTCATTGCGAGCCCGCCGGCAGCCTGCACCTTCAAATTCTCCCTGTTTGGATGCAGATCACTACACAGCAGCGTTAGGTACTGTTCTTAATCTCCGTAAGGAACTGGGAGCGAGGGTGACTGTGAAGATAATGAATTGGCTGAAGAAGGATAGTAAGAATGTAATAATGTGGGAAAATGTACGGAAGGATAAGGAAATGCTAGAAATGTGGGTGGAGGAGGAATTCGGAGAGTATGTGTGTGTTCGTGGTGTTGTTGTGTGCCATCAACGGCGCCCAATGTGCCGTTGAACTGCTGCATCTTCCTATCAAGTTCAACCCGTGGCGAGAGATGCCCTGGCTTTGGGAGACGAACAAATTTGGTATGCAATCTCCTCATTGGACTGATCAGTTGATGAAACACTGCTGAGACTTGGCCCTGGCTTGTGTAGAACCGATATGCCATATTTCGCTGCGTTTCATTATACGCACAAATCCATAGGAAGATCATGACCTTCAGCTCTAGGCCCTGCCGGCCGTCCTCAAGCTCAGGGTTGTTGTTCCGCAGGTATCGGCAGAGCTCAAAAAACAAGGTCTTTTTCACGCCATCTTCCCACGAGTGCCGCCCAGCTCGGGCGGCGCCTTGAACTCCTTGGCATACTGCATCCCCTCCCAGCTCTGCTCCAGCTTAATCTCTGGTAGCCCCTCGACATTGACCCTCAGCGACCCGCTCAGACTCGAGTACGACGCTGTTGCAAAAGGCTGTTGCAGGTTGTTTGGTAGCATCCGAGCTAGCTTGATCTGCGGCTTTGAGCTGTTGTTGATCTGTGCAGCGATTACGGGGTGCCGCGTGCCCGTCGCGGGATCCAGGCGAGCGATGATGCCGTGTTTGTCCGGACCAATGAGGGTAATGTAGGGTTGAGGATTCATGTTATACAATGTGGTAGACGACATCGATGAGGTGATGTTGAGCCTGCGTGCTGATGGATGCAGGCATCGAATGAAATAACTTTATATTGGCTTTATGATCCGGCAAGTCATGATCTGTGGTCGTCCGATTTCAGTTGTTTGTCACGCTTGTTCTATTCCCGTTGGGGATATTCCCCACTCGCTCTCTCCCCGTTGCAACAAGCCTGTGTACAGCTAAGCGCCACACTGGAGTAATGATGCAATGTTGCAGCCCATCTAGTCTAGATGCAGCCCCATGCACTTCTGTAGCGCCCACAGCCTTCTACCTCTACTTCGCTTCTGCTCCTGCAGGATCTTCGCGTTGACTCATTTCAACCTCATTTCCTGCTTGGATCCCCGGACCTGGAAATCGGCGCTGAAAAAGCTATGGATGCTGATCCCTACTCTTGAACATCAAAGCTACGCCTAAAGAGGCCCGATGTGCCGCCCCCCCTTACTAGCTTCGCGCTATCTGGTCTCCCTGTGCGCGCAGCATATAACTCTACTCGTCGGAGTTTTCCAAGGCTGAACTAATCTAATCACCATTGTCGAGCAGAAGAAGATTGATGATGCCCGGTGTACCAAAATCCAAAGCGTGCAATGGTTGCATCAAAGTGAAGAAAAAGGTATGATCGGGCTGCTTCGCGTACCCTCTTCCATCATCCGGCTGCATCTACTGATATTGGGTCGTTTGTAGTGCGATCTCCTCAAGCCGTCATGTTCTCGATGCACACGCCTACGAATGCTATGCACCGGTGCCAATAGCAAACGGTACAAGTTCTTACATGTAACTCTTCCACCTCATGAGCACCGGAGCCCCGTTACCGAAACGAGGCTGTCACCTGTTGCCTTCATAGGCGATCCTCTCTCTCTAATGCCGACCAATTCCATCACCCGGAACGCCTGTGTCTTTGTTGCAAGGTTAGAGGTGCATGATGTGCGTTACGATATTTCCACCTATGGGGGCTTCCTAAAGTACCTGCCGCAACGGTTGGGCGTGAATAAGTCGCTGGACGCCGCCATGGACGCCTTCTCGGCGGCCTTTTCCAACTACACCGGCGAGTGGTATTCCTTGGCTGTTTTCAGAAAGTATGCCAAGGCCATCTCTGCGGTTAGAGAATGTGTATCCCAGCCCAACAAGGAGACTGTAGTAGAAACCATATGCGCTATCTATCTCCTCATGCTAGTCCAGGTGAGCTCTCACTTCTTACGTCTCGATATTCCTATCGATCTTGGCTAATCCCAGTCAAGGCGTGGATAGGCCGGCAAAATAATGGGCCGATCAGCCATGAAGAAGGTCTGGCGTGTCTGTTAGATGTAATCGCTAAAAACGGGTGTCGTGACGAGTTTGACGCGCTGGTGTTTGCGGTTGTCGCTATTCCAGTGGTAAGCCAGCCTTGCGTTATGGCCACCTATCCAAGCAAGTCTCACAGCTATTGCAGATATTAGCAAGCATGACCAACCCACGGATCAATCCTGGACCTGCATTCTGGTCCAACATGCAGCAACTAGCACCCCCCAAGCATTCTACACCAGAGCCACTAGGTGTGGCTCTTGCAGACGAGTTGGACACCTTTCCAAGTCTTCATCTTCAAAATTTGGGCAAGTTCCCTAGCTTTCTCCGGGAGCCCGAATGGCATTACGGCGAGATTTCATATGTCTACAATATGGTTCGGCGAGATATTCCTAAATTCGAGGCCAAACTGGAGAAGGTTCCCATTCTTTCGTCTCGGCTCGACATAACCAGCGCCAGGAATCGTCGTGATATCCAATCCGCATATGCGATGGCCCTCGCCATGGCTGTCGTTTTGAACCAAATCCTTGAAGCTTTGAGTAGTTCTAGCTTCCAATGGTCCGAAGAATGCAGCGGATTCGTCAAGAAAATCATTGCTGTAGCGGATGAAGCCTCCAGGTTTCGGCCCATTGGAGCTGGATTCATGGTAGGCAGTCTCTCTATTGCATGGGCAGCCACGGCCGAGCCCAAGTTAAAGAGCCAGCTGCAGACTCTTAAAGATAAGTTCTTTACGTCTTTTAAGGGAGAAGACTGGGAGAAGATGGCAACTTGGTGGTTTTATAAGTACATGGAGATTCGGTTTCGACTAGGCCGACCGCGTCCGGGAGACAACTACAAGAAGGCGGTGCAAGAATCTGCCAGGTTGGTAAGCTGTGTGCAGTGCGCTGCCTCGCACAATTATATTGAAAACCCCATACATACGTAATTATTTCAACTAGTTTTCACTGTATTTGTCCTTATAACCCGTCCCAGCGAGTGTACACAATAGCGAACAACTCTGGCCACAATTCTACATCCATTTGCTTACCATATGTACAAACTCCTAAGGATTCGATAGGCAGCGCCTCAAGATCCTCTATTGGGCCAAGCTTACATGCCTCTTTAGCTATTCTGATCACATCGCCCGCCCGCTCATTCTTTTTTTTAACTCTTTTCTATCTCTTAGCAGCCAAGGCTTCCTGCAGATTTTGACAAAATGAAACCCAACCCAGTTCATTTGCACGAACTCGATCCAAACGCTCGTACGCCGGCGCCTCGGCGCCGGCGAGGCCCTAAGACCACGTCTTATGTCTGATTACGAAGCTGTGCGCGGGGATGCTATTAATGAACATTACACAGCAGCTCAGCGCATGGCCAAATTCGGGTTCTCGAAAATGACAGGACTAGGATCTCTGATGATGGAATGGATCATGTCCATTTTCATGTTCATCCAAAAATGGCGCCAGGTAAATCACTTTCCGGGGATGTAAGGGACTTAAAGCTTCCTGCCTGAGCGTTTTAATTTGTAGTTGAATGGAAATCAGGCGAATCAGGCGTCTTGATGGATAATCTTGGCGGATAAAAAGTCATCAGTACTGTCCCAAGTTAATACTGGGGGTCCGCAAATGGGTAGCCTAGAGGAACAGGAAGGAATAGCGAATCATCACCTCTCAAGTTCCAGAAAATGCTTCTTTTGCGTAAGGTTGCTCAGTCACAGTACCCATCTTCTCTTCTGTGCCTTCTACTTAGGGCATTGCCACCCCATATGACAGTGATTGCTGAAACAGCTGCCCGGCTTGGAACGCCACTCGTACTTCTGTCATTTGCAGCCATGTATCAATATTTCTTTCGTCTACAAAATAGCAAATCTTTCTCTTGCCGAACGCCTTGTATGTCGTAGTGCGAATCTTCTTGGATAGTTTGGTGAGGTTCTACCATCCTTTGACTTCGCATTTTCCATCGAGAGCTCCAGAACACACCTGTTGTCGACTAGGAGGCCATCAAACCCCGTGGTCGCTCACGAGCTTGATCCGACCGTCAATAAAAATTGCTATTTGTCCTTGAGTGAGGAAGAATTGTTGAAGATTGGTTGCCAGACGATGCCATCATAACTGAAAGTCCTACCACTAAGTGCAACAACGGCCATGTGAAAAGAGGTTCTTCTCTTGAGAGAAGTATATTGAGTTGGAACTTCTGTGGTGAGCGGGGAATTTGCCTTACCATCAATTCGAGTAAGCTCGTAGGTTCCCAACACGATGTAGTTAAAAAAAAAAGGTAGACGAACATAATAGCATGGAAAGGGTTATCTTCGGTGGTCATGCCGACGTATTTGTTCTTCCAATTCAGTGCCTAACCACTTCTGCATAAAAGAGACTCATCCGGGACAGCAAGAATATCTGATTTCGTATTGGGTCTCTTGAAGTTTCTGCAGAATAGCCGAAACATTCCACTGAAGATAATGCTATCAAGACTTTGGCTGTTCTCGACCTCAGTCTCAAGAGGGGTGGCTGATTTTCCGTCATGATGCATCGATGCTCAGGGAGAACATCCATCTCATATACTTCCAAGTTCTTAGTCTCGATAGTCTATTCTCTTACTCTAATTCTAAGCTAGTATTAGCGGAGTTGCCCGCGCCCTATATCTGGTGTAGTAGGCGGGAGCTCTTAAGTTTAAAGATAGAAATAGGACCTTATATCGTTCCGCAGCGACGTGAATATTTATTGCAGTAGGAAATTCTAGAAAGGTTTCACAGCCACGGTCGTTGCCTTTCTGGTACATAGCTCTTTGGCATTCTGTAAATGCCAGCAGTGATTCCGTTCGCGGATCTCTTGAGCCGGGTCTGGTTCATTCCTCCAACAACATCGTCCCATCCAATCCCAGAATAGGGCCTCGCAGACGCGTCACACAGGAATCCGTGCTCTGGCAAAGTTCCGTTCTGAAAGTATGCGGAAATCTTCTCGATCGTGCACAGCGACGGCACAGCTAGGGAGGAGTGCCCGTATCCATCAATTTCCAGCACTCGACTGTCCTCGAAGCCGGAGCTGACGTTGTAGGCCGAAACGAGTGGGGTTTGCGCATCGTACTTGGTGCTCACGACGAGCATCGGAAACGCGGTTCGGACGTGGAAGTCACCGATGTAGCGTTCCTTGGCTTCGAAGCCCCATCGTGCGCAATACAGCTCAAGAGGCGTGGCCAGGTCGCCGTAGAATTGGCTGCTGTTGTACAGCCGCTCCACTGTTGGCATCATTTGGTCGAGTATCTCGACACGTGGGATTCGATCAGAGCAGTGAATGCCTATCAGCGGATTGCCTACAGCGAGACTCCCGAGTCTACCTTCCATGGTCGTTGGTTGGTATGCGGCGATGATGGACTCCATGGCGGGCGTTGCTTCTCCGTTGAACAGGCCTTGCAGCAAGATGGCAATGGCAGGCCAGGCTATGGAGTCGTATAGGGCCTGCGCCACGATGTTTTTGAGTAGTACATAGTCCAGTTTGAAGCGGCCGACGATAACGGGCCGGAACTTAATCCGGTAGAGGAGGTCCCAGAATCTGTGCTCGAGGTCTTGAGCTGTGCTGCTATGCGACATGGCGCAGTGGTCAGGCATCTCCAGGCAAGTCTCAAAGATTACGCTGACAACTTTATCCGAGTCCGTCCATCTTTCAAAGTCCCTAAGCAGTTGCCTTAGCAAATGAACTGTTCGTGAGAGTATCAAAACCTACGCCGTGTCGTAGTAGTACTCATGAGGATTCTCAACGCCGTCTAGCACTATTCTATCGACCTGATCTGGGAACATGGCCGCGACAGTCGCGCCCAGAGTCGTACCGTACGAGATGCCTAGCAAGGCTTGTCAGCCATTAGTATTTACCAGCCGACGAGCAGTTACATACCCCAGTACCGGAGCATGCCGTCCTCTCCAAGACCGTCAACGATTTGAATCAAGTCTCTTGCTACGAATGCTATACCCAGAAAGCTGCCTATGCTCTCTCTCATCTCTAGGCATACTTGAGCATCAAGTTGTGCTCCCGCCCACACAGTGCCCAAGGCAACATCGGAACTATCAACTTGACCCTTTGCTAATTTGGAATACAGCGGGACAAATCAAGGACCTTGCAAAACCTGTCCCAGATTACATGTGGTATCCACAATGAGCCTGGAACTGGGACCCAAGCAATGCTGCTAAGCTCGGGTGCTTTGACAATGTGTCACACAAGAGACTCCTACACAACCTACGTAAACGCCGTGTCGATGAGAAGACAGTGAGGTGGATCGCAAACATCCTCAAGAACAGGAGAACAAGAATTATAATAGACGGGTTTTTATCTGAGCCATACAGAACGGAAACAGGAATACCGCAAGGCTCGAACCTCTCACCGATACTGTACATATTCTACAATGCTGATCTGATTGAGGCCTACAACGACGAAGAGTCCACCTCAGCAGGCTTTATAGACAACACAGCAATTCTCACATGGGGCGACAGTACACTGGAAACATGCGGGAAACTAGGATCTGCGCTAAGGAAAGCAAGAGAATGGGCAACAACACATGCATCTATATTATCACCGGGGAAGTTCCAGCTCACTCACTTCACAAGGGCAAGAACCAAGTTCAATATCAACCAAACCCTACAGACAGAAACGGACTTGGTCCAACCCAGCGCAACCTCAAAGTACCTGGGCCTCATAATGGACACGAGGCTCATGTGGAAAGCGCACATAGATGAAATGGAGCGCAAGGTGACCAAAACCATCGCAGCACTCAGCAGCCTTGGCAGTTCAGCATGGGGCATCCCGATGCGGGAGTTGCGCGCAATCTACAGAGGAGTGGCAATACCACAGATGATGTATGCCTGTTCGGCTTGGTCCAACGCGAACTGGTTTACAAATGGCGAGCCAATCAGCACAAGGGTGTTGACAAAGCTACAGAGTCTGCAAGCAAGAGGAGCGCCAGTCATAAGCGGAGCATATAGAGCAACTTCGGTCCCAGCATTGAACATCGAAACGCATCTGCTGCCGGTTGAGGAGCAGATACTGAAACACAACATTGATACACTGGGGCGTATCGGACCAACGGAACAACCGCCCTTCAACTCAACAAATAGCAGACGAAAAAGGAAGAGTCCAAGGCAAGCCATCGAGCAGACCATCCGGGATTTGGAAGGGCCGAATATCCGACGTCAAGAACAGACAAGCCCATACGTCACTCCCCCATGGTGGTGCGGGCCTAAACACTACATCGAAAGTACCGCCGAGGCAGCCAAGCAGAAACATTTAGAACAGCTATAGGACCATACAGCCATACATATCTACACCGATGGTAGTGGCGTCAACGGTCACGTGGGTGCAGCAGCAGTATGCACAACGACACAAGACAACCGGGCAGTATATATGGGCACCGAGCGAATCTCAACCGTGTATGCCGCTGAACTACAGGGCATATTGCTGGCCCTGCGGATTGCGCGGGAGAACAAGCAGCAGCGAGGCAACACGAGGAGCAGAGTGTGCATATACACAGACAACCAGGCAGCCATAAGGTCTTCCGCTAAGCCAAAAGGCAAACCCGGTGCATACCTCTTGAAGGCTATCGCGCACAGGAATTCACGTGATAACGTGGGTTCTTCCAACACTTTCCCTGGTTCGTTCATGGTTCTTGATTTTCTCTACGTAAGTATTTGAAGGAAAAGTAGGAAAGAATAAAATTAAGTAAAGGAATATGAAGCTACAATTCTATCATCCATGGTTATTGGAAGCAGCTTTTAGTCCGCCAGCCCCTAAAATCGGTTTGTGCCCTAATTTCCTCAACGTCGGTTTTTCTTAGTTACCTAGACCGAAAAAGAATTCTCGGACCTCCGAAGCATACAGGTCGGGCTCGCTCAGAGCAGGGAAATGGCCACCGAAAGTATGTTGCCTGAAGAAATTGACCGTGTGGACTCGTTCCGCCCAATCGAGTGGCTCCTCACTGTTAGCAAGAGATCAGGTGGATGCTGATAGCAATATAGAAAGCTTACCGCGAGACCAAAGGCCGTAAGATCGGGAAAAGGTCCATTCTCACTTCCCCATTCGGTGACTGCGGCTGGAAGACTACTCTTGGGAAAGGCCATGTTTTCAGGCTGCTCTCAAATATATCAGTATGTGCATAGTTCGTGAAGGTATCGCAAGAAGGGGTGATAACTAACCAAGAAAAACTCCATATAGGCCCGCATGCTCGTGTAAGGCTCCTGTATCCAAAGAAGGAAAGAGTCTGTAATAATCTCCTGGTACGAGTAATCATAGCCATTACTACCCGTATATTTAAGATCCCAGAGCCAGGCAGCAAACCCAACTGGGCTATCCGCCATAGCATACGATAGAGCAAGCGGTTTCTGGCCCTGTACTATCGAGTAGGCAGAATGAGTATCAGTGAAGCTATCTATCGCTAGAATGTAGGCATCCTCCTCAGGAGTTGTTTGGTTATTTTGCTGCTGCTTATGATCTGTATCTGTTGGGAAGATGAGGATAAAATCTGTAAAGAGGCCAATAACACTATTAGCTACATCAATAGCCATCCAAGATCCGATAAAATATCCGAGATCTATGATAACTAGGCCGTAGGTATTATAACCTAGCTGTTTCATCATTGCATCGAAGGCAATACCCATTTCGCGAGGCCCGAGGCCTGGCTGACTAGGTGCTGGACTGAAACCAAAACCTGGAAGATCCGGGGCGATGATGTGGAAGGCTTCGGTTAAGGGCTCGATTATTTCGGTCCACTCTAAGTGTGTCGAGGACCAGCCGTGAAGTAGTAGCAGAGGTACTGCGCTCTCATTTGTAGACTTTTGATAGATGAAATGGATAGGGATAGGGCTTGAATAATTGCGATTGCCAGGAACAGTCGTGGCGAAGTGTTCAAGTCGGTTTATTTTATCTTGGACCGTCGGCCAATCATACTCCTCGGCCCAGTACTTGGCCAACGCAGCCATTTCCTGGCTGAGAGCACCCTCATTTGTCCATTCTGGATGAATACCGTACGAGTTACGGAAAGTGCTGGCTCTTCCTTTCGCGAAGTCGACGACTTCAGGAGTAACGCTGATGTCGAAGGGGACAGGGGAGGTCGAGTCAGGGAAATCGAAGTTGAGGTTACCTCCTAGTGCTGAAGGCGTACAAGCAGCGTATCCGGTAGCTGCAAGCAGCCAAAGACAATGGGTTAGCATGATGATCAAGATATTTGGGAATCTTTTGATGAGAACATGTCAAGCTCACCTCATCTAGCGGAGGGAAACAACATGATATATACACACATTGCAACCCTAAGCCTACTAATGCGGATGCCTCTACTTATGCCTATAACCGTAGTAGTAGTCATGCCTAGGCAACTATGTCTGCCAATGTGAGATTTTAGTGCAAAACTGGGGTGAGCATCCTAGCACGCGGGCGGCCTTTTTCGGAATTTGGTGGAGAGAGTTGGTCATTCCCTCAAGTCCGCTTCGCCGAGTTTTCCCATTCAGGATATTCCTCGCTCGATAGGTACGTTTGCGGCTGTGGCACGGTACACACACATGAGCTCCAAAACAATAGTGCGCCTCATGTGTTTCTTGGCTCGGCAGTCGGACCGCCGATGTCGAACTGAGAAAATCGGCACCAAGTACTTTCTCTTCAAGCAGAGAGTACCAGGCGTTGTGGACGGCAAACAGTGTTGCATATTCTCTTGCGAAGCCGGGACCACCGACAACTCCGGAACCAAGACCTCGGCAACATCCTAGGAGTGAGAGACCTTCGGAGGGTATTGGGAGAGCGCAAAGCAGCCGCGAAAGCCATCAGATTCATGGAACAGACAGGGACCCTTGGGCAATTCGGATTTGCGAGACCAACGTATATAGAGCTCTGGCTAGCGCTTGACGAACTTCTGCGCCCAGTTCTTGCCCACAGGTGGCGTGTCGCGTATACGTAGAAGTTCGTTAGCCATTTCTTCGACACCACGCAGTCTAGGTAAAAATGCTCGCGTTGCGACGCTGTGCACATAGATAACGGGCCAATAGCGCCTCTATCTTTCCGGTTCGTGGGCTGGAGACACAGTTGTAAGCTGTGAGCAGACCTCCGCCGGACGTGCGGCCAAGCACCCACGTGCAATCGCGACTCCACAAGATGAGTTCGTGACACAAATGGTTTCCTATAGTATTATATACAGCAAGCGATAAGGTAGATAAGAGCAGGTCCCAGTTCCAGGCCTCAAGAGCACAGATGGAGACAGGATCTAGGGACTGTGGCTCCTTATATGAAACGCCTGTTCGTGTTGCCCTTGTGCGGGTCGTGTTTGCGGTCCAGATCTGTAGTTCCAATATGTGGTCCCGATCATTGTGCCTAATTGTGGATGAGGCCCTCGCTCGCAAGGCCCAGATCTAGGACAAGTCTGGCAGTTGCTCACATAAAGTGATAGGTTATTCTTGGTTGCGTCCACTGCGATGCAGTCACTCTACGTTTAATTTTTTCACATTTCAAAATGACTAACGGTGAGCTAGTAAACGGCCAATTCTCTTTTCTCACATCTAATGCACATATGTTGCAGGGCTGATTGGCTATATATAACAACGTATCTACATGTTAGATCAGACAAATAAATGGTCCTGCTTCAATCACATCATGTAACTCGTGGGCTCAAGGCTCTTGTATGCCCACCCAGAGCTTGGCCATATCTTGTGTCCATATTTGATCGCTAGATTGAGGGCTTTCCTCATCAAGTTAGCTAAGTTGGCATCGCCATCAGGACGCCTGCAAACGCGAGGCGAATTTGACGGGGGCCATGGAGAAGAGGCCAGAAAAGAGAAAACTGACAATGTCGGAAAAAGAAGCTCGGCGGATTTGGTATGGCCAATTCCGTGGGAACGAAGAATGCACGTTTCTTTGGCGATAGGAGCGAGGTGGAAATCAGGTCGCTATGCCGAGGCTCCTGTATAAATACTCCCTGTGATTCGTTCTTCTCCCCGGAAGAATCCTGGTACACCTGCGTGCATGGATGCAGGTGGGTCGCCCACCAGGTGAAAGGCGTAGCAATTATCTTGCAGGGGATCAAATCTGAGGAGCTGCCCACCGCCTATTCTCGAACCAACGGTGGCGCGTAGCTTGCTTATCGGCGCACGCATCCTAAGGACTTCCAATATGGCGACTGCCTCGGGTGCACCGGATCTACAAAGTACAAGCTATCCTTGCCATGCATGCAACAATCTCCAGCCAGAGCCTGGCGCGCTTGCGAGAGCCATATCCTGGAAACAGTTGACGAGCAGCCCTGGAGAAGACAGATGTTTGACATGTTGGTGTCTGTACAGCGCTCTTGTCTTCCACGAGTGCGCGCCACTCGATGACGTTATATTTTGCTCGGCCAAGCCTGGTGGAGTTATTTTTGTCTCGTGGCCATCACGACTTGCTGACGGTTCTAGAGGTGCACGACGCCTTGAGATATTCCGCCAGTCTGGTTCCAAGGACACTTTTTCGAGCGAAGCTACCAAAATCGAGTTGCCCACAGTAGCCTCGAGTGTGATTTCGAAGCTAGGTCCAGCCAATCACATATCCCCGTCGCCAGACACCAGTGTCGTACAGAAGTCCATTGCAGAATGGATCAAGACATGCGAGGAAACCCATCCAGGATGTCGCGCCGTCGTCAGGGAGTATCCAGCACGCCTCTTAGACCTTGGCAATCTCGAGGCCGGCAATATCAAGCTCGTCAAGAGCGACAGACCAGAGAAATACGTTGCATTAAGTCACCGGGTACGTACGCCCCATACAAACCTATTCATATCTGCCGTCGCTTACACGGAACGACAACAGTGGGGGAGTACGACATGGTGCTCTACCACTACTAACAACCTCCAAGACCGTTTGCTCGCCATAGAATGGAACGGTTTGGCGAAGACATTTCAAGATGCCGTGACGGTAACCAAGCAACAGGGCATCCGGTACCTGTGGATTGATTCCCTGTGCATCATACAAGATGACGTGTAAGTCCGGCATAACAAATGACAGATCTGGGCTAACAGAACAGGTCCGATTGGAAGAAGGAGTCGGTAAAAATGGCGGGAATATATCGCGGTGCACATTTCACACTTGCCGCCTCACTCTCTCTTTCGGACGATGATGGTTTCCTCCATCCGAGGTGGGAAAGAGAAGTTTATTCTTCGAAACATCTCGATATTATTGAGCTGCGGCAGCCAGCGCAACGTAGGGCAGGGCAATAAATAAGCAAGGCTCTCACAAACTCAATCGTGTGTTCCCATCCCAGGCCACCAAAGACAGAAGTCTTTATTGGGCATCCCGACTGGGTCACGATCGCATCGTTACGTCTATGCTACGTGCCGGTGCAAATCCTAATTCAAGAGGATTGGAGAGACAGACCGCGCTCACCACTGCAGCTGAACAAGGCAATCTCGCATGTGTCAGCACTCTGCTGGCAGATGAACAGACTGACGTAAATCTCCCAGGACGAAATGGGAGGACTGCTCTCTCATTCGCATGCAGTGGAGGTTACGATGAGATCGTCAATCAATTACTCAATCAGCGCACTTGCTACGTAGATGAGCCAGATGATTCAGGGGCGACCCCTTTTTTTTGGGCAGTAGGAGGAGGGCATCACTCAACGATCTCAATTCTAATACGACGTGCCAAGGTGGATATCAATCATAGAGACAAGCTGGGGCGGACTGCTGTCTCATGGGCTGCTGGGGATGGCATGCCCGAAGTGTTGACAAACTTGCTCAAGCTACCCCGCCTTGATGTTAACATCACGGACAATAAGGGTAGATCACCTCTCTCCTGGGCAGCTGGCAATGGTTGGGCCAATACAGTCGACCTGCTCTTAAGAAGTGCAGCCGTGGACATAGGGAGTTCCGACAACGACAAGAGAAATGCTATATCATGGGCCAGCGCCGGTGGCCACCATGACGTCGTTGTGAAACTTCTTGACAGAAATTGTCCAGGAGTGGATGCCGAAGACATCGATGGATGGACCCCTTTGGCGTGGGCTATTCAGAGAGACTCTCCAGATACAGTCCAAGCTCTGATTGATAGTAGACAAGTTCAGATAGACAAGCGCGATCGTGGCGGACGAACTGTGTTATCTTGGGCTGTTGGATACGGACATACAAGAGTCATCGATGTGCTTTTACGAGCAGGAGCCGAGCCAGAGGCTTGACTAATGATGAGGAAATTGCGGGTTTTTTTTCAGGGACTTGGAACGTAAGAAATCCTGACTTTGTGCCGTCCTAAGGAAGACACAGATCAGGGCGATTCATTCACAACTGTTGGCTATTGTACAGTGAGTGGGGTCTAGGTTCAGTGTCAGTCAGTCAAAGCCTTGAAAACTTTCCAGATGGAGTGTGAATGATGCTGCCATTTCTGACTCACCGTTCCCGGTCTTCCGAAAGGTACTCAGAGTTTCTATGACTGTTGTGCTTGCCGTTCTGAAACCCAAATGGCCGCTCGCGACTCGAGGAGTGGCCGCAGACACAGCAGGAGATGGCTGTCGAGTCACCTGACATCTACTCAATATAGCTGCTGAGTCATAAAATACCTAGAAGCAAAATTCAGGAATCGGAGCAAAACCAACCTTCATCACCCCTCATCAAACCGAGTCATTTGACATAACACTACTTAGTGGTTGCCAAACCAAGCCGTTTACGGAACATGAACTACGATCAATGTTGATTCATGGCATTATTGTTCCAAAATGTCAGATCCGTTGAGCATAACCGCTGGCGTCATAGCCATTGTCACTGTCACCATTCAATCCACTACAGCGCTGTATCGCACTGTGGAAAGTTTCAAGAGTTATCCCAAGAGAGTAGCTGAACTCAAGAATCAGTTATGGGCTCTTATAAATGTCCTCAGGTCACTTGAAGCACTTACTCGAGAGGATAGAACAGCCTGCGCTCTTCTTGAGTCACCTTTGAGGCAATGTGGTAGAGCATGCCAAGAGTTCAAGGATTTGCTGGAGAACTGTAGGCAGAAGTCAAATAGTGGACGACTAAGCCTTTCTGAGTGGATGAAATTAAGGTATAGAAATGGCGATATTGTTAGTTTCATCGAGTCTCTAGCGGGATACAAATCAACCATCGGTATTGCTATTGCCGATACAAATTTGTATGTCACACGTCTGGATGACAATGGAGCGGCTCAACTTGGCTAACCAGCTCGCGTCTAGGCGTACCTCCAAAGTTACCCTGAAAGTCCTTAACGACTACAAAAGCCAGGTTGATGCCACCACTCGGTATTTGGAAGATCACCTCGAAGAAGTGCTGTCTAGGTTGGAATGGCTAACGCCACCGGCCAATGAGGAGTCTCTTTCTGAAAACACAGATTTGAGTCACATGGCAGACGAGAAAACCAGCACGGAAAAGTGTTTACAAATATGCCGTCAATTCCAGGTCGATCTCGACAAGATGCAATTCCAAATAGCGACTATCGATCGCTCTTCAAGTACCACCAGAAACATAACAACGTTGTCGGCTCGAAGCATGACTTTGGCAACTACCATGACCCTATCCAGTCTGAAAGCATGCGGCATGGAAATTACAGATACAGTGTCGAAACTGCTGCTACACCAGGAAAAGATGAAGGAGAAGCTTCTCGCCGAGCCTGAAAAGCAGCTTCGTGGCCAAGCTGAAGCGCACGAGCTTCAGGTCCAGAGGCTGCAGCACGAGCTCGATAGTGTGAAGCAACTTTTGAGTTTTTGTAGAGACGCGTCGTCGCGAGCTACACCAAACCGAGTACATGTCTTGGAGAATATTAATGTGGGGGATGGCTCGCAGCAGCTTTGCGTATCAACAGTTGGGGACCTCTTCAAGATAAACGGGGCCACCGCAGGACGGGACTCATTACAGTTATTTGGATCGATATCAGCCGAACCACTGCGTGATATCATAAGACTACACAAAGATCAACACGCAAATGGCAACAAACGACTGACCCAGGAGGAAATCTGCAATAGTAGTAGTAGCGGAGGATCTAGAGCAATTTGAATCTAATGATTATAACCCCTGTATATCATTTCTTCGTCTCAGAGATATCGGTTGGCGTGGTTCCAAGTTTCTTTCCTGTCCCATAGCCTGCACCATACCGCATCTGTCCGGTAGTTTGCTCTGAGGTTCGAGAGGCCATAGCTGAGCGTTGACTGAGCATCTGAGTAAGCTCCGAGACCGAACTGTCCTCCCAAGCTCCTATCACTTGCCAAGACGATTCTCCAGCTTCCACATCGTTGGCATTGTATAGGTGATCCTTTGTCGAAACCAAGAGCTGGACGCCATGATTCCCGACTTTTATTTTTTCGAGATAATGTGTAGGGCGTAGTGCCTCTTCGGTCAAGTCTGGTGCCGCGGTCGAAGACGGCGAGGGGTCTTCTGTAGGGTCTAGAACGGGTTCCATGGCTACCGCTGTGGCCAAAACATTCGCTTGATGGGGATCGGACGAGCAGTGACAGATTGAATCGGGAGTACTGGGTTTGATGATTGCAGGGTTAAGTTCCGCTCCACCTCGGTCGCAGCTAGTTACGCTCATGTTTCATGGCCCCAAGGTGGGGTTCGTCGAAGTTCGCTCCGAATCTTAATCCGCCATGCCCCACTTCGACATCCGAAAAGCAGGGAACTATGCTTTAGCACAAACACGGGGGCGTCACATGCAGGAAGACGACCCACGAAATTCAAGGCAAAACTACCATCCAAACAGTGACGAGAGAACGTGACGCCTTCTAGGAAAGTTTTGCTCCAATGAGACGTTGTTATTCTATAATGATTCATCTCAAGGATTTGTAGAGCAGGTCTTTTGGGTGGGGGGTTCTGATCTCGTCATCATCTAGGTTGTGGCGCAACACATGTGGTAACCACCCGGACTAGACGGTTAGCGTGCACCTTCGAGGAGGTCGCCATCATCGGTTGCTTTCGAAGCAACGTTGTATACCCACAACACAGGCACGGCGTAAAGCATAAATTCCAGCCTCCCTCTATCTGCGATTGCAACCGATGGCGTCAAGGTATCTATTACACTAACCCATCTTATTAGGTGAAAGAAAATTACCAGGACCAAAGCGATTATGAAATTGCTTCGCGCCATCCGAGCTTCTAGGGCCCGATCTTTCCTGGTTCCCATCTCGGTCAGTCTGTTGAACAGATCTAATATGTTCTGCATCTAACTGTGTGAGTGCTTCCATTGATCTTTGCACCGTCTCGTCGTTCATCTGTCCACCGAAGTGTCGTGAGCGATCTTTGAGGTTGAGCCGTCTGGCTGTAACCAAATCATTGACCGTTGAAACAGAAAAGGCGTAACTATTGTCAGCCAATGTAATGTCCTCAAAGACATTGCTTCGCTCATCCGCAAATTCACCAGCCTCAGACACAATCCGGATGCACTGGCTGACACTTTCTTTTGCCTGCTGAAGTCGGGAGAGTTGCGCAACGACAGGCTCAGAAAAGGCGTCTTTTAGTGACATTGCCTCCAACTGGCTATCAAGGAGGGCCTCATGCGTCTTTAGACGCGTAATGAGAGATTGTATAGAACCTTTGGCCTGGCCTAACCCTGATTGGACGTGCTTATGTGCCGATGGACGGTTCGAGTAACGAGGATGCTCTGTGGATGTCGTCTCAAATTGTATTATCTGGGCGGATAAGTCGGCGCACATTTTAAGGCCTTGCTGAGTGCTCTCTTTCTCTTCCAGCATTGCCTGCCATTCAACAGCAACGTCATCGATAATCGTGACATCCCCTGCCTGAAGTCGGTCGACCTTTTTCTGCAATTCACCAAGGTGGCTATTTAGATCGCTCGTGGTATCGCAGATCATGTCCTTGTATGCTTCAAGAACTTCGGGCGTAATGGCGGCTACGCGGCTGCGAAGAGGAATCAGTTAGCAACTGTGCTAATAAGACGTGGGATCATTTAACATTGAGATACCCACAGGTTTGTATTGGCTAAAGCAATATTGATGGTAGATTTGTATGCGGCTAGCATAGATTTGAAATCATTGATATCTCCCTGAAGATATTTTTGTGTAATCCAGTCGCGTACACTTGGCCGTGATGTTTTATCGGAATGTTTCATGCATCGGGAGATTATTTGGCCATAATCTTCACAAGCATTACCGCAGCGTTGGAGTGGGAGTTTGAGGGCTTCGAAGTTGAGGGTCGGGTTGCTGGCTATGGTCTCCAAAAGAGACCCCAAGACTTCGGTCAGATCACCCAGTTCTGCCTTGAGTGCGCGGGCGTCCTTGTTTTGGCTTTGGAAACTGCGAATAGTTGTGTAGAGGGCCGTACTTGATTTCAGGGCGAATCCTCCAACTGCCAGCACACTGGCCGTGATGCTGAGTGGGTCTGCCATGAGATGCTTATTGTATAGATAGGTCACGAGACAACATGAAGTGACGCTATGAAAAGAACAGAGACGAGATCAACTTTGCTAAAGCGGGGTATGGGAACCTTAAATGCTTCGTCTAGTATGACGCGGAGGTTAGCGACAAATAAGATATTGAACCGGGGCAGAGCGTTACAATGATTGGACTTTAGCGCTCGAGGAATCCAGCCTAGCCCCGCCTTTTGCTAGGTCTTGGCCAACAACCGGCTTATCTACGCGGTGGAGCCACTATCACACATAATTATACAAGATCATGCATAGTAAACAGCGTCTACCTTAATGCACTAAAGCTGGACCGGAATAGCTGGTGACTTGAAGGCGGCTCGGACATCCCCGCAATAACAACCCTTTAATACCAGACTCATGGATGAAACAGGTTGATCATTTCATCCCCATATGTTTTTCAGTTCTGCCATTCTGTTATTTAACGGACTTATCGGGCAACTTCGTAGCATCTCTCCACAACGTTAATTCGTGTGCTCCTGAACCAACGCTACCGCAGCACAATCGGGTATTATTGTTAAGCTCAGCTAGACCTCAAAGGATTCTGATGCTTGACCTTTTTAATATACAATTCCGCTTCACTCCATGCACGTGAATCCTCTTTGCCAAATATATTTGACAGCTCACTGGACGACATATTGTCGCACTCGGCACCAAGTAGATCAGACAGCTGTATGATTCTAACCGACTTCTTGCGTAGGTCATCCAAAGCTTCCCCCCATGTTCCGCTCAGCAAGCGGACACGGTCCAGCGTTAAGTCGAAAGACGGCTCTTCGTTCTTGCTCAAGAAAAGCTGGAACTCGGAGAGATTGAAAGCGACCTCTCGTAGGAATATACGAGATAGAACACGCCACGGTTGTGAGGTTATGAGCTTTCCAATCTCCAAATTGGATTGGTTGTCTGATTCCTCTTCGCTTGATAAATCAATATTGAGTTCCCGAAGGCTTGGCGTGTCTAAGAAAGGCTCGAATATCTTGGAAAATATCTCCTCATTCGATTCTCCATTAAGCCAGCGTCGACACTCGAATGAAAACTTTTGCAGCTGCTGCATTGCGTATGGAAGTTGTTGTCGCGTCTCAGAGCTTGGTAGCAGATCTGTAGGAGGATCCACATACGACAAGTTGATACCAATCCTTTCAAGCCGCACTCCACGATGATGAATGGCTACTGGAAGTGTGGCTATTGTGTAAAGAGACCAAAGCAAGACGTGAAACAGAAAGTGTGGCGACCTCCTGAGAGTCCCAACTATGCCGACCCGAAGCTGTTGAACAGATATGCAGGACAGACAGTCGGACGATCGGAGTTAATGGGTGACTCTAAGTATTATAGACCAGCGATAGAGCCAGAGTGACAGGTCTGTTTGCTATTTGAAGGGGAACATATGAGAAAGCTAGCTACTGACAATAGAGGGTTCAATATTAGTATCATCGTCATTAAGACGGGCTAATGCCACCTCCTTCAAGTTTTCCCCATGCGTGCTTGGATGGCTATGTAGAGTATGGAGCAAAGTGCCACTCGCTAATGGGATCTCCGAGTGCCAGAATACGACCCATATTCAAGGGCTTTGTAGTAACCGCCACCTCATATGCACTACTTGAAGTGGCTTGGGCTTATAACAGCGGAGTCTGGTGTATTTTTATCCCACATGTAACCGGCCGGCACTGCTGCCTTCTTCATCCTGGCTAAGCTCAGCCTCTTACCCCTTGGCATAGGTTTGGAGAAGAGATATATAAGGAACCGACCGCACGCTTTCGGAATTCTCAATAACCTACATCATTCCAAAACTACGACAGACTTCATCAAGTCCTAATCACACCTCCTATCACCACTCTAATTTCCACAATGTCATCTCAAACAAGAATCTGGAGGCATCTAGCGATCACAACTTTCTCTCTGCTCTCTCTTGCAGTTGCGCCATTAAGCTCAATGAACGCGCGTTGGGCCTTTGTTTTATATGATCGAGCCAGTTCTAAGTTCATGAGCTCTCCTGACACTAATTTGGATCACACCTTCCAGAACCTCCAAAGAAACATTGCAACGCTCATGATAATCATCGCTATTTTCAGCACAGTCGTTGCCATTCATGGGGCTTTCACAGCTGTTCTCATGTGGAATTCACTCATCATGATGTATGGAGCGTTGCAATTCAGTTTAACCCTCCTCACACTTATTAGTGGCGCTATCATCTCTAACAGTGTTTCTGGTTCCCAAGGGGCCTTTGAAAGATTTGGTGGCAATGACGGCATCCCCTATTACAACTGCATCTACTATGGAAGCATTGCTATAGCTTCCTATGGATCTTTGTTTGTCTTGACTATACTTATCCTTATCTCTTCATTTGTATTTAGAAAGTTTCAGGCAAGGAGACACAGGAATATGGAGAGAGCACAGGGCCTGGAAAATGCGGATAGAAACCGGAGGGAAAGCTTGCATGTTTAGGCAATCCAATAGCATGATCTTTGATTTTATAGCAAATAAGTTGATATGATCGCATCCCCGAATTCCCTTTACGACTTAGCAATGAGGCATAGTCAAGTAAATACAACCCAATTCTGCTTAGTATATTCCACAGTGCCCTTTTCATGATGGTGATCTAGTGCAAGTGAGCAACCTCTGATAGTTGATAGTTGTACTGTAGATTTCTATCTATTTAAATTTCTTTCAACCATATAGACGCATCTCTAGGCAATCTGCTTGATATACTTGGGCCCAGGGGCTGGCTCATCGACGTCCCCAAACACAGACATAGGAATGGACGCCTTAGGTGTCTCGACTAGCGTCCCATCCGGATTCCGCTGCAGGACGGCGATGCCGGGTCCGTCGCCGTCCTGGTTGGCGACAAGCAGCTCACTGGCACTGTTGAGAGTAAACATGCGGGGCAGCTGGCCGCCGGTTGAGTAGAGGCTCATGAGGGCTAGGGGCTCGGCCCAGGCTGGGTTCACTCTGAAGTGGGAGATGGAGTCGGTTGGGTCGCCGGTGAGGCGGTTGGACACGTACAGGTCGACGTTGTTGGAGGCGAGGGCGATTTCACCGGCGGCAGCAGCGTCAGGAG